>JAQPPZ010001220.1:2400000-3000000 GCA_028583015.1 Wollemia nobilis | reverse complement strand
GGTCTCAAATCATGGTCCTTCAAATCGGCCCGAAAATGACAATCAATAAAAGATACCAGCAAAACATATTAAAAAATAATAATTAGTTTTATGGATTAAAATGGATCGCATCTGTAAAAGTTGCAATGGTAATTTAACTAATTTAATGTACGATTTTATGATTCTCATTACACCACAACCATGTTATACTTTAACAAAATGAACGTTTCTTTGCTAAAACGTTTTCATAAGCAGAATTTGAAACCCAATAACGACATACCAAACAATTTATAAGCATCAGATAGCATTTATAAATAGTGGAAATTTCTTCACACTTTTTGCATCTTCTGTAGTTTGTTTTCTTTAAAAATTATTCGTTTAACATAAGTTTCAAACTTGGTATACGATTATGGCCCTTTCATAGACTATTTAGGGGATTCAACCTTTCCATCTCCTAATGAAATCTAGGAATACATCTTTTTATAATAATATTTTAAAATTAAATATAGGTAAAAGATACTTCTTGAAAATTTGTTAACTAGTCAAAGATGTTAGGCGGGATATACATAGGCTTCCATCTATACTTCACTGTGCAAATAAATATATATGAGCTACTACAGTTAATATATGCTGCTAGTCTTCAGGGCTCATAGGGCTGCAAGGGTTCAGATAACGATCAATGCTTCACATCCTACTCTTCTTTACACCACCAATTTTCATTATAACTCTTCTTAACGTAAGCGCTTTTCCTTGTAAGAATGCAATCGACATTATCATCTACCACAAAATTCTTGAAAGGCTTTGATTTTGCCTGTGGATAAATCCCTTCTTATAATTAGGAGTAGACATATGTAATAAGTTCGTAAAGATATTCTTTTAGTAATTTCTTCACATAAATAGTTGAACAAGAGTGAGAATATGATAGGGGCTAGTCAGTTGTGATTGGTATTTCACAAGAACATAAAGGAACAACAAAGTCGGTTTTAGGGCTTGTCACTTACGTCTGGTATTTCAGAAGAACATAAAAGAAAAATAAACCTGATTTTAGGGAAGCATCCATTACCATTTAATATTAAAATTATGGAGTGATTTTATTGAGGCTAACCTTAAGAGTACGAGATTAAGTTCAAATTTGTAGACACTTAAGGTATTAATATTAATGAATTATTTTAGGTACATTTATTTATTTATTTATATTTTAAAGAGAAATTGTTATAAATTTTAATTTATTAGCTAAAGATAAAGTTAACTAAATCTTACCATTCTTTATACCTATTTATTTAGGGTAAAGTGTATTATGTTAAATTTGGTTATGATGGCCTTGTAAATATTTGAACATAAATTTTGTAAATCTTGTAGAAGGCACTTAGTTAATTGGAGGTGGTGTACTTCTGAAAAGTTGAAAGGTGGTTTAGGACTGAAAAATCTTAAATTTCAAGGCATTGCATTATCCGTTAAGTGGATTGTGAAATATTTAGATGGCAGTGAACCTTGGAAGGTTCTGGTCAGATATAATATTTCTAATGCTATCCCTCATAAAGCTAAATTTTGGAAAAACTTGCACATTACGGATATTTTCTTTGGAAAGTTTCATGTTGTACCTACTGGCCCAACAATTTTCCGTAGTATTTGGAGGGCCTCGAAAATGGTTCGTGATAAAATTGTTATTGAGAATTTTGTTGGGCACAATGTTGGTTTTTATTTTAAATTTGGTTCTATTTGGTGGAATCTTTGGTACAATAATAAGCCTCTTGCTCTTATCAGAGGTTGTTCTGCTAAAAAATGGGCAGCCAAAGGTATTAATACTTTTAATGATATATTGGTCAATGGTAATATCATGCCTTGGGAATGTCTTAGTTTCGTGTATGATCTTCCACAATCTTAGTGGAGGACATATTCTTTACTAAGGATTTCCTTTTTTCAGTATGGATGACATGTTTTATTATGATCTTTAGCAGTTTTATGATTCTTGTAAGTCGTCCAATGGTACCAAAATCAAGTGCACTAAGGCTAAGTTGTTGTATATTCACTTACATGATGCTTTTGGTATTGTTTGTCATGTCAATAGTATTTGGCAACTGGCTCTCACTATTAATCAGATTCAAAAAATTTCTAGCATGGTTCAGTTCATTAGAGCCTAAAAAGGCTTTTTTTAGATGGATGTTTTTGTTACAGAGGCTTCCAATCAGTAGAGAGCCTCATAATTATTCTATATGTTCTCTATGTCGGGTTCCAAATACATTTGATCATATATACTTTTATTTTTTATATACTCGTGAAATTTGGAGTTT
The DNA here is from genome assembly GCA_028583015.1 of Wollemia nobilis. Lineage (NCBI taxonomy): Eukaryota > Viridiplantae > Streptophyta > Pinopsida > Araucariales > Araucariaceae > Wollemia > Wollemia nobilis. Next base: position 2,997,730 of record JAQPPZ010001220.1, on the reverse strand, counting down.
AGTTTTTTATACTATAACTGGTTGGAACATCAGTAATGTGTCTATTAGATAACATATTTTATTTGGATTCATTTCTCAGATGCATCACTATTTTAATATGTTTTGGTTAATATTATATATAAGATTTTATGGCATATTTTGTCTACTAGAAATGATGAGTTATTTTGGCATGTTATGAGAATCCTTACAGAGTCTCTGAGGAGACTCACAAGGCTAAAAATTTTGCTACAAATTGCTCATGTAATGATAAATTTCAAGTCCAAATTCAGATCAAAGAATTCTCTTTTCTTTCCTCATCTTCAAAACCTTTATTTTCAGTTTGATAGCTATTCTCAGGTGATTTTGATTCAACATTATGTTTAGATGTTTGTTTCATATTACAATGCCAAAAATGATCGCAACTTATAGTTTCTTTTATGCAGATCTGAGGTTCCTTCTTGTTGCTACCTTGGGTTTTGGGATGATAAAGATATTTTGTAATGGGTTTTTCTGGGTAGTTGTTCGTAGTTCTAGTTTTTATAATCTTTGTTTATATAATTGATATATATATTTTGTAGTCTTTAGCCTTCGGGTGGATGCTTTGTACATTTTTGTTTTGATATTAATGAAGTAAATGATATTTCATTTCAAAAATCCAAAAATATATCCCTACAATATCCTTCACAAAATTAAAACTCATCAAAATATTTAAATTAATTATATATGGAAACGGAAGGGACAGGTTCAAACAATTGATAAACTATTTTATAATAAACATTTATAATATAATTAATTATGTGGTCTATGTTAAATAACTAAAAAAAAAAAAATTTACGTACATAAGGTCTATAAAAATATTTTATAGTAGAAGATACTATAACAAGTGCAACTTTATGCTTAATAGCTAGAAATTTATTTATGAAAAATATTAATTATAATATATTTATAGTAAAAGCTACAAGTTTATTATAGTGGTAATTAGTAATGGTATTGGCTTTTCTTTGGGAGGTTCAAGGTTCAAACCTCACTTAGTATGAGGGGATGAACACATTTTTTGTTAATATAATTAAATAGAACATCAAAAGTGATTGTCATATCAAAGATGATATGATTGAGCATGATATAATGGTTCTTAAAAGTAGAGGTTCATATATAAGTTATATGGATATTAGTCATTTTTTTCAAAAAATCAAAGTTAAAGGGATTGAATTCAAATTAGTCTATGATGTTCTTTCCTAAAGGATTTTTCCTTGTCATATTTTCTAGCGTATAAATTTGGGATAAAATAAGGACTCGTATAAAATAAGGGGAAGAGATGCCTTTTATTTAATATCATGGAGTAAAATAAATTCTATTGAGATAGAAACTTCTTATAGAAACTATTAAAAAGTTTCTAGTGGGCATTAGAATTTTTTGAATTCTATATTAGCTTATCAATAAGGATGATTTGAAGAATATTGGAAATACTCTAGAGGAATTGATTAAGGATTAAATATTAAGGAGCTAAAGCATGTTATATATAGTTAAATATGTGTTGCTATCAATATTTCAAAATCTTTTTTTATGATCGATTAAGATTAGATATGAGTTAAGAGAATGAAATCAACAAGCATATTAGAAAAATATTGCATTTTGATACCAAAAATATTATGAGACTAGACACATGACAAGAGATTACAAAGAAAATTCTATGAAGAAAGTGATAGGAAATTTTGCTTATGAGATAACCTTCAAAACAAAGCATGGAAATAAAATTGTAATAGAAGCTAGATTGGATCAAGGATATTCCACTCTAAAATAAGAGGCAAAGGAAACCTATCTATAACATTGTATGGAAAAAACTATTAAAATTCAATTGGATAAATCATTAAAATAAATAAAGAAGGATAAAGGGGATGATAAAGTATAATATGTATGTTGAAGTTTAGGAGTTAAATGTGCCAAGAAATACATGGAGAAATTTTTTAAAATAAACATGATAGAAGAGGTCATATTTATTCTAGGCATCAACTTTATTTTTGTCAAGTAGTATAGAATCCTCTTATAATAATAAATTTAAAAGTGTTATAGACATTATCCTTTACACTATAGGGTTTCAAGAGCAACATAATAAAGAAATAAATATGAAGGAAATCCATATTAATTTATGTTTTTTAGGGAAGCATAAGAAGGTAATTGTAATTGAAGAGAATATTTGCACTTTAGGGTTTCTAGAGCAATATAGTGAAAATGTACTTTTGAGGTTCTTCCTTACACTTTGGATCCTTGAGAGAGAGAAAAACCTATAAATGATAAGTAATATTATGAGAAGTGTGATAATACTGAAGATATTGATGAAGATGAAAGTATTAGTGAGAATGAAGAGAAAAAAGGAATACTTAAGAAGGAAAAATAAATAGAAAAGAAAACTGAAAGGAAAAATTAATAGAAAAACAAAAAGAAATATCATATCTTAACAAGAAGTGGGGCTAAATTGTAACAACCTAGTTCTAACTCTCCTGGTTATTAAAAAATAGAAAAAATATTTTGATTCATTTGAAAATAAAATTACAAATTGATGATTGCACACCCAACTTTATATTAGTACATAGGCATAAATTTCTACATTCTGAGATAAAAAACCACTGCAAATGAAATCACGAGTGCTCAAGATTGACCAAATTCCACAATAGGCTACCATTTATGAGACCCACCTTCTTCTGGCCCGAGTTCTAATTTCTTGGTAAGGGATTATATTTACAAGACCCATAATACCTAGAAGAGTGGATGCATATTTTTCTTGTATCATAACATGGAGGACATTGGTCCCATTGACATTTTCTGTCTTGGTTCATGATTAAGATTTAAGCCCATGCTATATTTAGCATTGTTATATACGGTGCCTGATAGTAGTCCATCATTCTATGGATGCTATCAAGTAGCATAAATACTCTAGCTTTAGGTCCAAGTATCTTAGATCATATCATAGTTAATGATAAGACATCTCATATTCTCTATCATTAGATCTTCCAACCTTAATACTAACACCCCTAGTCTTGAGTTACTATTGGCTATTTCACAACTGGATTATGAGTTTTGAGAACCCTCATGTACTACCTCGTAAGATAACCTAGAATGATTTCATATTATGTCATTTTTTACTCTTTATAACATAGGATCCACTAGCCCTTTTATTATTGTCTAGAGAATAATTATCCTTGAATCACAAAAATAATAATCTATGAGCCATCAGAGGTGGGTGGATGTTTATCCTTCTCGATGTGCATCATAGTAGACTATCCTTCTCAATGGTTTAAAAAATGCTTATTTTAAAAATGATCAAAAGGGTAAAATACCTCATGTGTGTAGACACCAAAACAACACCAATCCGATTATGTGACTGCAAACACTAATCGCTTTGACAAACATAGCCCCCAGGGTAGCCCTCAGAGGTCAAACAGTGGTCCTAACCACTTTCATAGCAATTTTGTAAGGTCAAGAGGCAATTTGGTACATTTAGACACTTTGCTCAGTATTCGTCTCACCCAGGGACGAATTCAAAATGGAATCCGTCTCACCCAGAGACGAATTCTGAATTCGTCTCTAGTAGGGATGAATTCTGAGTTTAACGGGCAAAAAGAAGAATGGTGCCAAGTGGCAGCCCAGGACAGTCAGTTGATGACTCCTTCCTCGCACGCATGTGTGGGTGGACAGATAGGCCGTTAGAGGACCGTCACAAGGGCAATTATGAAAGCCCAAGTCATGGAGGACTCCCCTCCCTCATGGGAAGACTTGACTGCCACATGGCACTTATGACCAACACATGGCGCTTATGCTTCCCTCTCAAAATAGACCCCATGGGTCTATAAAAGGTAAGACTTTTCTCACCCAAAGGACATATTGGAGGCGATTTCAAGCAATGAAGTGCTATCCGATTGAATACCCACTTGCATCCTTTTGGTTCACCTTCTCACATCCACTAATATCTTTTGCAAGGGAGGTTATTGGGTGGCTTTTGGAAGCGTGCATCCAACCCAAATCCAACATTTGACCACCTTACACCACCAATTCGTAGACATCCCAATCCTAATAGGTTTTGGGCCCATCCCTAGTGGATTGGCACCGAAATCAAGTGCCAACGGTGGGAGGCCCACTTGGGCACCCCTGCACTTTCTAAGTTTTATTCTAAAAGCATTCTAGATTACTTATCCATGTTGCATTTTGTGTTATTCTATTTGGTGAATTCATAGCTTCAATTTCATGACATTTTGATCAGGTTTTGTTATGCTTTTTGTCACTTTGTTGTTATACTAACTTGCAGGCGAAGATATCAAATTCTCGAGGATAGAGGCCAAATTGGGAGAATCCGACCATCTGGGTCGTCCCAAAATGGCCCCAATTACATAACCCCTCTGTTTGCAGGTGTTTTGGAGGTCTCAAGATTTGACATTAGAGCAGCAAAGAGGGTTTTCCAACATAGAAGAATTTGTCCCACCCAGGGACGAATTGCAATCGAATTCATCCCCGCCCGAGGACGAATTCCAGTTGAAGGCAGATTGGTCGATTGTTTCAGTGGCAATGGCCTTCTGGTAATATTTTCTGTCTTCTGTCAGGTTTTTAGGCTATTTGGACTCACTTTACTCACTGTTTCAGACGAATGTTTACATGCATCTTTTGGCGATTTTAGAGAACAAACACTTTTTATTTGCAGCAGGTGCTACTGACATCTTCGTTGTTTCTTTGTTCACAGGAGGAGCAGCAGAGGTCAAGGACTCATCAACATCAGTGACGGCATCGTCTTGGCCCGCCCATCTCAAGTGTGGGCACACAAAAAGAGGAACCTTAAGTCTTGATTGTAATCAAATTCTTTTAACGCTCCTAGCCCCTGAAAAGGGAGGAGGCATCTTTGTAATAGAGATCAAGAGAGTTTAATGAAAGGGATGTGTTTTCTCCATTTGCTTGTATCTCATTTCAATGTGTCTCTTTCGTTTCATGCATTCTACATTTTTAGGACTTAAGCATATTTGATTTTGAATGCATCACAGTTAGTGTTTCCTTCGCCCGAAATCTCGTGCTTTCAGTGGCGATCACGGTGGGACCCTGTCCCCTATTTTTAAGATCACAAAAACTGATTAAATTTTTGTGTTTTGTGCTTGACAGGTACATTTTTTTGTTGCAGACTGTTATTCGTCTCTGACTGTGATGAATTCTTTACTGTAATTCGTCTGACCCTGAGACGAATTCAAATTCGTCTCTGGCAGGGACGAATTCTATTCTGAAATTCGTCTCACAGAGGGACGAATTCCTTCCTGTGGATTTTCAGAGCAAAAATTCAAAAGCAACCGGTCCAGGCAGAGAAGAGGTAGGGATTTTTATAATCTCTGTTAAATTTTTTTGTTTATGTTCCTGTTCCTTTGATTGTTTTCATTTTATCCTACATGCTTAGGGAAAGTCATTTATGCTTGTTTCATTTTCGCTAAATAAAATGAATCCCACACACTTCACGTAATAACTTTAAACCAAGGAGCTGGTCGTAAGACCCCAGCCCTTGAGCAAGACCAACGGTGGGTTCATCACCACCTTGGATTAGCTTTGCATCCATTTCCCCGATTTTCACTATTGTTAGGCATAAATCCTGACGAAAGCTGACCGAGTGTCGCTGGGGTGATTCCCATGCGCGCGAGGATAAGTCTTCTATGGTAGGTGTCATTAACAGGACAATCCCCCTTCCGTATCGCCTACGTACCACGTACCTTCTGCTCTCACGTACCTATAGTCTCCCTCTCGTAAGGGCGGGTATATAGAGAGGTTGGTATATCGGCCTAGTTGGTATATTGAAGGGGCGACCATTTTGGGAGTTATATGAGCCTTCATTATGCATTTAAACGTTCTTCAAAAACATTCAAAAAACAAAACAAAACATCAAAATGCACTAAACCAGTTTAGGACACACCATTAATCCTTAAAAGAGATAATCACGGTTTGTGTATGTGTGTGTTCATTTCTGCTTAGTGTAGACAAAAAGAAAAATCATCATAAACAAAAGATAAAAATCTATGCATTTTGTCATTCGCTCCAAAAAGCTCCAAGGATTCTTGCAATCGCTTGGTCATCCCCAAAAGGCCCCAAATGTGTCCATGAACCCTTTGGTCAACCCAAAAGCACCCCAAATGTGCCCATAAGTGATGCAGGAGCATCCAAAAAAATATGGGAAATCTTGTATTTTTCCCTAAATTTTAGTGCATCTTGCCGGGGCCATAACTTCTCAACCGTAGCTCCGATTGACACGAAATTTTACAGGGAGTTAGTTGGGATAATTTTAAACAAATATGATTCCCTAGAATCCTATTTGCCTAGAAAAGTCAGTTTTTGGGGCCAAATTCCATCATCTAGTGCCCCGAAATTAGGTTCTAAAATTGCGTGCCCAATTTTTTACACTTTTTGAGCTATTCGGATGTCAATATCTCCTATTGTATTTAGAGTTAGGACTTGAGACTTCATTTTTGTCTTATCTACTATAAGAGGGATGCACACACCAATTTTGGGCCCCATCTGACTCATTTTCAATTTTAGGTTTTTTTAGTGAGACATCACAATGGTGTTCACCCATAGCCAAGCCCAATCAAGGGCAGAAGCTCCGGAAGGTACACAAGAAGCAGGCACAAGTCGCCTTCAATTCAGTCCTAAGGACTTGGTCATACCACCTTATCGGTTTGGCCTACAAAAGAATCCATGTCAGAATCCTCGATGGGGTATGCCCATTCAAAACAACCCCTTTCGGGAAGACGCTTTACATGTAGACCTTGATGTAAACAGAGAATCGCATTCTGAGGTTAGACATGAGTGGCCACAGCGTGATGAAGCACTGGAAAGGTACACTATCCATTTGGAGGGACAACGTGGATATGGCGTCCCTTCTTTACCTCCCATCAGGACAGAAAGACAAAATCCAGAGCGCAGGGCTCCTTACACAGGGCGAGCTAACTCCGCCCGCCCCTTCCAAACCAATGAAAGGGAGTATGAGGAAAACCATCGCATTCCTTGAGGACAACAAACAGCATGGGAACCTTGCATTTCCGCCCTTGCTAGGTATCATGATCATACATCGAGGCCAGAGCCTCGAGTAAATGTCACCTACCTCGATAGAGGGAAGCGACCCATTGAAATTTTAGATCATCAAGATCAAGGTAAACACATAGGAGAAACATTCCAACCCCCTGAGCAAAATAGGGTAAACCAAATTGACCCGATAGTCGCTAGACATGCCACCCGTCAAGCCCAAATCGTGCGGCTTAAACAAAGTCATCAGGAAATAGAGTATCGACACCGCTTGGATAGAGAGCGTATGCAACGTAAAGCGGATGAGTTACGCTATGAACTACCTAAGAGGGGGCCAACCCATCGCACCAAAAGAGCCAAACAATATGAGAGGCATAATCCGTTGGTGCAGGACAAGTCTCCATGACCTCGTCAAGCTTTGCCTCCGAGACCTTATAGACCCGAGAGGGAAGCCACTCCCCGAAACAATGATGGGTACCTTCAACAAGGACCCAATCAGGGTTATAGGTCTCACCCAGAGACTCCTCAAGAATTTTATGAGGAGTATGAACCAGAAATAGAACATGCTGAAACTCCCCATCAAGGCAGGAGGGCTGCCATTCAGCCACCCCTCCATAGGCCTCTAGTCTCCCCTAACTCACAACGGGAGCAAACAAAAGAGGAGGAGATAAAATCTTCAGATGCATACAAAGCGCTATTAGAGCGTTTGGAGTCTATGGAGACAAAAACTTTTGGGCATCAAAAGCCGTTACGTCAACTCCACAGTCATCCAATGCATCCCTCAGTGCCAACACCTCTTTACCCCGAACACTTCAAGTTGCCTCAATTGGCAATCTTTAAAGGTGAATAGGACGCACAAGAACATGTCACAAGGTTCCTAATTCAATGCTTCGGCATCCAAGATAATGAAGCATTGTTGCTTAGGAAATTCATAACCACATTCATAGGCCCTGCCTCGGATTGGTTCACACAATTACCCAAACACAGCATAAGCAACCTAGATCAATTAGTAGATGCGTTTCTTGAATGCTTTGCCTTCAACACAAGGAATAAGGCATCACTGAGTGATCTGGCTAGCCTCAGGCAATTTGAGGAAGAAAAAATGGTAGCATACGAGAATTGATGGAGAGCTTTGCTTTCTAAGTTACCCTATCGTCCCCCTATGTCTGATCTCACACAGATGTTCACAAAAAGTTGCTTGAAATTGATCTCTGGGCTATTTTAGCTGCAGCAATACACCAGCTTAGAAGAATCTTTGGCACAAGCTAGAGTTATAGAAGAGATCAAAATAGGTGAAGGCGCGATCGCCAAGCCTAAAAAGAAAGAGTGGAATAAAACCACTAAAATTGGGACAACGCAATCACAACAAGCTACGGTTAACCAAGTTGTGATAAATGTTCCTACACCTGTGCAAGAAATGCAGCCCCAAAAGGCTAATTACCAGGCAGTGCCTCCTGGTTATGAAAGAGATAATAGAAGGTAGGAGCAGAATCAGCAGCATCGCCCTAGGTGATAATTCACCCCTTACACGGAGTCCAGGGACTCCCTATTTGACCGCTTGTCAACGGAAAATTTAGTCACTCTGCCAGAAATCCAAACTATAGACCCTAACGCTCCTAATCCTAGGGGATACAGAGAGGAATTGTATTGTAGATTCCATAGGCGCAGAGGACACGACTTGAATGGATGCTGGAAATTCAAAGAATTAATCCAAGATTTGATCGACAATAGAACATTGGCCATGGACAACCCCATAGCGCCAAATAATCAACTAATGGGGGTATTCAAGGACCCTTTGCCTACCCATGAAGCACAGGAAAAACCTCTCCAGATTAACGAGGTGCGATAGAATCTTCCCATGCAAGGATTTGTGGGAATGATTAGTATAGTGACAAGGAACAAAAAGTACCCAGCAGTTGCCCCCGAGGTAGCTACAAGGAAAATTCTGACAACATCGCAGCCTCAACAATGCCCAACGCAGTTGCCTCCGCCTAGACCTGAGGTCACGATACGGACCAAACTCACGCAGATTTTGCGGACCACATCGGCTAGGCTGTCCATTTACGAGCTTATTCAACAATCAACACCCCATAGGGAAGCTCTTATGGACATTTTAAAAGCCATTGAATTACAGCCTCATGAAGAAAATTATTTCAACAACTTCGTGGGACATGTGAAACGATGTACGGAGCTGGTCATCACTTTCAGAGAAGATGAAGTCAAAACAATATCGAATGAAATAGCAGATCCACCCCTGCACATTATCGCACGGGTCAACGGGATCCCGTACAAGAGAGTGTTGGTAGATACTGGCTCGTCTAGTAACATCATTACCACTGTAGCCTTAAAACATTTGAAGCTACCAGCCTCTCACATCATAGCCTCCATGTACACACTACGAGCTTTCAACGATGCAATATGCTCAATAGTTGGCACAGTTGTTATGCCTGTCCAGGTAGGACAAAATATAATACCTACCTTGTGCCATGTATTGGAAGACGAGATGGCTTATAATATACTGCTAGGACGGCCTTGGATCATGGACATGAAGTGTGTCCCTTTGATCGCTCACCAGTGCTTAAAGTATGCTTTTGAAGGATAAATACATGTAGTCCCAATGGACTTAGAGCCCTTCAAGTATTGCAATGCGATACAATTCATGCCTCAATCGACCCTCCCTTCAACGCATTTGGATTTCCAGTTAAATCCATCTAAACAAGGTCCAATACCGCAGGCACCACTGGTGACCAAATCAACAAAATCCTAGCCAGGTGAGTCTTCATCATCTGCTCTTTCATTATCAATGCCACTTTCCATGGCCAAATAGAAGGACAAGGGAAAACAGATCATGGAAGAGGCTAAGCCCCTAGAAGAGGGGTTGCCCACAATTTCAACGGTATCAACAGAAGAAACACCTCACACAGCAGAAACGGAGACTCATAAAATGCCGAACATGGAATGGACTCAGGAAGGACTCCCGTTTCCTCCCACCCAATCATCAACAATCACTGTCGAAATGGCCAATACGGGCCTGGGGGAGTATTTAGTGCAAAATGTTGTGGCAACCCCTGCATTTGATGTTTAAAAGTGTAATTCATGATAGTATTCTTGATAAAGCATAGCTCTAGGAACTCTATTAAATCTTCTCTTATCGTCTAAAACAATCTCTTTCTACTCGTGATATAAATTTATGGATTACTATTGCATTCTCAAGATGATATTCAAAGGAATAAAGAATTGGAGAAATTACAACTCTCTTATCTACTAGCCACCTATCATAGGATCTTTAAAGGTCAAAGTAAAAAGGTGAACTATCGGGATACAGGATTCTAGACAAATCAAACCTTATAATTTTCTTAAGTTTAGGTTCCTTAGCTCTTATAATCTCTAACCTTCTCCAAATATCAAGGTATGGCACACTATCTAGTGAAGAAAATTCTTGGTTTTCTATTATTGTACTAACATTAATTAGAACAACTCTCCTTATGTTATAATCTACCATCTATAAAATGCAAAAATTATGTGATTTACACTAATATTTTTCGATTTTATTTTTTTGTTTTTGTTTTTGTTATTTTTTTTGTTTTTTTATTACTATTTAAAAATAAAAATAAATTCCTGTGTTTCACGTCAGGTTCACCAAAGAATTTAGGCAAAAAATTCTTGCACTCCTTTCCTCAAGGCTGATGGATCCATGCCTTAGAGGGAAATGGAAGAATGGATGGTCTACACTTCAGAGACAGGCACATAGTTGTACCTTCTTATGGTGATTTTTTGATGAATTGTTTAGGGTTCACCATGAAACATTTTATGATAGTTTCCATGCCTAGGTTTTGGGATTTATTTTAATGTGTTCCTTTTACCAAATCTCAAATACACTTAGATTTGATCAATATGTAACTACTTTAATCTATATGCAATTTTATTTCATATATAAACAACAAACATAAAAAAATAGAATCCTAATGGATGATGTAGTGCTTAAAAATGATAAAAAAACCCTTACCTATATCCAAAAGTTCAATGGAGGTTCTAATTTTTTAGCACAGTCCAGATCATATACAACAAAGAAAAATCGTATGAATCTAACAAGATCGTATGGATATGATTCAAAATCATACTATACGATCATTGGTCGAATGATCTAATCTTGAAAAAATCTTGCAAATTCATGGGTAAAATGTAGAAAACAGAAAATAGAGGATGCAACTAATGTTTCTAAGCATGAATTGGATTATATGTCGGCTATTACATATTAAAATAATAGAAATTAACATATGCATGCATCAAAACTATGTAAAATATGTGGTTATATGCAAATTTGGTGAACTCCAAGGATATAAATTATTGAATTTAATACCCTATGCAAATGGAAATGATCAAATTATGCTAAGTATGAAGAATCAATCTTAGAAAATGCAAACCAGTATCATAAATTTCTCCCAAGTGAGTTCAGAGAAAAATCATACTGTCAATGCAAAATTGTATGCCTCTGATGCAAAATCGTATCATCGAATTGCTGATCGTGACCTTTCAATTCTACATGAAACATATAAATGCCTAGGACTAATGCCAAAAAATATATGATTTCAAATGTGTAATGAAGTCGGAATTCGAATTGCACCAAGAGAAATCAGAGGAGGGTCAGATTAAATAAGTTGATCCAATCATCCAAAATGGACTGAGAATAATTTAGTTATAAATCCTCCCAATCTAGGTTTGATCAGATGAATCTGATCCTGCAACCGCTGTACAGTTATGCAAATAAATATAAAAAACATTAAAGTTTATCACATTGTTGAGTTAAGCCTTTCAGTTTTAAGCAAAATCGTATGCATACGATCAAGAATCGTATCGTACGATGCAATATCATATTGTACAATACAAGATCGTATCATACGATACAAGATGATATCATATGATGTAATATTGTGTCATATGATCTTATCCAAATTTCTCGATTTTTCCAGGGGTACAAAAATCGAGGTAATCAACTATAAGATTATTTTTATAGGTTGTTTTTTAATTCAAACTATAATGAGTCATTTTTAGGGTACTACAATAAGTGCTAACCTTAAAAATAGAAGTAAGATACCATGAAAAATAGCGAAGGTATTATACATATTAGAATAACGTTAATTGAATTAAAATATAATCATTCAACTATAATAGTGAAAAAGGAAGAGTAACATTAAGAATTGCAAAAAATGTAAGCTTCAAGGATGTATAATAAAATAAAGGTCTTGAATTAGTGCAGTCACATTTGAGAGCTTGAACCTGAAGCATAGAATCCATATCAGTATAAGCTAACATTATAAAATATTAGGACATTATAATAGTAGTCATCATAATATGCTAACTAGCGAGGAATATTTCTAGTGGTAAAAATCTAGATCTTTGTGGTTAAAACATGGGGATAAAATCACTAAATTATTCACATCACAACCCAAGTGCATAGGAATTTTAATAAGATAAAAGAAATAGTTTTTCCAAATATTTAGTTTATTATAGAAGAAGCAATTTTATTCTTTGAAAATCTATTGGGGTTATGAGATATTGTAAATGAGCTAGAATTTTTAAAGTTTTTATCATATATCCCCACCCTCCTTAATGATAAAATAAAATTATTTTTATTAGTCCTTTCAAGGTGGAGAAATTCAAAAAAATTGTTTTCTCTATAGAAGGTGCAAAGGCCCATGGCCTTGATAGTTTCCCTACATTGATATTTAAAAAATGTGGGTACATCATTCGGGTAGAAGTAACAACTATAATATTTTTATGTTCAAAGGACATGCCATATCCCTAGGGACATCAACTCCATCTTCTTAGTTATCAATCCTAACCTACTGGAAGCTAAATATTTTAAGGATTTTTATTTCATTAGTTTGTGCAATCCCATGTACAAAATCCTAACAAAATTTTGGCAAGAAAACTTAAATTCAGCATTCCCTTTATTATTGAACCCATCCAAGAAAGTTACATGGCCAGACATCACATCCTAGATAATATTATTTTTATACATGAAGTCATACACTCTATGCTAAAAAGGGGTTAAGCAAGTCTTTTTTTAACTTGACATGATCAAGTCCTATGATGGAGTTTCCTAGGATTTTATCCTCAAAGTATTATCCAAAGTTGGATTCCATACTAATTGGATCAATTTTGTCATGGAATGCATATCTTCAACTATATTTTCTTTTAACATAAATAGTGTTATCACTAGTTAATTCAAGAGGTATAGAGATCTACACAAAGAAGACCCTTTATCTCCATACCTCTTCATCATTTTGGTAGAATCCTTAGCAGGGCTTTCAAAATGGCCTTCTTCTCAAGATCTATAGAGGAAATCAAACTAGCTTCTTCCATCATGTTGATCACCCATCAACAATTTATGGATGATACTCTTCTAACCACCAAATCCTCTATTCCTTATGCCAAATAGATTAAGGCCATCTTAGGCTCTTATGATAAGGTTATTGGCTAGAAGATAAATTTATTATAAAATTAGATGTTCTTAATTAATACACATCTTAGGAGACAACAATAATTACACTAATTATTGACTGTGAAATTGTTGAGCTTCCCTCTACCTACCTAAGAATACCCCTTTTTAAGGGAATGATGAAAAAATATCTTTGGAACCCAATGCTAGAAAGGATTAAAAATTTTTGGTTGGTTGGAAAGATGCTCTCCTAAGTCAGATGGGAAAATCCCAGTTGGTCAAATCTACTCTTCAAAGCATCACTATTTTCTTCCTATTTCTTTTCCACATTTCCAACTTTATTTACATTCAAATTGAATAAATCCAAAAATCCTTTTTTTGGATTTTTTTTAAGAAAATAGGATATTATTTGTGGTAGCCTAGGATGAAATTTACTCTTGGAAATGTGTTGGTTATTTGGGGTTCAAAAATTTAAGTTATATGATCTTGCCCTTATTTCCACATTGGTGTTGAGACTCTTGAAAAAATAATATATTTGATGCATAAGCATTATTAAAACTAAATACATTTTTTAGGATAAATATTTCCTTAAAGAGTGTAATACTCCAAAAGGTTCCTTCTTTTTTAATAGTATTCTAAAGCCTATAAATATTATTCATATTGGAAGAAGATGGATTTTGGGGACTGGTACTAATATAGATTTTTAAAAATATCCTTGGATCTTTGATTCCCCCCTTGATCTTAATGGAAATATATATTTTCTCGAACCTATCATTTCTAAAGTCTTTAGAGATAAAGTTTTAGACTCTATTGAATAAAAAATGGTAGGAAATATTGGAAATATTTACATATCCAAGGTCTTGATCAAAATAGTGAGCATGTCATTAAAATTTTTTCTAGTATGTTAAGAACTCAATATATTAAAATTTATGATTCTAAATATGCTTTGGTATAGAAACTAGAAAATAATGGATCCTTCTCTCTTTGATATACATATGCCTTAATAGAGGAAGAGGTGGATTAAAATAGGTGTGGAACAAAGAGCTTCTTCTAAAGATTAATTTTTTCTTTTGGTTGGTTGCCAAAGATAAGATCTTGACACTAGAAAATCTCTAGAAAATATGTATAACCATTGCCAACAGATGTTATCTATGAGAATATAATTGTGAAAACTCTAAATATCTTTTCCTAGAGTACTATTTCTCTATGGAAATTTTTAGCATGATTCTTAGAATTTTTGAAGTGGATTGGGTTTCTTTAGAGAATATTATAGATATGTGCATCTAGTGGCCCCCCCTTTTAGTAGCCATCAACTTCAATATTTTTAGAGGATGAGCTTACCACAATTTTGTGGAATGTTTGGCTTCTAATAAATAAAATGAAAATTAAAAATCAACCAAGAAAACCTATGGTTGTGGGCCTTATAATTGTAGACTCTTTGGTTGAAAATGCTTCCATCCTATCTATCTCCAATAGTTAGAAAAATAAATTTAAGGTCTATATTGTAAGGAAATTGGGGCTCCCAAATTTAGATCTTTTCCAGTGTGAGAACCAATGTAGAGAGTCAATAAAATGGAAACTCCCCCCTCATGGTTGGTTAAAGCTTAACATTTATGCTACAGTAAAAGGAAACCCAAGGTTACCAAGAGTTGATGGTATAATACAAATGATAAAGGGAAGCTCCTTGCTTTTGTGGAGAATCTAGGTGTTCAATAAAGCCACTTTGTAGAATTTAGAGCTCTATTGCAAGGGATTATTCTTATGGGATAACTCAACATCAATAAACCTATTACTATGAAGAAAATAAAATAGTTGATTCTATGGTAAATTTATGACCTTGTCAATATTCCGTTACTATTAGGAGAGATAATTTTCTTCAAGAAATAATTCAATTATGTGTAATGAATATTTCTCATATTTTTTACATGTCTCAAAAAAATTATGGTTTCAATGAACCTCTATTTGATTCTTTCTATAAGGTTTTGTTGTCTCCTCCATTTACTAGTTCTTGTTCCTATTATCAAGTGTAGCAAAAAAAAATATATGCTCTTGGAAAATCATTTAATCTATATTTTATTTTATTTTTCCAAGGTCCTCCTTTGGAGCATACTGGGATGACTAAAAATAATTATATTTAGTGGGTTTGTGTTGTAGCCCTATTACCCTTGTTGGATATTTTAAATGTTGTTTGATATGTATTTGTTCTCTATTTTGTTTCTCTTATGTTCATCATCCAGTATTCCTTTATAATATTGAAAATAGATGGTTATCACATTGACTCTTTTTTTTGCTTCTATTATATTTCTTCGTGGTTATGATGTAAAAGGTTTAGGGACCCTTTCAAAACTCCTTCTTCCAACTTTTCAAAAAAAATAATAAGATATTATCAATGTGTTGTCTAAATTATTTCTAATGAAGAACACTAGCTAAATATCATTAATGTTATGAAAATACTCAACCCCAATAATCCCATTATGGAAGGAGACTCATTGAATATCATTAATGTTATGAAAATGCTCAACCTTATCTTGGAACATGTAGATTTAGAAGAGGCCAAGCAAAAATTAAACCTCCTAGAAAAGTTTTAGTTCATGCATGTTTATTGTAAAGGAATTAAAGTAGTTGATTCTATGGCAAATTTGGGACTCTATAAATATTCCCTTATTATTTGAAGAAATAATTTTCCTCAAGATATTATTCAATTATTTGAAGTTGATATGGAACCCAATTTTGTCCAATGAATATTTCTATTTTTTTCTCGTTTCTCAAGAAAAATGTGGTTTCAATGAACCCCTCCTTGATTCTCCCCATAAGGAAAATATTTGTTCTTGGGAAACCTCTTAATCTATATTTTTGTTTTAGTTTTTCAAGGTCCTCCTTTAGACTAGACTGGAATGACTAAAATAATGATGTTTAGTTGTTGCAGCCCTATTATTGTTGTTGACTTTTTTAGTTGTTATCTCCTATGTAGTTGTCTTCTCTTTTGTTTCTCTTGTATTCATCCAATATCCTTTTCTAAGGTTGAACATAGATGGTTCTCATATTGGTTTCATTGCTTTCTTATATTATATTTATTTGTGGTTGTGATGTAAAATATTCAAGGACACTTTAAAAGCCCCTTCTTCCCACTTATAAAAAAATGATAATATATTATCAATGCATTGTATAAATTATTGCTAATGAAATATTAATAAATTAATGTTCTATTTCTTATATGTGGAACTTGTTGCATTTTTTAGTATAAAATTAAAATGATTTTAAATATTTTTAATCTATAATTGTAACTTCATTACAATTAGTATTTTCTAATTGTACCTTAATATGAATTTGTTTTTATGAAAAATCTATATAGGAACATGCAAAGAGAAAATCATCCTAAATGATAGTTATTTGAAATATAAACCCTATGTTTATAGTAAACATTTCTTATGGCCCCAATTAATTAATCTATTAATATATACAATATCTCAATTGAAAAAATTAAATTATTATTTTTTCTATATTTGTAATTTAAATATGAATAGTGTTTTTTAATTATATATTAATATACCTTATGCCATAATAATCCCAACTATTCTTCTGACATATTTTCTCGATTGTGGGCTCAAAATCTTTGGCCTAAGGTGAGGTTCTTTAATTGGTTGTTATTGCATCGTAGGGTGCTTACTGGTGAGCAACTTGTGAAGTGTGGTTTTCATGGCCCTTTTAGATGTGAAATGTGTGAAGAGAATGTAGAAAATATCAACCATATTTTTATTGAGTGTACTTTATCCTCTAATTTGTGGAGGAGAATGGCCACTTTACTTGGCTTACAGTGGTCCAATTTTTTCCTTTTGAACATCTTTGGAGGGATTGGCCTAATAAAGAGGATGTTGATCATTTTACTACGCAAATAGTTTGGATGAGTTCTACCATTCTTATTTGGAATATTTGGAATGAAAGGAACAACCGAATTTTTAATCAAGATAGGAAGGATATTCACTATATTTGGGAAAAGACCATATCCAACTTAGTTGAATTAGTCCATCATCTCCTTAATCACCCCCAAAACTCTCACCAAAGATGGGATCAAGTGATGCAAATATTTAATATTAAACCTTCTAAGGGCAACCAACTTAAAGGGAATGTGAGTATTAGTAAGATGGATAGGAATAGAAATTGGCAACCTCCTCCTAAGGATTTTGGAAAATTCAATACTGATGGATCCTCTAGAGGGAACCCTAGAAAATCTAATGTGGAAGGAATTGGTAGACTTTCAGATGGCTCCCGAGTTTTTAGTTTTGCTGAGAATTTGGGTATTCTTTCCAATAACCTTGCTGAGAGGTATGGTATCCTTAGAGGCCTTCAGGAGGCTACTAAGGTTGGATGGGAAAATGTGTTAGTTGAGTCTGACTCTCAACTTATGATTAATATCTTGAAGAATCCTTCTAAGAATCATAAGGTGGATTGGAGAATAAAAATAATTATTGAGAATATTCAGTTAATCCATATGGGATTTTTGAAAGTTGATTACAATCATGTGGTTAGAGATCAAAACAAGAGTGCTAATGCTTTAGCTAATTGGGCTTTGGACAAAGGTGATCTTACTTATTATGGCCACCCTCCTATATGGTGGGCTTCTCAAATTAGGGAAGCTCTTCTTTCTATCATTTCTTTGGATGGCTCCAGTTTTGAAGGTACCTAGTTTCTTCTTGTTTTTGTTTTTGCTTCTCTTTGGTTCATTTAGGTTTTTTTAGTTCCTTGGGTCATTCTATTCTTTATTTTGTTTCCTCTGTTGATTCTTGCCTTAATAGTCTTTTGGTCTAGATAGGTCATTATTTTGTTCATTTTTTATTTCTTTTTTCTTTTTGTTTTTTTGTTTAGTTTTTTAAGGTGGGTGGGTTTTTTTTTTTTTTTTTGTTTTTGTGTTCTTTGTTTTGTTTTTTGTTTTTCTTGTGTTTTTGTTGTTTTATTTTATTTTTATGTTCTTTGTTATTGTTCTTGTGTTTTTTTCGTTCTTGTTCTTGGGTTTCTCTTTGTTTGTGTTATTTCGTGTTTTTATGTGTGAGTGTTTTCTATGTTTTTTGTTTTTTTTATTGTCTATTGTTGGTTGTTTTTTATTTTTATTTTTTAATTTTTTAGGTTTTGGTTGTGTTTATTTTTCATGTTTTTTTTAGGTTATGTATTTGTAGTATTTTGTTGTTTTTTTCTTGTTTGTGTTTTGTTATGTGGTTCTTGTATTTTTATATGTGGTTTATGTTGTGGTTTCTTTTATATTATTGTGCGTGTTTGGTTGTGCTTTTGTTTTTGACACACTCAAGGAGCATGTTTTTTATTTTATTTTATTATTTTTGTTGTTATTTAATTATTTTTAAATTGGTTTTGTGTGTTTGTTTGCTCTTTGAGTATGTCAAATGTGGTAGGCTAGGTCCGAGTCCTGGGCATTTTTTGACGGAATGGATACCCCTACCTCCTTGGGTCTTACTCGAAAGTGGCATAATGTTTTCCACAAATTAAAATAAAAAATAAAAAATATTATATATTAATATAGATATAACTTTTATTATGAAGCTAGAAAGGAACATGAGAAAAGATAAAACTCAAGGGAAACCAAAATAAGAAACTTAAAATAAAATAGATGGTCCAAGAAAACTAAAGGTAGTTTGCTTTTTAGTATGTTTTTTTCTTCCCTGTTGCCCCTCCCCCCACGCCTTTGCTCTCAACCTTTGTCTCCCTTTTTCTTCCAGCTTTTTTTGGCTTTTGGTTTTTGTGGTTTTTCTCTGGGCGGTTCGCCCCGGCCGACGCTACATCCACGTCGCTCCAAAGCGATAGCGGAGTTTTCGGTAGTTGTTTTTTCGGTTTTGTTTCCTCTCGCACGTGGTCTTCACCTTTTGCGGTCCGCCCGGGAGGGGGCGGCGCGCGGTGGCCTCCCCCCCCCCCCTTTTGCGCCCCTGAGCGACCTGGGGTGCCTTCCATTGGCGTTCGTTCCGGGCGTACAGATGGAATTCGTCTCGGCGAATGGGCATTTGCCCCACCCGTGATGAATACAATCTCATAATTTATCCCTCCCCGAGATGAATAGCATAGGACGGCTAAGAACCAACAGATTTGGGTAGAGAAGAGGTAAGGGTCTTGAACTCCTTCTGTCATTTTTTGTTTTCTGTTTCCTATTTTTTTGGTTCTTTGCTTGCTTAGGAAAAGTTGTACTGCATGTTTATTTCCTTTCGTGCAAAGTAAAAAGAACCCCACACATCACGTGGCAACATAAACACCAAGGAGCTGGTCGTAAAACCCCAGCCCTTGATCAAGACCAACGGTGGATTTCATCACCACCTTGGCTTGAATTTTGCATTCATAAACCCCGATCGCTACTGTTGCTAGACGTAAATCCTAATGAAAGCTGACCGAGTGTAGCTGGGGTGATTCCCAGTGCATGAGGATAAGTCTTCTATGGTAGGTGTCAAAAATAGGGTGATTCCCCTTCCGTACCGCCTACGTTCCACGTACCATCTGCTCTCACGTACCAACAGTTTCCCTCACGTAAGGGCGGGTATATAGAGAGGTTGGTATATCGGCCTGGCAATGGTATATCGAAGGGGCGACCATTTTTGGGAGTCATAAGAGCCATCATATTGCATTTAAACATCCTTTACAAAAGCTTTCAAAACAAAATCAAAACACACTAAACCAGGTTTAGGGCACACCTTTAATCTTTAAATGAGATAATCATTGTTTTGCGTGTGTGATCTTTTATGTTTAGTGTAGCATAAAAATCATAAAAAGAAATAAAAATCTATGCATCTGGTAGCAAAAATACCACCATGGTGTACACCCGTAGCCAAGCCCAATCAAGGGCGAAAGCTACGGAGAGTGTACAAGGGGGCACAAGTCACCTCCGCTATAGCCCCAAGGACTTGGTCATACCGCCTTGGCGGCCTGACCTACAAGAGAGTCCACATCATGCCATTTCAGAATGGGACTATAGAGGCACCCCTCTGAGAGGCACTCCCATCCAGCATAGGCCCTTTCAGGAGGAGTCCTTACACGTGGCCCTCAATATAAATGGGAAGGCTCCCTTAGAAGCTCGGTATGAGTGGCCACCATGTGATGAAGTGCTAGAACAGCATAGGGTCCATGAGGAGAGGCCGCATGATTATGTCATCCCTCCTTTACCCCCCATCATTATTAGGAATAATAAGCCAAATCCAGAGCACAAGGCTCTTCAAGCAGGGCGAGCCAACTCTGCCCGCCCCTTTCACATATACGAAAGGGAACACGAGGAAGACCATTACATTCCTCAAGAGCAACACACAACGTGGGAGCAATGCGCCTCCGCACCTGCTGTCTACCAGAATCACCCACTGAGGCCAGAGCCTCGAGTGAATGCCACCAACCTCGATAGAGGGAAGCAACCTATAGAGATCTCGGATCATCATGACCGGGATAAATGTGTAGGAGAGGCATCTAGGCCTCCTAGACTCAATATGGTGGAACAAATCGACCTGGCAGTCGCCAGACATGCCGCCCACCAAGCGCAGATCACGCAGCTTGAGCAAGACCAACAATAGCTAGAGCATCTATATCGCCTTAGCAAAGAGCACATTCGGTGCCAAACAGATGAGCTGCTCCATAACACGGTGCCTGAGAGGGTTCCAACCCCTCGCACCCAAAGAGTAGAACCATATGAGAGGTGCAACCCCTTGGTATGAGACAGGTCCCCATGACCTTACCAAGTGCTGCCTCCGAGACCTCCTAGACCTGAGCGGGAGGCCACTCCCAGGAACAACGATGGGCTCCCTCCATGGGGACCCACCCATGGTCATAGGTCTCGACCAAAAACTCCTCAAGAAGCCTATGAGGAGTATGAACAAGAAGAAGAGTGGGCTGAAATGCCCTACCAAGGTAGAGGGGCTGCTCTCCGGCCACCCCTCCATAGGCCTCAAGTTTCCCACAACCCACAATGGGAGCAAACTAAAGAGGAAGAGATTAAATCTTTCGATGCATATAAAGCGCTGCTAGAGCATTTGGAGTCTATGGAAACCAAGACTTCTGGGCCCCAAAAGCCCATGTTACGCCAACTCCGTAGTCATCCTGTGCATCCATCAGTGCCTGCACCCCCTTACCCTGAACACTTTAAGCTACCTCAGTTGGCAATATTTAGAGGTGAGGAGGATGCCCAAGAGCATGTGACTAGATTCTTGAGCCAATGCTTTGGCATTCAGGATAATGATGCTTTGTTATTAAGAACATTCATCACCACGTTCGTAGGCCCTACCTCGGATTGGTTTACTCAATTGCCAAAGCACAACATTAGCAACTTAGATCAGCTAGTGGATGCGTTCCTCGAATGCTTCACCTTCAACACCAAGAAGAAGGCATCACTAAGTGACCTAGCCAACCTCAGGTAGTATGAGGAAGAAACCATGGTGGCCTATGGGAATCGGTGGAGGACTCTACTTTCTAAGCTACCCTACCTCCCTCCTATGTTCGACCTCACACAAATGTTCTCAAAGAGCTATTTGAGATCGATCTCTGTGCTATTGCAGCTACAGCAATATGCCACCTTAGAGGAAGCTCTGGCACAAGCCAGAATCATTGAAGAGATCAAGATTCAGGATGGCGAGATAGCCAAGCCAAAGAAGAAAGAATGGTCTAAGAACACCAAAATAGGGACCACGCAACAAAAACCCACTACGGTCAATCAGGTTGCTATCAACGTCCCTAAGCCTGCACAAGCAACACAGCCCCAAAAGGCTAACTATCAGGCGGTGCCTCTTAACAGCTATGACCGAGAAAATTAGAGGCAAGAACAAAATCAGCAGCGTCACCCTAGGCGACAATTCACACCTTACACAGAGTCCAGAGACTCCTTGTTTGACCGCTTGTCAGTGGCAAACTTGATCAACCTGCCCGAGATTCAACCCATAGATCCCAACATGCCAAAACCTAAGGGCTACAGGGAATATTTGTACTGTAGGTTCCATAGGCGGAAGGGACATGACCTTAATGCATGTTGGAAGTTTAAGGGCTTGGTGCAAGACCTAATTGATAACAAGACATTAGCGGTGGATAGTCTCGTGGCACCAAGCAACCAACAAATGGAGGTCTTTAAGGACCCCTTGCCTACCCATGATGCATAGGAAAAGACCCTACAAGTCAATGAGGTCACACAGAACTGCCCCATGCAGGGGTATGTAGGGATGATCAGTATAGTGACTCGAAACAGGAGGTATCCGAGTGTAGCTGCCCCCGCGGTGACTACAGGTGAGGTGCCAACAACGTCACAACCACAACAACACCTTACACAACCTCCTCCACCTAGACCCATGGCCACAATTCGGACCAAACTCACTCAGAGCTTGAGGACCACGTCGGCTAGGCTCTCCATATACGAGCTCATACAACAATCAACGCCCCATCGGGAGGCTCTAATGGAGATATTGAAAGCCATCGAGTTGCAGCCCCATGAAGCAAATTCCTTCAACAACTTTGTGGGACATGTCAAATGATGCACGAAGCCAGTCATCACCTTTCGAGAAGACGAAGTGAAATCAGTGGTTGATGACATGGCGGATCCACCCCTGCACGTTATCGCGCGGGTCAACGGGATTCCGTATAAGAGGGTGTTGGTAGACACTGGCTCATCCAGTAATATCATCACAACAGTGGCATTGAAACATCTAAAGTTGCCAGCATCTCACATCATGGCTTCCACCTATACACTATGAGCATTCAATGATGCAATATGCTCGATAGTTGGCACAATTGTCCTACCCATCCAAGTGGGACAAAAGACTATACCTACATTGTGCCATATTTTGGAAGGTGAGATGGCCTATAACATCTTGTCTGGGTCGGCCATGGATCGGGGACATGAAGTGTGTCCCTTCGATAGCTCATCAGTGTTTAAAGTATACATTTGAAGGGGAGGTACATGTAGTCCCGATGGACTTAGAACCCTTCAAGTATTGCAATGCGGTGCAGCTGATGCCGCAATCGACCCTTCCATCAATGCATTTGGATTTTTAGTTGAATCCATCTAGACAGGGTTCGATTCCGTAGGCATCCCCATTGACAAGTCCATCAAAACCACAGTCGGGTCCATCTTCATCGTCTGATCCTTCACCAACGATGCCACCTACGGTGGCCACATAGAAGGACAAAGGGAAGAAACCCCTGGAAGAGGCACCGCCATCAGTATCAACTATCTCTACTGAGGAGATGCCTAGCAGAATGGAAGTCGAGGCTCCTAGTCCACCCGACATGGAGTGGACTCCGAAAGAACTTTCGTTCCCTCCCCCTCAATCACCAACAATCACCGTTGAAATGGCCAATACGGGCCTGGGGGAGTATCTGGTGTGGAATATTGTAGCAACACCCACACTAGAGTCCATGCAGGACATGGGGAGACCTCGCCTCCCCATCGGTACTATTGTTCCTCTAGGCTACCCGTCGAACCAGACAAACTTTGTGTATGGGGGCCTTGATCATGGTACTGAGCCATGCATGCAAGAGGACGAAGATGAAGAGCCCTTTGTAGAAGATGTCAACTATTTGTCTAACCCAGACTTCGCTTTGAGATACCTTGGCCAATGCAATTGGCATGGATATGGGTTAGGCGAGATATGAGCAAGGAGTGCGTGTTCTTTGCCAACCAAGATACCAAATGCCATATGACAAGTCAGGAGTAGGGTTCAACCACCCCCTCCCCTTGGACATCTTGGTAGAGAACATGCAAGGCCTAGGGATAGGCAACAAGGGGGGATTGGCATTAGATCCATATGCCAACCCTAACACGACATATACACTGGGAGATTATCTCCCATTGTTGACAACCAACCTTGTTGACCTCAACAACCCTTTCCCTTCGCTTGAAAGAGGAGAAAGTTCAAAAACACACCTACAAGAGAGGTGTAGACAAGAGCAGGAAGGATCTTCAGAAGATGAGTCAGAATATGAGGTAGCACCATGGGATC
This sequence comes from Wollemia nobilis, assembly GCA_028583015.1. Classification (NCBI taxonomy): domain Eukaryota; kingdom Viridiplantae; phylum Streptophyta; class Pinopsida; order Araucariales; family Araucariaceae; genus Wollemia; species Wollemia nobilis. Next base: position 2,973,316 of record JAQPPZ010001220.1, on the reverse strand, counting down.
CCTTCGAATCAGATAGCAATCACTCACAAGTGGTCCCCATGGATGATTATCAAGAAAGCCTCTTGACCATGTTCCCTTTGGTGGCTCCCATCGAGCAAGTGCCACCACAAGACAATCAGGTCCCCCCACGGAGAGTGGAACAACCACAATGGGGCCAGATCAATTTTCTCGAGCAGGACGAGCCATTAATGCCTCAAATAGTTGTTGGAGCCAACGAAGGCTTTTGGATCTCTGACAGAGATTATGAAGATGAAACAGAAATGGCATATCTTAATCACATGCGAGATGCAACAACAATACCCCTTGGAGATTAACGACATATTTGAACAACTAAACATAGTGCCAGGGCATGAGTGGTACGTAGACCCAACACGGTGGGAACAAGTGTTGAATCCACCACTTTGGGCATATGGAGAATATCTTCCACCCAGAGACCCTATAGCGACATCAATGTCGAGGGCAGACCCTGTCTTCCTATCCGCACATAGGGCCGATCCATTCATGCCAATACCTCTAGAGCCAGACCCGAAGCACAGAGAACATCCAGAATGTTTGAGTCACCACACCCATGGTAATGGAGACCAAAATCATTTCATCAACATGATCTCCATTGACTTAACCACCCCCATCCATAACCCGGCCGATCCAGCATAGTCGTTGTATCTAGACATAGATGCCATAGACTGGGATCACGTCAATTCACCTCCATCCCCATCAAAGTACTGGCCTTTCGGTAAAATGCTTCATTTTACCCCAGGGCCAACTCAGGATATCTTCCATGCTGAAGAGGAACCCGAGGTTCCCAACGTAGATTTAAACTCAGCAAATGATATCCATTTGATCCCAACTCCACACCAGTTGGAGGATGGATCCCACATGTCGGTCGAGGAGACGACTGACGTAGACATCGGCTCAGATCCAATGAATCCATAGATTATCAAGCTGGGGGTAAGCTTATCCCCCGAAGAGCAAGCCGACTACATTACCCTTCTCAAAGAGAAGAAGGAGGTTTTTGCATGGTCCTACAAAGACATGTCGGGGCTAGATCCACAGCTAGTCATGCATAATCTAACGCTTGATCCGACAGTCAAGCCAGTTAAGCAAAAACTACGTAAGATGCACCCAACAGTGGCCTTGATGGTCAAAGATGAATTGCAAAAGTTGTTGGATGCACAGTTTGTCATCTGCATGGATTACCCACCATGGCTGTCCAACATGGTGCCCATCAAAAAGCCTGACGGGAGGATTCGCATATGCACTAATTTTTGAGATCTAAACAAAGTGAGTCCTAAGGATGATTTTCCCTTGCCAAGCATCGACGCATTGGTAGACGCTACAGCAGGTCACGAAATGCTATCCCTCATGGATGGTTTCTCGGGATACAATCAGATTCGTATCAATCCCGAGGACCAACTAAAAATGGTGTTCACAATGCCTTGGGGGACATTTTGTTATAAGGTCATGCCTTTTGGCCTTAAAAATGCTAGCGCCACCTACCAACGTGCCATGACATACATCTTCCATGATTACATGCATAAAACTTTGGAAGATTACATGGATGATTTGTTGGCCAAATCTCTTTTGCGCCCAGATCATCTCGATGACTTAAGCAAGATCCTCGATTGCCTCATGGAACATAAAGTCGGACTGAATCCCAAGAAGTGCGTATTTGGCATCACATCTGGAAAACTCTTGGGTTTCATAGTCTCAAAGCGAGGCATCGAGGTGGACCCAAACAAAGTCAAGGCAATCCTTGAAATGCTTCCCCCAACTACCATCAAGCAGCTCAGAAGCCTACAGGGAAAGGTCGCATCAATCAAGCGCTTCATAGCATAGCTATCTGACAAGTGTCGACCCATGAACAAATTATTGCATAAGGGGGTAGCATTTCACTGGGATGACGAGTGCCAGTCGACCTTTGATGACATTAAGCAATACTTGGCTTCGCCGCCAGTATTGGCACCACCTAGACCAGGAGTGTCATTCTACTTATACATCTCAGCTACTGAGGTGGCACTGGGTGCCATGCTAGCCCAAAAAATGAACTTCACAAAGAACAGGCTACTTACTATCTTAGCCGCACCTTGGTCAGTTATGAACTTAACTATGCATACGTTGAGAAACTCTACTTGGCGGTGGTGTTTGCTACCAAAAAGCTATGCCACTACATGTTGAGCAACACTACGTATGTTGTGTCTAAGGAGAATCCATTGCGGTACATGATGAGTCATACTTATCATAGTAGCCGCACGGCGAAATGGATCATGTTGTTGATGGAGTTTGACATAGAGTTTATTGGACAAAAATCCATCAAAGGACAAGTCATAGCCGATCAACTAGCAGAGGCTCCTCTCGAAGACGATCAGCCTCTGGTCATAGAACTACCCGATGATGGGGTCTTCCATGTCTGAGAATCGCCAGATTCTGATGAGCCTGAGTCCTAGGCCGACATAACCCTATTTTTTGATGGTTCTAAATGTGAGCAAGGGGGTGGCATGGGAATTGTATTCTTCACACCACAAGGGGCTCCAATGCCTCTGTCATTTAAATTAGACTTCTCGTGCACCAACAATAATGTCGAATATGAAGCCTTGCTCATAGGTCTTCAGACAACAATCACCATGAACATCAAATGATTGAACATCTTTGGTGATTCGTTGTTAATTGTCAACCAAGTCAAAGGGGTATTCCAATGTAAATGCCCAGTTCTACAGGCCTACAAAGCCCTTGTGGACAAATTCCTGGCAAATCTTGAATGGTACGACATCGAGGCACTCCCTCGATCATCGAATCATTTTGTGGACACTATGGCCTCCTTGGGGTCACTAATCCCGCAAGACATTTCTGGTGATATGACAACCATTCAAGTCAAAACACTATCGCAATCCGTGATGGAGCATGCAAGCTCTGACTTGATGCCAGGAATCCACTTGATCCAGATTGAACCATCCCCGGACAAGTTCTCTCGAATCCATGATCGTCTGAATCATGCCAACTGGGGGTCCTTGTTCTCCCCTACTCCCCTTAATAGCAACACAACGCTATTCTTACAAGTTCTTTCCCGCTCAGCTTTTGCTAGGGATGAACTTCAAGAGGGATTGGTTGTTCATACCATCGAGGCTTCTGATCAGCAGGATTGGTATTCACCCATAAGGGACTACCTCAAGTTAGGTAACCTCCCACTTGGATTGACGCATGCCACAAAATGAGCATTCAAGCAGAAAGCGGTAAAGTATGTCTTGTTAGGAGACATTTTGTACCATCATAGCTATGAAGGAATCCTCCTTCATTGCTTGGACCAACAAGAGTCCACTTGGGCGATCGCCCAAGCGCACGATGGTACGTGCGGTGGCCACTTCAGTGGTATGGCCATCGCAAAGCGCATTCTCTGCATGGGCTATTATTGGCCATCTTTAGAGCGAGATTGTTGCGCATATGTAAGGAAGTGCATGAAATGTCAACACCATGCTAATTTGACACACGTACCTTCCCAGGCCTTGCAGCCGATCCAATCGGCTTGGCCATTTTCGTAGTGGGGCTTAGATCTAATCGAAAAGATCTCCCCTGCATCGTCAGGTCATCACACGTTTATCATAACGGCCACAGAGTACTTCACCAAATGGGTGGAAGCAATTTCGCTTACCTCTACGATTGGAACCCGCATTTTGGAGTTCATTTTACATAATATCATATGTCATTTTGGTATTCCATCCAAGATAATTTTGGATAATGGGACGTCATTCAAGAACAAAGACGTGCGTGCTTTGACCACAAAGTACAAAATTCAGCATAGTTTTTTGACACCCTATTATCCGTAGGCAAATGGGCAAGCAAAGGCGTCAAACAAAATGCTAGTTGCCATCCTCAAAAATACAGTCACAAACAGTCATAAGGATTGGCACATTCAGATCCCACTTGCCCTATGGGCTTATCGCACTAGCATTCGGACACCCACTGGGGCAACTCCATTTTCACTCGTGTATGGCTCCGAGGCTGTCATGCCTCTCGAGTTGGAAATTCCTTCCCTGCGCATATCAATGCAAGAGTTCATCGATGATGACACTACGTGTGGCAAGCCCGATTAGACCAGCTTACGTTGCTCGATGAATGACGCGTTAATGCTCTCGAGCATTTACGTATCTATCAAGAGCGACTGAAGAAAGCATACAACATGAAAGTTCACCTGAGGGACTTTCGGGTTGGTGACTTGGTCTTAAAAGAGAACCAACAGAACTCTAGCTTGCCGCCCCATCTAAGGGACAAGTTCATGGCAAACTGGTTAGGTCCCTATGTAATTGATAGTAAAATAGGACCTGGAACATACCGGCTAGCCTCTCTTGATGGAATCAAGGAACTAGAACCCTTGAACATCAGTCATTTGCGGCCATTCCATATCTAAAAGAGCCATAGCCCAAACAAAAAGCTCCAAGGATTCCCACAATCACTTGGTCATCCCAAAAATGCTCCAAGGATTCCCACACTCGCTTGGTCAATCCCAAAAAGCTCCAAGGATTCCCATAATCGCTTGGTCATCCCAAAAGTTCCCCCAAAATGCTCAAGGATTCCCACAATCCTTGGTCATCCACTAAAGGTCCCCAAAAAAGCTCCAAGGATTCCCACAATCGCTTGGTCATCCCCAAAATGCCCCAAAGGTGCCCATTACCCCTTTGGTCAAACCAAAAAGCTCCAAGGATTCCCACAATCGCTTGGTCAAAAATAAGAAAATTCAAAAATAGTAAAATCATCAAAAATAACAAAAATTTGCATCTCATTTCCATGCATGCTCAAAATCATCACAACAATAAAGAGCTCTTTTGCATCTCATCTTCATACTCACAAAAATCAATCTATCAAAAATGCAAAAATAATAGTTGCATTAAGCATAACATCCATACATTGCATATTTGTGGTCATACAGGTCAAGGCACCATAGACTGTAATTACTTGGCAAATCCATCTTGTTCCACATTTCTCCATTCTATAAACAGTCCATCAAAAATAAACGCCATTCACTTATTTTTACCATATCATAGTCAGTGGTCTTCTAATGTATCAAGAGTTTTCGTCATTCAGTCGTCATTAGCTTTCTAGCCAAATACTGTACAAAGTCAGACAGATTTTACAAAGGTAGAGTTCTACTTGGATCACACCTTGTTACGTAGCATCCCAACACAAATTAAAACACATAAAAATTCCCAAGTTGTGTGAATGAAAGATGAAACCTGCAAAGCAATCCAGGTCACCATAAGCGAAATGGTTATCTTGCTCATCCCCCTATGCGAATGACCCCAAGAATGCTGAGAGTTGGCAAAAGGACAAGCATCTTCCCTACCCAATTCCCCAAGAATCCCAAGTTCTCAAAAAGTTGCAAACATCATAAAATTTTGCAAAAGTCAAAACTCCAAAAAATTTGACATCACCACCAAAGTGCATACATCAAAAGGCACATACAATAGTGATTCTCATCACTCGAAATTCAAATCCCTTGCTCAAAAGAAAAAATATATATAACAAAAATAAACAGTGATTTTTATCACTATATAAGAGCAAGTATCCCAATATAATTGAAGAAAAGAAGGGAGTCGAACTTGAATCCTTGGAACTCTCAACATTCAGAAGGTCATGAAGTAAACCTCAGTACCGGTTTGGTGGATAGCCTATCGGTCACTGGTGGTGAACCTCCCGCATGATGATATATCTGTCACATTAACTCGTGTACAGATCAATGTTTGCATGTGGATGAGCTAGCTTATGGTATCCTAGATAGCACCACAGATTAATCTGACTAAATACAACAAAGGAAGTTAGTGGAGCTAATTGGGTGATCCTCAGTACAGGTTTGGTTGACAGCCTATCTGGCACTGGCGGTATCTTGACAAATACCACATAAACGAACTCAATTGCACACACAGGGATGTGAAATAACTTGGTCAAAGACAAGTCCGATTCATACCTTGTTCAAAAGTCTTGTAAGATAAAGTACAGTCATGGCTAGTTAGTTAAAACATCTGAGTCTCAGAAAACCTTAACTACATTCCAAACCAACTGCGCTATCTTTCATCCTCGCATTGCCATCAAAAAATACAAAAATAGCATGTATACAACAAAATTCATTTACCACAACAATCGCCTAAAACAAAAAGCCATAAGTTCTAAACAGTCTATGGTGCCCCCACCCAAACAACACAAATTCAATTCATCCATTACATTTGCATATCCTAAAAATTAGAAACATTTGCATTCATCATAACATATGCATCCATAAACATCAATTAACATGCATACATACACATTCAACAATCATTGAGCATAACATCAAATGCCGACATGTGTATAAACAAAATAAAGTCATCTGTATATATATCATCAAAAATGCCCACAGGCTACAATAACCGGTCATCTGACCCCACAAAAGCAAAACCTCAAAAACCCCCAAGCCTAGGGCATCGGCCACCATGATCACGTAGGATCGGTGCGATGGGAACTACCCCCCGTGGTGTGGGTCCTATGGGACCCCTCAGGGTGACTACTGCTAGCCCCTGCATCATGCCTACTAGAGCCTCCCTCATCCAGTCACCTACGCCGAGAGGATGTTGACTACTCAGTATCGCTCCCTCTCGAGTGGCGCGATGATCCACCTCCGCTAAACGTAGGGACCCGCCCACCGAGGTGGCTAATCTCCACCTCCAGCTCCAACCGATGCCACACCAAGTCCATCTCCCATTGACGATACATAGCCAAGTTCTCATCACGTTGTGCCAATGCCCTCTCCCTCTCCGCCAGCTACGTCCATAGGAGATCCCTCTCCCGTGCAGCATCGGTATCCCCATCCTATCGGTGGTACATAGCCCATGCATTCTCCCACTCTACCAGCTATGTTCAGGAGATCCCTCTCCCACAGTGCATCCCCCAGCTCCTCATCGTGCCTCCATAGCAGCCCCTCCAATCATGCATTCTCAGCATGTAACCCTGCCTCCATGTCCTCCGAGACTGCCTGAGGCATTGGCATCTCTAGAACAACAGCCTACTCTGGCTCCCACTACTCCGAGACGTCCTGCATCTCTGGCTGATCCGAAACCCCAAAATCCACATCCACATCATCCACCTCCACCATGTCCGCATCCTCCAGCGGAGCTCCCCAATCATCTCCTGGTGCCTCTGCACCCTCCCCACCTCTTGCTCTTGCCTCCGTGCCTCCCAGTGGCCCCTCTCCCCGCCATCACCATAGTATCCACCACTGGTCATACTCCACGGTAGTCCCGACGTCGTCCACATCCGGGACGTCGATAGCTATATCCGAATCCTCGCCCAGTGGTGCAATGACTAGCCGGTCCAGAGTCCTCTCGTCCCCCTGACGTCGATAGACCACGGGCTCACCAGGCAACCCCTGGTGCACCCCAAACTGTCTTGTCACCCAATCGTAAGGGAAGAACTCCTGCTCGGTCCCATGCCGCCCAATCAGCCACCGCCCCCTACGAACCCATCGGAGCCACTCTCCAGCCTCAGGCTAGGCTGGACAGTCCCGATAGGGGCGCCAAGACACCTCCCCTAGAGTAAGCCGAGCGAAGGCATCGGCATAGTGCCCTACGACACCTGCCCACCGTCGACTCTGTCCCTGCTCCTCAGACCACCACCACAGAGCCGCGTAACCTATATCCCTATCCACCATCTCTTCCCGAGTAGTCCACGGTAACCCCATCGGCCTCTCCATCGCTATGTGCTACCAAGCCCAGCTCTACAACAGATAGCTACAGCCAATCCCCTTCCACCTCCAGTAGCGGACCTCGTACAGCTCACCATAGAGCTGTGCCAACAACGTCTATCCCCACCTCATAATCAAGGGCTCATGCATCGAACACTCCACCAACCGACAGACCACATCCAACAGGTTCCATGGGAACCTCGCACCTGATGAGTCAGGTAGCAACATGTTGGAAATGAGGCCCATAAGTACTATGTGCCTCACTCCCAACACCCCCTTCTCCAGCCACCATCGAACTAGAATCCCGCCAATCTGGCAGTCGCCCTCTGCCCTCTCCACTGGGCTATCCACACCCACCTCCTCCCCGTGCCCAAAGCATCGGGTCAGTACAGTTGTCCATTGATCACGTGACGTCGTCTTGATCGGCAATCCATCTATCAGAATCCATAGAATTCGATAGACATCCTCCAAGGTCATTGTCATCTCCCCTATTGGGAGATGGAAGGTGTTGGTCCGGGGATCCCACAAGTTGATCAGGGCCATCAGATAGGCCCGATCCCCGACCACAGGCTCCAGTCGAGTCACCTACTTGAGCCCAAGGGCATCAAGCCACTCCCAGTCAGCCAAAGTCAGCGCCTCTCGCGCTTCAGTAAAAATAGTAGGCACACGATACCGACTCTTCACAACCTACAAAAGAAAACAACACAAAAACATTAAAATCATGAAAAATTGTATAACAGTAACATGAATATACAACAATGCATAAAACAATGTACAACTAAAAACAACAAAATTCACAAAAATTCAAAACATTCATAGTTTGTCAGTCTTAGGGTTTATGTACTCTAAGTTTAAAACTGACAGACAAAATATAAAAAAAAAAAAAAAAAATTTTCAAATACAGTTTGTCAATCTTAGGGTTTCTGTACTCTAAGTTTAAGACTGACAGAAAAAAATTAAAAAAAACAAAAAACAATACAGTTCGCTTAGGGTTTCTGTACTCTAAGTTTAAAATAAAAAATAAAAAAAAAAAAAAAAATTTTCAAATACAGTTTGTCAGTATTAGGGTTTCTGTACTCTAAGTTTAAAACTGACAAATTCAACCTAAAAAAACTAGGGTTTCGCGGTCAGTTTATCCTAAGGTTTTCGTGTAACAAAAACATCACAAAATACAAAATTTTTCTTTTACCTAAGGTTTACCTTATTGTAAAAAGGAAACAAATTTTAGACTTTTTGTAAACTAGGGTTTTATTTTTTTTTACGAAGCCAACTAAAAAGAAAAACAAATTTTTAAACTAAGTTTTGAACTAAGTTTTTACGTTCAGTTTTGATCTTTGGTAAACTAGGGTTAAGTGAAGTTTTTAGTTACGTTTTAAACTAAGTTTTCAACTAAGTTATAAACTAAATTTTGATCTTTGTTTACCTAGGGTTTTTACCTAAGTTTTCATGAAGCCATAAAACAACAACTCACGCATAACGACATACATTTAAGTAGGGCTTCCATTTTTAATTTGAACAACAAACTACAAACGGAACAATAAATAAATTGTGGTATTAAAAATTGTAACAACAAAACACAAGCAATAACGAGGAAAATCACTTACTGGTCTCGCTTCGGCTCCACCGCTCGATCCGGTTCATGAACTCATGATGTCGGGAGAAATTTGGCAGTGCTTCGCTTCGTAGAATTAACCTCCTCCTCCTCAGAGCTCCAAATCGCCAGGAAAAACAAGTGCAAATGAGCCCAAAACTCAGTTTTGGCCTTTAAATAGGCTTTTTGAGCTTGTAATCGTTCTTCCCTAGGATGAGCGCTCTGGATAGTGCTCGTCCTACCCTGGGATGAATACTAAACTGGTATTCGTCCCACCCCAGAATGAATACAGGGCAAAAATTTCAAAAACATAAAAAAATGCACAAAATGACCCAAAAACAAGCAATAAACTTGCCCGATGAGAGTGCTTTTGCACTGGACATTCTGGGCATGCAAAATAGATGTCGGGGTCACAAATCCTCATTATCCTATTCCCTAAGAAGGCTACCATATCCGGACCACTCCACGGGAGGACGGATTGTCAAGAATTTCATCCCCAAATGGCGCTACAAAAAGGGTTAACACCCACCAAAAACAGGTCTAAATGTCAAAAAACTGCACACACATTCAATGATAAACATCTGAAGGCACCCTTACACAAGTCATCTTGGGTCAAGCGACTCGTCGCTTTTCTCATGTAGGTCATTCCCTCATCGATTCGTCGCTTGAGGGGGTAGTCACACTTAGTCACCAATCAACAAATACACACCTAATCATGGAAATGGCATGCATTCAAAGAATCATTGATAAAGACAATCACGCCCCTACTTGGGGTAGCAAACAAGCAATAATCACAAGCTGATCAAACACTTGGCATTTCATGAATCATGAACTCAAGGTTCCCACAGACAAAAGGTTGCGCCTGAAAGCACGAGATTCCGAAAGATTTGAAAGGAAAACTATTGCGATGCATTCAAAATCAAACAAACGCTTAAGTCCTAAAATGTGAAAAGCATGAAATGAAAAAGACGAATTTGAAATGAGATAAAAGAAAGTGTAGAAAGCACAACCCTTTTTATTTAACTCTCTTAATCTCGGTTACAAAGACGCCTCCTCCCTTTTTAGGGGCTAGGAGCGTTAAATGAATTTTGGTTACAATCATGACTTAGTATTCCTCCTTCCGCGTGCCCACATTTGAAATGGGCGGGCCAAAGTGTTGCCGCCGCTGGTGTTGATGAATCCTTGATCCTTGCTGCTTCTCCTGCATTCAAAGAAACAACAAACTTGTTAGTAGCACCTGTGACAAAATATAAGGCGTTTGATCCTAAAACCAATGGAAGATGCATGCATAAGATTAACTAAATCAGTGAATAAAATGACTCTAAGTAACCTGCAATTTTGACAGAGACCAAAAAACATTACCAGAGGGCCACTGCCATCAAAACAGTCGGGGAAACTCCACCGATTTGCATTCAACTGTAATTCGTCCCTGGGCAGGACGAATTCTACTGTAATTCGTCCCCGGGTAGGACGAATTTGCCTGTGACAAAGCGCCGAGGTGATGCTGCCCAAATGTCACGTCTCGGGATCTCCAAAATACCTGCAAACATGGGGGTTAGCTAATTGGGGGCATTTTGGGATGACCCAGATGGTCGGATTCTCCCAATTTGACCTCCATCAACGGGAATTTGACGTCGCTACCTGCAAGTTAGTGGGACAACAAAAGCGACAAAAACATGATGAGATCTGATCAAAACATTATGAAATCGAAGTTATAAACTATCTAGACAGCATAAAATGGAATGGAATATAAACAAATGATAAAAGAACAAATTAAAATGAAACTTAGAAAGTGCGGGGCGCCCGAGCGGGCCGCCCACCGTTAGAACTTGATTTCGGCACCAATCCACTTGGGATGGGCCCAAAATCTCTTGTGATGGGTTGTCGGCAAATTGGTAGATCAATGTGGTCAAATGTCGGGTTTTGGGTCCGGATCCACACTTCCAAAAGCCACCCAATAACCTCTCTTGCGAAAGAGATCAAGGATGTGGAAGAGGTGAATCAAAAAAGGGTGCAATGTGGTGTTCAATTTGGCAGCACTTCGTTGCTTGAAAATGCCTCCAACTTGTCCTTCTTTTGGGTGGGAAAGTCCACCATTTTATAGACCCAGGGGGTCTCTTTGGAGGGGCATGCATGGGTGCCATGTGGTGGCCATGCCTTCTCATGAGGGAGGAGAGTCCTCCCTGAATTGGGCCTCCATGATCTGCCCTTGTGACAGTCCTCTAACGCCCACTCTGCCCACCTACACGCGCATGCAAGGCAGGAGGCATTAATTGACTGTCTTCGGCTGCCACTTGGCGCCATTCTTCTTTTTGCCCGTTGAACCTAGAATTCATCCCGACCCAGGACGAATTCAGAATTCATCCCTGGGTGAGACGGATCCCAATTTGAATTCGTCCCTGGGCGGGACGGATACTAAGCAAAGTGCCTGGATGTGCCAAATTGCCTTCTGACCTTACAAAATTGCTACAAAAGTGGTTAGGACCACTGTTTAACCTCTGAGGGCTGCCCTGGGGGCTGTGTGTGTCAAAGCGATCAGTGTTTGCAGTCACATAATCGGATTGGTGCTATTTTGGTGTCTATAGATGCCCCTTTTTGGGATGCGCTGTGCATGGCGCAACGTCGAGCAAAAATAGATAACCAAAGCACTAATGATTAGGGTTTCTTGGTAACCTAACCAACTTTTGATGCCCCAAGTATGGAAAGGGCATGCATTCTTGAATCCTTGCTTCTGACGAGCTAAGGAATTTGATTTCAAGTATTAACCTATTTTGGTGAGGTGTGACTTGAGCTTGGACATTGATCAGTCATGAATAGGCAAAGGGCGCAACCTTTTGTCCATAGGGGAACCTTGTGTTCATGCTTCGGGAATGCCAAGTGTTTGATCAATTTGTGATTATTGCTTGTTTACTGCCCCAAGCAGGAGCGTAATTGTCTTTGTCAATGATTCTTTGAATGCATGTCATTTTCCTTAATTGGGTGTGTGCTTGTTGATTGGTGACTAAGTGTGACTACCCCCTCAAGCGACGAATCGATGAGGGAATGACCTTCGTGAGAAAAGCGACGAGTCGCTTGACCCAAGATGACTTGTGCAAGGGTGCCTTCAGAGATTTAGCATTAAGCATGTGCAATTTTTTTGACATTTAGACCTATTTTTGGTGGGTGGTAACCCTTTTTGCGATGCTTTTTGGAGCTAAAATTGGCAAAAATCCGTCTTCCCGTGGAGCGGTCCGGCTAAGATAGCCTTCTTAGGGAGTAGGATAGTGACAATTTGTGACCCCAACGTCTGTTTTGTATGCCCGGGATGTCAAGTGCAACAACACTCTCATCGGGCAAGTTTATTATCTGTTTTAGTGCATTTTTGTTCAATTTTTGATGTTTTTTGAATTTTTTGGCCTAAATTCGTCCTAGGGTAGGACGAATTCCAGCTTAGAATTCGTCCCTGGGAGGGACGAGTGCTAACCAGAGTGCTCGTCCTAGGGAAAGATGAATTTAAGCTCAAAAGGCCTATTTAAAGGCCAAAACTAGGGTTTGGCCTCATTTGCATCTGATTTTTCTTGCGATTTGGAGCTCTGGGGAGGAGGAGGTTAATTCTGCGAAGCGAAGCGCTGCCAAGATTTTCCCCGCCATCATGAGTGCACAAACCGGATCGAGCGGCAGAGCCGAAGCGAGACCAATAAGTGCTCCCTAGAGTTTATTTTTGTTTTAAATTGCAATTGTTTTGTTTAATTATTTTTGTGATGATGTTTTTCAAAATTTTAAAACTTAAACCCTGAAACTGAACTGAAGACAACTAAAACTTAGTGTACAACTAAACGTAGTGAAAAACCTAAGTAAAGAATTTTTATTGTTTTAACTAAACCCTAGGATAAACGGAACGTAAAACCCTAAGACTTAATGTTTGTTGTTTTTTGAATTTTTGTTTTGTTTTTAAATTAATCAGTTAGGATTAGAAACCCTAAGACTGAAAAATTAATTTTTTAAATTTTGTTTCGTTTTATTTTTTTGGAATTTATCAGTTAGGATTAGGAACCCTAGAACTGAAACATTTTTTGAATTTTGAATTTTTGTTTTTAAATTAATCAGTTAGGATTAGAAACCCTAGAACTAAAAATTTAATTTTTGTTGGAATTTTTGTGTTTGTTTTTGTTTTAAATTAATCAGTTAGGATTAGAAACCCTAGAGCTGAAAAATTAATTTTTTATTTGAATTTTTGTGTTTGTTTTTTTGTACAGTTCTTTTTTCATGATTTTAATGTTTTTGAGTTATTTTCTTTTGCAGGTTGTTAGGAGCCGGTACCGTGTACCCACTGCTTTTACTGAGGCACGGGGGGCGCTGACTGAGGCTGACTGGGAATGGCTTGATGCCCTTGGGCTCAAGCAGGTGGCTCGACTGGAGCCTATGGTCATGGATCAGGCCTATTTGATGGCCTTGATCAATCTTTGGGATCCACGGACCAACACTTTCCATCTCCCAATAGGGGAGATGACTGTGACTTTGGAGGATATCTATCGGCTTCTATGGATTTTGATAGATGGACTGCCCATCAAGACATCATCGCGTGATCAATGGATAGCTATACTGATGAGATGCTTCGGGCATGGGGAGGAGCTGGGTGTGGAGGATCCACTGGAGAGGGCAGAGGGCGACTGCCAGATTGGCAGGATTTTGGTTCGATGGTGGTTGGAGAGGGGGGTGTTGGGCGTGAGGCACGCATTCCTTATGGGCCTCATGTCCAACATGCTATTACCTGATTCGTCAGGTGCGAGGTTCCCATGGAACCTACTGGATTTGGTGTGGCAGTTGGTAGAGTGCTCGATAGAGGCACCGCTTATCTTGAGATGGGGACAGACACTATTGGCATAGCTCTATGGGGAGTTGTATGAGGTCCGCTACCAGCAAGAAGGGGATCAACTGTAGCTATCTATTGCAGTGCTGGGGTTGGCAGCACATAGCAGTTGAGAGGCCAACCGGGTTACCATGGATGACTCGGGCGGTGATGGAGGATAAGGAGATAGGGTATGCAGTTCTATGGCGGTGGTCCAGAGAGCAGGGACAGAGTCGATGGTGGGCAGGTGTCGTAGGGCACTATGCCGATACCTTCTCTCGGCTCACTCTAGGGGAGGTGGTTTGGCGCCCTTATCGGGACTGTCTAGCCTGGCCAAGGCTGGAGAGTGGCTCCGATGGGTACGTAGAGAGCGATGGCTGATTGGGCGACATGGGACCGAGCATGAGTTCTTCTCGTATAGTCGGGTTACATGATAGTTTGGGGTGCACCAGGGGTTTCCTGGTGAGCCCGTGGTCTATCGACTGGGGGATGAGAGGACTCTAGACCGACTGGTCATCGTGCCATTGGGTGAGGATTCGGATGTGGTGATCGACGTCCCAGATGTGGATGACGTCGGGACTACCGTTGAGTATGACTCATGGTGGGTACTACGACGGTGGCAGGGAGAGGGGCCATTGGGAGGCAAGAGGCGGAAGTGGGCGGGGAGGGTGTTGAGGCACTAGGGGATGATTGGGGAGCTCCTTTGGAGGATGCGGAGATGGTAGAGGTGGAGGGTGAGGATGTGGATTTGGGAGCTCCGGATCAGCCGGAGATGCAGGACATGGCGGAGCAGTGGGAGCCAGGGTAGGCTCTGTTCGGAGAGTCCCATGCCTCAGGCGGATGCGGAGGAGATGGAGTCTAGGGTACACGCTGAGAATGCACATTTGGTGGAGCTGCTACGGAGGTGAGACCAGGAGCTGGGGGATGCACTACGGGAGAGGGATCTCCTATGGGCTCAGCTAGTAGAGCGGGATAGGGTTTTGGCATAGCGCGATGATGCATTAGCTTACTACCATCGATGGGATGCAGAGTGGTTCTAACATCGGATGGAGATGGAGGGGGAGATTATCCGCCTCGGTGGGCGGCTACCTGAGCCGTCGGGAGGTGGATCTTCACGCGAACGAGGGACAGTGGTACTGAGCAGTCAACATCATCTCATCGTAGGCGATTGGATGAGGGAGGGGGCAGCAGGCATGATGTGGGGGCTAGCAGTAGCCATCCTGAGGGGTCCCATAGGACCCACACCATGGGGGGTAGTTCTCGTCGCACCGATCCTACATGATCATGGTGGCCGACGCCTTAGGCTGGGTGGTTTTTGGATTGATTGCGGGGTCAGAGGACCAGTTTTGTAGCCTACGGGCATTTTTTTGATGATATATATATATATATATATATATAT
This sequence comes from Wollemia nobilis, assembly GCA_028583015.1. Classification (NCBI taxonomy): domain Eukaryota; kingdom Viridiplantae; phylum Streptophyta; class Pinopsida; order Araucariales; family Araucariaceae; genus Wollemia; species Wollemia nobilis. The sequence goes on along the minus strand of JAQPPZ010001220.1, from coordinate 2,957,796 downwards.
CGGCTTTATTTTGTTTATGCACATGTGATGATTTGATCTTATGCATGATGGTTGATGAATATGGATGTATGCATGTTAATTTATTTTGATGGATGCATATGTTATGATGAATGCAAATGTTTTTTATTTATATGTGATATGCAAAAATGAAGTGGATGAATGGAATTTGTGATGTTTGGTTAGGGCACCATAGACTGTTTAGGACTCTGTTTATTTTGTTTTTAGGCGATTGTTGTGGTAATTGACTTTGTATGTATATATGTGATTTTTGATGATATTGTAAGGATGAAAAGTAGCGCAGTTTGGTTTAGAAATGTAGCTAAGGTTTTCTGAGACTCAGACGGTTTTAACTCACTAGCCATGATTGTACTTTATCTTACAAGACTTTTGAACAAGGTATGAATCGGACTTGTTTTTGACCAAGTTATTTCACATCCCTGTGTGTGCAATTGAGTTCATTTATGTGGTATTTGTCAGGATACCGCCAGTGCCAGATGGGCTTTCAACCGAACCTATACTGAGGATCACCTAATTAGCTCCACTAACTCCTTTATTGTATTTAGTCAGATTAATCTACGGTGCTATCTAGGATACCATAAGCTAGCTCATCCACATGCAAACATTGATCTGTACACAAGTTAATGTGACAGATATATCGTCATGCGGGAAGTTTACCACCAGTGACCGATAGGCTATCAACCAAACCGGTACTGAGGCTTGCCTCATGACCTATCGAAATGCTGAGAGTTCCAGGGATTCAAGTTCGACTCCCTTCTTTTCTTCAATTGTATTGGGATACTTGCTCCTTTGTAGTGATAAAATCACTGTTTATTTTTGTTTTATTTGTTTTTCTTTTGAGCAAGGGATTTGGATATGGAGTGACGAGAATCACTATTGTATGTGCTTTTTGATGTATGCACTGTGGGATGTCAAATTTTGGTGTTTTGACTTTTGCAAATTTTTGATGTTTTGCAACTATTGAGAACTTTGGGATTCTTAGGGAATTGGGTAGGGAGGATGCTTGTCCTTTTGCCAACTCTCAGCATTCTTTGGGTCATTCGCACAGGGGGATGAGCAAGATAGCCATTTCGCTTATGGTGACCTGGATTGCTTTGCAGGTTTCATCTTTCGTTCACACAACTTGGGAATTTTTATGTGTTTTAATTTGTGTTGGGATGCTACGTAACAAGGTGTGATTCAAGTAGAACTCTACCTTCGTAAAATCTGCTTGACTTGGTACAGTACATGGCTAGAAAGCAAAATTATGACTGAAAGATGAAAACTCTTGATACATTATAAGACCACTGACTCTAGTGTGGTAAAAAGCAGTAAATGGTGTATTTTTGTTGTTTTTTGGATTGCTTATAAAATGGAAAAATGTGGAACAAGATGGACTAGCAAAGCAATTACAGCCTATGGTGCCTTTGACCTGTACGACCACAAATATGCAATGTATGGATGCGATGCTTAATGCAGCTATATATTTTTGTATTTTGATGGAATGATTTTTGTGAATATGAAGATGAGATGTAAGAAGAGCTTTTATTGATGAATTTGAGCATGCCTAGAAATGAGATGCAAATTTTTGTTGTTTTTGATGATTTTTGGATTTTGAATTTCTTTATTTTTGACCAAGCGATTGTGGGAATCCTTGGAGCATTTTGGGGTTGACCAAGTGATTATATGAATCCTTGGAGCATTTTTTGGGTTGATGACAAGCGATTATATGGAATCCTTGGAGATTTTTGGGATTGACAAGCGATTATATGGAATCCTTGGAGCATTTTTGGGATTGACCAAGCGATTATATGAATCCTTGGAGCATTTTTGGGATTGACCAAGCGATTATATGAATCCTTGGAGCATTTTTGGGATTGACCAAGCGATTATATGAATCCTTGGAGCATTTTTGGGATTGACCAAGCGATTATATGAATCCTTGGAGCATTTTTGGGATATGGCTCTCTTAGATATGGAATGGGCACAAATGACTGATGTTCAAGGGTTCTGTTTCCTTGATTCCATCAAGAGAGGCTAGCCGGTATGTCTCGGGTCCTATTTTGCTATCAATGACATATGGACCTAACCAATTTGCCATGAACTTGTCCCTTAGGTGGGACGACAAACTAGAATTCTGTTGGTTTTCCTTCAAAACCAAATCACCAACCCGAAAGTCCCTCAGGTGAACTTTCATGTTGTAAGCTTTCTTAAGTCGCTCTTGATAGATACGTAAATGCTCGAGAGCATTAACGCGTCATTCATCAAGCAACGTAAGCTGGTCTAACCGGGCTTGCCGTGCAACGTCATCATCGATGAACTCTTGCATTGATATGCGTAGGGAAGGAATTTCCAACTCTAGAGGCATGACTGCCTCGGAGCCATACACGAGCGAAAATGGAGTGGCCCTAGTGGGCGTCCGAATGCTAGTGCGATAGGCCCATAGGGCAAGTGGGATTTGGATGTGCCAATCCTTATGATTGTCTGTGACTATCTTTTTAAGGATGGCAACTAGCATTTTGTTTGACGCTTCTGCTTGCCCATTCGCCTATGGATAATAGGGTGTCAAAAAACTATGCTAAATTTTGTACTTTGTGGTCAAAGCATGCACGTCTTTGTTCTTGAATGGTGTCCCATTATCCGAGACTATTTTGGATGGAATACCAAAATGACATATGATGTTATGCAAAATGAACTCCACAATGCGGGGTCCTGTCGTAGAGGTAAGCGAAACTGCTTCCACCCACTTGGTAAAATACTCTGTGGCCATTATGATAAACGTGTGATGGCCTGACGATGCAGGGGAGATCTTTCCGATTAGATCGAAGCCCCACTATGAAAATGGCCAAGCGGACTGGACTATCTACAAGGCTTGGGAAGGTACATGCATCAAATTGGCATGATGTTGACACTTCACGCACTTCCTGACATATGCACAACAATCTCGCTCTAAAGATGGCCAATAATAGCCCATGCGAAGAATGCGCTTTGCGATGGCCATACCACTGAAGTGGCCACCACATGTACCATCGTGCGCTTGGGCGATCGCCCAAGTGGACTCTTGCTGGTCCAAGCAACGAAGGAGGATTCCTTCATAGCTACGATGATACAAAATGTCTCCTATCAAGACATACTTAGCCGCTTTCTGCTTGAATGCTCATTTTGCGGCATGCGTCAATCCAAGCGGGAGATTACCTAACTTGAGGTAGTCTCTAATGGGTAAATACCAGTCCTGTTGATCGAAAACCTCGATGGTATGAACAACCAATCCCTCTTGAAGTTCATCCCTAGCAAATGCTGAGTGGGATAGAACTTGTAAGAATAGCGTTGTGTTGCTATTAATGGGAGTAGGGGAGAACAAGGACCCCCAGTTGGCATGTTTCAGATGATCATGGATTCGAGAGAACTTATCCGAGGATGGTTCAATCTGGATCATGTGGATTCCTGGCGTCAAGTCAGAGCTTGCACGCTCCATCATGGATTGCGATAGGGTTTTGACTTGAATGGTTGTCATATCACCGAAAAGGTCTTGTGGGATTAGTGACCCCAAGGAGGCCATTGTGTCCGCAAAATGATTCGATGACCGAGGGAGTGCCTCGATGTCATACCACTCAAGTTTTGCCAGGAATTTGTCCACAAGGGCTTTATAAGCCTACAGAACTGGGCATTTGCATTGGAATACCCCTTTGACTTGATTGACTATTAACAATGAATCACCAAAGATGTTCAGTCATTTGATGTTCATGGCGATTGTTGTCTGAAGACCTATGAGCAAGGCTTCATACTCTGCATTATTGTTGGTGCATGGGAAATTTAATTTAAATGACAGGGGCATTGGAGCGCCCTACGGTGTGAAGAATACTATTCCCATGCCACCACCTTGCTCACATTTAGAACCATCAAAAAATAGGGTTATGTCAGCCTGTGACTCAGGCTCATCGAAATCTGGCGATTCTGAGACATGGAAGACCCCATCATCGGGTAGTTCTATGACTAGAGGCTGATCGTCTTCGAGAGGAGCCTCTGCTAGTTGATCGGCTATGACCTGTCCTTTGATAGATTTTTGTCCAATAAACTCTATGTCAAATTCCGTCAACAACATGATCCATTTCGCCGTGCGACTACTATGATAAGTATGACTCATCATGTATCGCAATGGATTCTCCTTAGACACAACATACGTAGTGTTGCTCAACATGTAGTGGCATAGCTTTTTGGTAGCAAACACCACTGCCAAGCAGAGTTTCTCGACGTATGCATAGTTAAGTTCATAACTGACCAGGGTGCGGCTAAGATAATAAGTAGCCTATTCTTTGTGAAGTTCATTCTTCTAGGCTAGCATGGCGCCCAATGCCACCTCAGTAGCTGAGATGTATAAGTAGAATGACACTCCTGGTCTAGGTGGTGCCAATACTGGCGGTGAAGCCAAGTATTGTTTGATGTCATCAAAGGCTGATTGGCACTCGTCATCCCAGTGAAATGTAACCCCCTTGTGCAATAATTTGTTCATGGGTCGGCACTTGTCAGATAGCTGCGCTATGAAGCGCTTGATTGACGTGACCTTTCCCTGTAGACTTCTGAGCTGCTTAATGGTAGTTGGGGGAACCATTTCAAGGATTGCCTTGACTTTCTTTGGGTCCACCTCGATACCTCACTTTGAGACTATGAAACCCAAGAGTTTTCTAGATGTGATGCCAAATACGCACTTCTTGGGATTCAGTCTGACTTTATGCTCCATGAGGCGATCGAGGATCTTGCTTAAGTCATCGAGATGATTTGGGCGCAAAAGAGACTTGGCCAACAAATCATCCATGTAATCTTCCAAAGTTTTATGCATGTAGTCATGGAAGATGTACGTCATGGCACGTTGGTAGGTGGCGCCAACATTTTTAAGGCCAAAAGGCATGACCTTATAACAAAATGTCCCCCAAGGCATTGTGAACACCATTTTTAGTTGGTCCTCAGGATTGATACGAATCTGATTGTATCCTGAGAAACCATCCATGAGGGAGAGCATTTCATGACCTGCTGTAGCGTCTACCAACGCGTCGATGCTTGGCAAGGGGAAATCATCCTTAGGACTCACTTTGTTTAGATCTCAAAAATTAGTGCATATGCGAATCCTCCCATCAAGATTTTTGATGGGCACCATGTTGGACAGCCATGGCGGATAATCCATGCAGATGACAAACTGTGCATCCAACAACTTTTGCAATTCATCTTTGACCATCAAGGCCACTGTTGGGTGCATCTTACGTAGTTTTTGCTTAACTGGCTTGATTTTCGGATCAAGCGTTAGATTATGCATGACTAGCTACGGATCTAGCCCCGACATGTCTCTATATGACCATGCAAAAACCTCCTTCTTCTCTTTGAGAAGGGCAATGTAGTCGGCTTGCTCTTCGGGGGAAAGACTTACCCTCAACTTGAGAATCCATGGATTCATTGGATCTATGTCGATGTCTACGTCAGTCGTCTCCTCGACTGACATGTGGGATCCGTCCTCCAACTGATGTGGAGTCGGGATCAAATGGATATCATTAGCTGAGTTTAAATCTACGTTGGGAACCTCGGGTTCCTCTTCAGCCTGAAAGATATCTTGAGTTGTCCTTGGGGTAAAATGAGGCATTTTATCGAAAGGCCAATACTCTGATGGGGATGGAGGTGAATTGGCATGATCCCAGTCGATGGCATCTATGTCTAGATGCAATGACCATGCTGGATCGGCCGGATTGCGGATGGGTGCGGTCAAATCAATGGAGATCATGTGGATGAAATGAATTTGGTCTCCATTACCGTGGGTGTGATGACTCAAACATTCTGGATGTTCCCTGTGTTCTGGATCTGGCTCTAGAGGGACAGGCATGAATGGATCGGCCCTATGTGCTGATAGGAGGACAGGGTCTTCCCTCGACACTGATGTCATTATAGGGTCTCGGGGTGGACGGTGCTCATCGTAAACTTGGAGCCATGGATCCAACACTTGGTCCCACCCTGCTGGGTCTACGTACCACTCATGCCCTGGCACTATGCCCATCTATGCAAATAATTCATTAATCCCCAAGGGACGCCGTTGTTGCACTTGTTGCCTTTGTTGCATTTGTCGCATGTGGTTGAGATAGGCCATCTTAGTCTCATCTTCCGAATCACTGTCGGAGATCCAAAAATGTTCATTTTCTTCAACAACTGCTTGCGACATTAAGGGTTCACCTTGTTCTAGCAAATTAATCTGGTCCCATTGCGGTTGTTCCACACTTGGTGGGGGGACCTGATTCTCTTGACACAGCACTGGCTCAACTGGAACCTCTAAAGGGAATAATTTCAAAAAGATCTCTTGCCAGTTATTCATGGGAATCTCTCGTGAGTGATCACTATTGGATTCGAAGGGATCATATGATTCTGATTCATCTTTCGAAGATCCTTCTAGACATTGTTTATGCTCTCCTTGAAAGTTAGTGTCCAAACTTTCACCTCTCTCTAGCAAAGGAGGAGGGTTATTGATGTTACCAAGGGTGGTTGTTGACCATGGGAGGTAATCTCCCAATGTATATGTTGTGTTTGGGTTGGCATAAGGATCTGATGCCAATCCACCCTCGGTTGCCTATTCCTAGGCCTTGCATGTTTTCCACCAAGATGTCTAAGGGCAGGGGGTGGTTGAACCCTACTCCCGACTTGTCATAAGGCATTTGGTATCTTGGCTGGCAAAGGACACGCACTCCTTGCTCATACCTACCTAGCCCGTATCCATGCCAATTGCATTGGCCAAGGTATCTCAGAGCAAAGTCCGGGTTAGACAGATAGTTGACATTTTCTACAAAAGGCTCTTCATCCTCATCCTTTTGCATGCATGGTTTAGCACCATGGTCAAGGCCCCCATACACAAAATTGGTCTGGTTTGGTGGGTAGCCTAAAGGAACAACTGTCCCGATGGGAAGGCGAGGTCTCCCCATGTCTTGCACTGACTCTAGCATGGGCGTTGCTACAACATTCTGCACTAGATACTCCCCCAAGCCCGTACTGGCCATTTCAACAGTAATTGTTGGTGATTGAGAGGGAGGGAATGGAAGCCCTTCTGGAGTCCATTCCATGTTGGGTAGACTAGGAGCCTCAGCTTCCATTGTGCTAGGTATCTCTTCTATTGAGATGGTTGATATTGTTGGCAGCACCTCCTCTAGGGGTTGAGCCTCTTCCAGGATTTGTTTCCCTTTGTCCTTCTATTTAGCCATGATAGGTGGCATTGGTAGTGAAGGAGCGGATGATGAAGATGCACCTGGCTGGGGTTTTGATGGATTAGTCACCAGTGGTGCCCATGGCATCGGACCCTGTCTAGATGGATTTAACTAGAAATCCAAGTGCGTCGATGGGAGGGTCGATTGCGGCATCAATTGCACCGCATTGCAATATTTGAAGGGTTCTAAGTCCATCGGGACTACATGTACTTCTCCTTCAAATGCATACTTCAAACACTCGGTGAGCTATCGAAGGGACACACTTCATGTCCCTGATCCATGGTCGCCCTAGCAATATGTTGTATGCCATCTCGCCTTCCAAAATATGGCACAATGTAGGTATCATCTTTTGTCCTACCTGAATGGGTAGAACAATTGTGCCAACTGTCGAGCATATCGCATCGTTGAATGCTCGCAGTGTGTAAGTGGAAGCGGTGATGTGAGAGGCTGGCAGCTTCAGATGTTTCAATGCTATTGTAGTAATGATGTTACTAGACGAGCCAGTGTCTACCAACACCCTCTTATACGGGATCCCGTTGACCCATGCGATAACGTGCAGGGGTGGATCTGCCATGTCATCAGATACTGATTTAACTTCATCTTCTCGAAAGGTGATGACCGGCTCCGTACATCATTTTACATGTCCCACGAAGTTATTAAAGGAATTCGCTTCGTGGGGCTGCAACTCGATGGCTTTCAAAATCTCCATGAGAGCTTCCCGATGGGGCGTTGATTGTTGTATAAGCTCATATATGGAGAGCCTAGCCGATGTGGTCCACAAACTCTGCGTGAGTTTGGTCCGTATCGTGACCTCGGGTCTAGGCGGAGGCAACTGCACAGGGTGTTGTTGAGGTTGCGACGTTGTTGGAACTTCTCTTGTAGCTGTCGTGGGGGCAACTCCTGGGTATTTCTTGTTCCTGGTCACTATGCTGATCATTCCCACATACCCTTGCATGGGGAGATTCTGTCGCACCTCATTGACCTGAAGGGGTTTTGCCTGTACCTCATGGGCAGGCAAGGGATCTTTGAAGACTCCCATCTGCTGGTTATTTGGTGCTATGGGGTTGTCCACTGCCAATGTTTTATTATCAATCAAGTCTTGTATTAATCCCTTGAATTTCTAGCATGCGTTCAGGTCATGTCCCCTTCGCCTGTGGAACCTACAATATAAATCCTCTCTGTATCCCTTAGGCTTGGGAGCGTTAGGATCTATGGTTTGGATCTCTGGAAGGGTGATTAAATTTTCCGTTGACAAGCGGTCAAATAGGGAGTCCCTAGACTCCGTATAAGGGGTAAATTGTCGCCTAGGGCGACGCTGCTGATTTTGCTCCTATTTTTTATTTTCTCTTTCATAATTATTAGGAGGCACTGCTTGATAATTAGCCTTTTGAGGTTGTGTTTCTTGTGCAGGCTTAGGAACATTTATCGCAACTTGATTAACCATAGTGGGTTTTGGTTGCGTAGTCCCTGTCTTGGTGTTTTTGTTCCACTCTTTCTTTTTAGGTTTGGCAATTTTGCCATCCTATATTTTGATCTCTTCGATAACTCGGCTTGCGCCAGAGCTTCTTCTAAGGTGGCGTATTGCTGCAGCTGCAATAGCCCAGAGATTGATCTCAGACAACTTCATGAAAACATTTGTGTGAGGTCGGACATAGGGGGAAGGTAGGGTAGCTTAGAAAGCAGAGCCCTCCATCGATTCTCGTAAGCCACCATTGTCTCTTCCTCATATTGCCTGAGGCTGGCCAGGTCACTCAGTGATGCCTTCTTCTTGGTGTTGAAGGCAAAGCGTTCAAGGAACGCATCCACTAATTGATCCAAATTATTTATGTTGTGCTTCGACAACTGTGTGAACCAATCCGAGGCAGGGCCTACGAATGTGGTTATGAATGTCCTTAGCAACAATGCATCATTATCTTGAATGCCAAAGCATTGGCTCAAGAATCTTGTCACATGCTCTTGGGCATCCTCTTCACCCTTAAAGATTGCCAATTGAGGCAACTTGAAATGTTTGGGGTAAAGAGGTGTGGGCACTGATGGATGCACTGGATGACTGCGGAGTTGACGTAACATGGGCTTTTGGTGCCCAGAAGCTTTGGTCTCCATAGACTCCAAACGCTCTAATAGCGCTTTGTATGCATCGAAAGACTTAATTTCTTCCTCTTTTGTTTGCTCCCGTTGTGAGTTGTGGGAGACTGGAGGCCTATGGGGGGGTGGCCGGTTAGCACCCCCTCCGCCTTGATAGGGCATTTCGGCCCATTCTACTTCTGGTTCATACTCCTCATAAACTTCTTGAGGAGTCTCTGGGTGAGACCTATGACCCTGAGTGGGTCTCCGTGGAGGGTACCCATCATTGTTTCGGGGAGTGGCCTCCCTCTCAGGTCTATGGGGTCTCGGAGGCAAAGCTTGACGAGGTCGCGGAGACCTATCCTGCACCAAGGGATTATGCCTCTCATATTGTTCTACTTTTTGGGTGCGAGGGGTTGGAACCCTCTCAGGTAGTTTATAAAGTAGCTCGTCCACTTCGCGTTGCATGCGCTCTTTGTTAAGGTGGTATAAGTGCTCTAACTGCTGATGATCTTGCTCAAGCCGCATGATTTGGGCTTGGCGGGCGGCATGTCTGGCGACTGCCAGGTCAATTTGGTCCGCCATCTTGGGCTTAGGAGGCTTGAATGTTTCTCCTATGTATTTGCCTCGGTCTTGATGATCCGAGATTTCAATGGGTCGCTTCCCTCTGTCGAGGTTGGCGGCATTTACCTGAGGCTCTGGCCTCGATGTGTGACCATGGTATCTAGCAGGTGCGGAAGCGCAAGGCTCCCATGCTGTATATTGCTCTCAAGGAATTTGATGGTCTTCCTCGTACTCCCTTTCATGGGTGTGAAGGGGGCGGGCGGAGTTAGCTCGCCTTGTGTGGAGAGCCCTGCGCTCTGGGTTTTGTCTTTCAGTTCTAACAATGATGGGAGGCAAAGGAGAGATGCCATAGTCATGTTGTCTCTCCTCATGGGCACTGTGCCTCTCTAGCGCTTCGTTGCACGGTGGCCACTCATATCTAGCCTCTAAAGGCGGTCTTCTATTTACGTTGAGTGCCACATGTAAAGCTTCTTCCCGAAAGGGGCTGTGTTGAATGGGCGTGTCCCCCAGAGGGGTATCCCTATAATTCCACCTTGACATGGAATGATGTGGACTCTCTTGTGGTCCAGACCGCCAAGGCGGTATGGCCAAGTCCTCAGGGCTAAAGCGAAGGCGACTTGTGCCCGCTCCTTGTACACTTTTCGTAGCTTCTGCCCTTGATTGGGCTTGGCTACGGGTGCACACCATTGTGGTGCTCTTCTACCAGCTAAGCAGATTTTATCTCTTTTATGATTTTTTTGTTACACTAAGCAGAAATGAACACACACATACACAAACGGTGATTATCTCTTTTAAAGATTAATGGTGTGTCCTAAACTGGTTTTAGTGCATTTTGATGATTTTGTTTTGTTTTTGAAAGTTTTGAAGAACGTTTAAATGCGTAATGAAGGCTCATATAACTCCCATAAATGGTCGCCCCTTCAATATACCATTGCCCGATCGATATACCAACCTCTCTATATACCCGCCCTTACGAGAGGGAAACTATAGGTACGTGAGAGCAGATGGTACGTGGTACATAGGCGGTACGAAAGGGGGATTGTCCTGTTAATGACACCTACCATAGAAGACTTATCCTCACATGCTGGGAATCACCCCAACGACACTCGGTCAGCTTTCGTCAGGATTTACGCCTAACAACAGTGACAATCGGGGTAAATGGATGCAAAAATCAAGCCAAGGTGGTGATGAACCCACCGTTGGTCTTGATCAAGGGCTGGGGTCTTACGACCAGCTCCTTGGTTTAAAAAATGCCACGTGATGTGTGTGTGGTTCTTTTTATTAAAAATTGAAATAGGTAGAAGCAACTACTTTCCTTAAGAAGGCAAAATTGACAAAAACAGAAACAAAAAAAGCAAAAAATGATAGGAACAGTTTAGGACCCTTACCTTTCTCTGCCTAGACCTGCTGTTTCTGATCCTCGGCCCTGAAAATGTATAGACAAAAATTTGTCCCTCTGTGAGATGAATTACAGAATAGAATTCGTCCTTGTCTGAGATGAATTAGAATTCGTCTCAGGGTCAGACGAATTACAGTAAAGTATTCGCCACAGGCAAAGACGAATAACAGTCAGAGTTCGACAAATGGTACCTGTAAGCACAAATCACAAATTTTTGATCAGTTTCTCGATCTTAAAAAATAGGGGACAGAGTCCCACCGTGATCGCCACTGAAAGCACGAGATTTCGGAAGTTTTGAAAGGAAAACTATTGCGATGCATTCAAAATCAAATAAACGCTTAAGTCCTAAAATGTGAAATGCATGAAATGAAAGAGACGAATTTGAAATGAGATAAAAGAAAGTGTAGAAAGCACAACCCTTTTTATTTAACTCTCTTAATCTCGGTTACAAAGATGCCTCCTCCCTTTTCAGGGGCTAGGAGCGTTAAATGAATTTTGGTTACAATCATGACTTAGTATTCCTCCTTCCGCGTGCCCACATTTGAAATGGGTGGGCCAAAGTGTTGTCATCGCTTGTGTTGATGAATCCTTGATCCTTGCTGCTCCTCCTGCATTCAAAGACACAACAAAATTGTTAGTAGCACTTGTGACAAAATATGAAGCGTTTGATCTTAGAAACCAATGGAGGATGCATGCATAAGATTAACTAAATCAGTGAATAAAATGACTCTAAGTAACCTACAATTTTGACAGAGACCAGAAAACATTACCAGAGGGCCACTGCCATCAAAACAGTCGGGGAAACTCCGCCGATTCGCATTCAACTATAATTCATCCCTGGGCAGGACGAATTCTACTGTAATTCATCCCCGGGTAGGACGAATTCGCCTACGACAAAGCGCCGAGGTGATGCTGCTCAAATGTCACGTCTCGGGATCTCCAAAAGACCTACAAACATAGGGGTTAGCTAATTGGGGGCATTTTGGGATGACCCAGATGGTCGGATTCTCCCAATTTGACCTCCATCAATGGGAATTTGACGTCGCTACCTGCAAGTTAGTGGGACAACAAAAGCGACAAAAACATGATGAGATCTGATCAAAACATTATGAAATCAAAGTTATAAACTATCTAGACAGCATAGAATGGAATGGAAGATAAACAAATGATAAAAGAACAAATTAAAATGAAACTTAGAAAGTGCGGGGCGCCCAAGCGGGCCGCCCACCGTTAGAACTTGATTTCGGCACCAATCCACTTGGGATGGGCCCAAAATCTCTTGTGATGGGTTGTCGGCAAATTGGTAGATCAATGTGGTCAAATGTCGGGTTTTGGGTCCGGATCCACACTTCCAAAAGCCACCCAATAACCTCTCTTGCGAAAGAGATCAAGGATGTGGAAGAGGTGAATCAAAAGGGTGCAATGTGGTGTTCAATTTGGCAGCACTTCGTTGCTTGAAAATGCCTCCAACTTGTCCTCTTTTGGGTGGGAAAGTCCACCATTTTATAGACCCAAGGGGTCTCTTTGGAGGGGCATGCATAAGCGCCATGTGGCGGCCATGCCTTCTCAAGAGGGAGGAGACTCCTCCCTGACTTGGGCTTCCATGACTGCCCTTGTGACAGTCCTCTAACGCCCACTCTGCCCACCTACACGCGCATGCAAGGCAGGAGGCAATAATTGACTGTCTTCGGCTGCCACTTGGCGCCATTCTTCTTTTTGCCCGTTGAACCTGGAATTCGTCCCGACCCAGGACGAATTCAGAATTCGTCCCTGGGTGAGACGGATCCCAATTTGAATTCGTCCCTAGGCGGGACGGATACTGAGCAAAGTGCCTGGATGTGCCAAATTGCCTTCTGACCTTACAAAATTGCTACAAAAGTGGTTAGGACCACTGTTTAACCTCTGAGGGCTGCCTTGGGGGCTGTGTGTGTCAAAGTGATCAGTTTTTGTAGTCACATAATCGGATTGGTGCTATTTTGGTGTCTACAGTGCCCTTTTCCTATTCATGACTGATCAATGTCCAAGATCAAGCAACATCCCACTTAAAAAGGTTAACACTTGAATTGAGTTACTTCGCTCGTCAGAAGCAAGGATTCAAGAATGCATGCCCTTTCCACACTTAGGGCATCAAAATTTGGTTAGGTTACTAAGAAACCCTAATCATTAGTGCTTTGGTTATATATTTTTTCTTAGCATTGTGCCATGCACAACGCTTCCCAAAAATGGGCATCTATAGACACCAAAACAACACCAATCCGATTATGTGATTGCAAACACTGATTACATTGACACACACAGCCCCAAGGGCAGCCCCCAGAGGTTAAACAGTGGTCCTAACCACTCTCAAAATAGTTTTGGAAGGTTAGGAGTCAATTTGGCACCTTCAGGCACTCTGCTCCATACTCGTTCCACCCAGGGAGGATTACAAACTGGTATTCACCCCACCTAGGGACGAATAGCAGTATTCGCTCCAGGGTGGGGCAAATAGCAGGTTTGATGGGAAAAAAGTCAAATATTGACAAATGGTAGCTCAGATCCACCACTTAATTCTTCCTTCATCGCATGGGAGTGTGAGTGAGCATTTTCAAGCGTTAGAGGTAGTTACAGGGGTAGTCATGAAGCCCCTAATTAGGGAGGAATCTTCCCTCCCCTGGAGAGGCATGATTGCCAAGTGGCACCTTTGCATGCTCATCCAAAGAGACCATCAGGTCTATAAAATGGTGAGTCTTCTCACCCTAAAAAAAGGGAGAGAAGGAGCATTTTGGAGCAATTAAGTGTTGTCATTTTACTTTCCCACCCACACCCTTTTGAGTTGTGCCTTTCACATCCTTGATCTCTTTTGGAAAGGAGGTCATAGGGTGGTTATTGGAAGCGTAAATTCGGAACCAAAACCTGACATTTGACCACAATATCCCACCAAATTTTTTGACAATACCCAACAAGATGTTTTGGACCCATCCCAAGTGGATTGGTGCCGAAATCGGGCCCCAAGCGACGGCCAGCCTGCCCTCGCCCCCCCCCCCCACACTGCTACAGTCCTAATCGCCCCGCTCCGGAGTGATTGGAAATTTGTGGCAGATTTCTTTTTTGTTATTCTTGTATTTAATTCTATGCTTCTTAGATAGGTTTTCATTCAAATTTCACATCATTCTGAGCAATTTTGATCATGTTTCTATTATTTCTCGCTTTTGCTAACATGTAGGTAGCATCATCAAATTCCCATTGACGGAGGCCAAATTGGGAAAATATGACCATCTGGGTCTTCCCAAAATACCCCCAATTAGCTAACCCCTAACTTTGTAATGGATTTGGGGCTTCCCAAATGTGACATTTGGGACAGTACCTCTTTGGCATTTTGTTGCAGGTCTATTCGTCCCGCCCCGGAGCGAATACAAATCTATGGTGAATTTTTTGACTGTTCCATTTGTTGTGTTTTCTTCATGATGTTTTGATGTCCCTGTGAAATTTTCAATTCATTTGGATCCATTTTAGTTATCATTTTATTTATATCTTGCATGCACTAATCGAAGGTGTAGGGATTGCATGCTTTATTTCATCTGCAGGTGCTACTGACTATTTCTTGTTTCTTTGAACGTAGGATATGGAACTTAGAGGAGAAGCAAGGAGTCAAGACTCAGCAACGCAAGTGGAGACGATGTTTGGTCCACCCATTTTACATGTGGGCATGTGAAAGAAGGAATGGCATCCATGGGTGTAACAAGAACGCATATTTAATGCTCCTAGCCCTTAGAAGTGGAGGAGGTGCATTGTAACCGAGTTCTAAAACATATCAATAAAAAGGGTTGTCTTCCTTATTGGCTTTTGTTTTGTTTTGATTTGTTCATGCTTTCCCTCTTTTCATACACTTTCAATTCATAGGATTTAGCGTTAAGTTTAGTTTAGTTTGCATCGCACTTGGAGTTTTCTTTTTGCTTTTGTATCCTCGTGCTTTCAACACCAGTATGAAGTGCTAAGTTAGGTGCCCAATTTCCTTTGAAGTTCCCAAATTCCATTTTTTGCTTAACTGATGGGCGCCTGCTTCCCATAGGTGCCTACTTCCTGTTAGGTACCTACTTATCGTTAGGCACCTACTTCTCGTAGGCTCCTACTTCTCATTAGGTGCCTAATTTCCATTATGGTACCTTCTTCCCGTTGATATACAATTACAGCCCGATTCTAGCTGACGTAAAATGATAGTGTGACCTTTGTTGCTGAAAGAACAAAACAAATATTTCAGCAATAGAGATGGATGATATTTTAGCAAAGATGTAGATGGGAGAAAATATCAAAGACCATGTGTTATCTATTTTTCAACAATACATAAATATCAATGCAAATAGATAAAGCATAATATTAAACCTATTTTGTTCTAATAAGAATAGAATACGTTAAATTAGTCATACTTTATCTCCATTATTCTTGTGTGTTGTTGTAACCAAAAAATCAGGCATTAATTTACTCTCAAATATAACAGGACATTACCGCATATCTTATAAATATGCAGGCCACCACTCATAAAGATATTCTGGACATGAGAATTATTTTGTAATTTTTTAAAGCTACAATATATTCATTTGAGTGTTTTTATTAATCTCAAACTAGCATCCAGTGAATGAATTGATCAGGCAGAAGACTTCTAGAGCCTGGGCCCACTCTAAACAGTACTCCTCCCCTTTTAACTTTCTTTCTGTAGTTAATTTATTTACTATTTTTTTAGATTATTTTTGAAATGCATTGAGGTTTCTATCAACCTCATATAGATTCAAGGATGCACGTCAAGTTTTTAACTATCACCCTCATAGTAGATGCGCAATCATGGTAATCTAATATCTGCTTTTTCAAACTACATTTTTAGTTGCACTATCTATGCAAGGTCTGTCTACATGGACATATTGTTGTCTATTCGTTGTAGAAAAAAATTATTTCTGCACTTTGTATGAAAGAAAATTTATTTTTTGTAATATTGTACCCTTCTCCACTCTTTCACTTATCTGTGTCTATTCTATAAAGGCACTCTAAACAATGAAGAATTTATTTGTTATATCATAATACAATTTTTTTTTGGGGGGACATTTTATGGTGCTGCTTCTTGCACCATATTGTTGCATTGAGTTAGGGGGAGTTGCTTGTTGTCTTTTAAAGATTCTGGGCAGATTGATGAGAGTGTTTCTGTGGCACTCTCTTGGCCATTTCATGTTTGTTGCTTGCATATCATTCCTGGAGAATTTTATACAAGTTTAATTGCAAACATTCTTGAAAATAAATCACACAAGCAAGCAAACATACTCAAAAAATTCTCATTAGGCACTTCAAAATTTGGCCCAAATTTATTAATAATCGTCTATATTTCACACATCGTTCTTCTCATTGACTTATAGTTTCCCTCACGTAAGGTTGGGTCATTGAGAAGATTTGGTATAAGGATATAGTAGATTATACTTGCTTCAAATGGCCTATATTCCACATATCGCTCTTCAAATGTACTTATAGTTTCCCTCACATAAGGGCAGTGAAATTGAAGAGATCGGTATAATGGTTTGGATTCTACTACATTAATTCAACAAGGGTTTCTATTGGTGCAACATTGTCTTCTCTAAAAATATTGTAGTTAAAAGGGGGGAATATTGGTTCACTGTAGGTTTTTCTTTGGAAAAATGAATACAATTGACCCACTCACCCCTCATAACTACCACACATGGAAACAAAAAATATTAAATCTCATTTCTCAAAAATGGCTCACACACTTGCTAGAAGAGGAGCAACCTAAATTTGAAAAGGAATATGAAAAATTTGTTCATAAAGGGAAGATGTATGAAATAATGGGTATTATAAGCACAAATGTAACATAAAGCCCATGGTTTCACATTTCAGAATGTAAAACTCCATTTGAGAGTTGGAAGAAACTAAAGAACTTGTTTGGTAATGTGGATCAAATAAGGTCAATGCAACTTGAGGTAGAGTTAATAGTATTATCTCCTAAAGATGTCGAAAATATTGTTGACTTTATCACCAAATTTAAAGCAATCCTCACTCAATTAAAAGGTAGTGGTAAGAATAAAATAAAATAAGAATACATCTATCTTACTCTCTCTAAGTTATATGGAGTATTTCAAATTTTTGAAACCACTTTTTTGTCTACAAAAGATGCACTTGGTACAAGTTTTAAAAGGTCCTCTTTAGAGGAATATTGTGTTAGGCTAACTGGAGAGGAAATGAAACTTGCAAAATATGAGATCTCTCCCTCTTCCTCAAAAGCATTAGTAGCATCCACCTCCACTAAAGAAAAATTCAAAAATAAATAAATAGGTCCTATAACTTGTACACATTACAAAAAGTATGGTCATTCTAGGAATAAACGTTGGAAAAGACTACAAAAAATAGAGACAATAATGAAGGATCACAAACTAGATACTAAGAATCAGATAGGAAAAACCTTAAATTTTCAAGGCAAAGCTATAAAAACTTTATCAAAATACTGGGTTCTAGATTCAGGGGCAACTCATCATATGATTTCCTCTCATGAGTCATTCACTTCAATCTCCTCAAGCTCAACTTGTAACATAGAAGTTGGTGACTCATCCTTTATCCCAGTCAAAGGAAAATGTCACATAGCCATTGATGGTGGTTCTATAAATAATGTTATCTATGTCCAAAATATAGCTACAAATATCTTCTCTGTATATCATATTTGTACTCCTACAAAGGGTAAAATAGTTCTATTTTCACCAACCAGAGTTGAGATAAGAGACTTTCAAGAACCACACTTTCTCATAGAAAAAGGAAATATTGATCATAAAACTTGCCTATTTCACTTCTAAGGATTAAAAAATTCAGAAGGAGCCTCCTATTTTATTGCACATGGAGATCTTGAAAGTTAAATTTGGCATGAAAGGTTTGTACATCTTAGTTATAGCTATCTGAAAAAGTTGAATACTCATGAAATGGTAACTATATTGCCAAAAGTATCTTTTATTAATAGGTTATGCCCTATATGTGCTCTTGGAAAGCAACATCAAGATCCTTTTCACCCAAGTGGTTCTCAAAGAGACTCATCCCCTCTAGAGTTAAGACATAGTGACTTGATGGTCTTCCCAGAACCTTCTTTCAAAGGAGCAAAATATACCTTAACCTTCATTGATGACTTTTATAGAACAACTTGGGTCTACTTTCTAAAATTCAAAAGTGATGTTCTATCCCACTTTAAAATATTCAAGGCCTTAGGTTAAAATCAAGTCACTTGCAAAATCAATAAAATTCATACAGATAATGGGGGAGAATACTTCAACAATGAGTTCTCCATATTTCTCTCAACTCATGGCATAATTCATCAACATTCAGTATCCTATAATCCTCAACAAAATGGCATTGGATAAAGGAAAAATATAACTTTAAAAAAAATGGTAAACTATATGCTCCACTCAAGAGATCTTCCAGCAGTTTTTTTGGGCTGAGGCAATCAACTGTACAAATTATATTCAAAATCACACTCCTCATAAAGCTCTTGGCCATTTGACTCTTGAGCAAGCATGGACTAGATCAAAAATTGATGTCTCTTTTTTCAAAAAAATTGGGTGTACTGCTTGGGTACATATACCAAAGAAAAAGAGGAAATATCTAGATAAAAAGAGCAAACAACTCATATTTGTTGGTTATTGTGAGGAAATGGAATCCTATAGGCTCCTTGATCCCACAACTCATGAGGTATTTTTTTTGATGAAACATTCCCTCATAAAGATCCTCAATCTTCCTCTTCCAACATTAATTCTCTTTAGCCATCTCCAATATTTGAGCCTCAATATAATGAAGATCCCATCCTTGAGATAGATGACCAAAATGAGGATCCTATACTTCAAACTCCAAATCAAATTATTGCCACACCCATTACCCCTTCTATAATGCCAAAATGGGCCCACACCACATTTCAAGACGCCACTCCTTACATTTAAAATCTTCCATCATCCAGAATAAGCAACTCCATGGGTTTTGGTCTTGTCTGTCAGTCCATTTATATAGATCCTCAATCCTTCAAGGAAGCAACTAGTATAAATGAATGGGATGATGCCATGGATAATAAATTTTCTTTCTTAATAAAAATTAAAACTTGGGATCTAGTCCCTTTACCTAAAGTAAGGAATTAGTTCGTTGTAAATAGATTTACAGAACTAAGTATGGACCAGATGGAAAAATTGATAAAAACAAATCTCAGTTGGTAGCTAAAGGTTTTTCACAAATTAAAAGCATTGATTATTCTGAAACCTTTGCACAAGTTGCAAAAATGGATTCTATTAGGCTAGTGCTTGCACTTGCTGCTTCCCAAAATGGCCAGTATTTTAGATGGATGTTAAAAGTGCCTTCTTACATGGTGACTTAAAAGAGGAAATATTTATGGAACAACTTGTTGGATTTATTCAAGACTTCTCCCTTGTTTGTAGACTAAGGAAATATCTCTATGGTCTCAAACAAGATCCTAGATCTTGGTATGAAAAAATTGACTCCTTCCTTCTTTCCTCAGGATTTTCTCATTGTGAGTCTGATGCAATAGTCTACATTTGGAGAGATAAAGAAAATATCATCATACTTGTTCTCTATGTTGATGATCTCATACTCACTAGTAGTGCAATTTCTCACATCCAGAATATCAAAGACTCCCTTTATGATAAATTTGAGATGGTTGATCTAGATTTAGATCATTACTTCCTTGGATTTTAGATAACTCAAACAGATGCAATAATTTCATTGTATCAACAAAAATATACTCTTGATCTTATTTAGCGATTTAAGATGACTATTTGTAAGCCTTCTCCCACATATTTGTAGTCTGGAGACACTCTAATTACTTCCTTCAAATACCCTATTTGTGATGATACTCTCTATAGAAAGCTTGTAGTAAGTCTATTATATCTCACTTATACTCACCTAGATATTTCATATGTTGTAGGCTTAATATCTAGATTCTCACATCAACCTCATTTAAGCCATTGGCAAGTAGCAAAAAGAATTTGCCGCTACTTGCAAGGAACTACTCACTTTGGGCTCTTATATGAGGATAAATCAATGGATATCATTGGTTACATAGATTATGATTGGGTAGGTTCAGTTGAATACATATGTTCCACTTTTGGCTATATTTTTTATCTTGGTTCTTCACTTATTTCTTGGTCATAAAAAAAACAACAAGTAGTAGCATTATCATCAACATAGGTAGAATACAGGGCAATATTTTTGGCTAGTCAAGAGGCTATTTGGATTTTTCCATGACCAAACCATTACCCTTTGGTGTGATAATCAGAGCACAATTTATATTACATATAATCTAGTTGAGCATCAGCGCACCAAACACATTGAGATTCACATGCACTTCATTCAGTAGCATATTCAGCAAGGGGATCTAAACTTGGAGTACATTCCCATAGAAAATAAAATTGTAGACATCTTCACCAAATCCTTTCCTTCTCTGTGTTACATTCAGTTGTGAGAGAAACTTGGGGTTAGGTAGTTGCATTAGAAAGTTGCATAGAGGTTTTCACCTCTCTCTTCTCATTATTATTCTTTTTCTTCTTGGAAGATGGTTTTTTCCCATGTGCTTTTTTCACCATATCTCCTATTTATAATTTCATTGTACATGAGTACCTAATAAGGTCATATTACCAGGACTCATTTCTTTGGTGTTCAGAAGAGGACAATCCTCACCATCCAAGGACATGCCTCTATTTTTTTACCACTCTTCTTGTATTAGTAAGTTAATTTTTCATGAGTATCTCATCAGGCCTTGTTGTCGAGACTCATCTCCTATTGTTACATTCACCCCTAGTATCACATAAGGGGGGGTGTTAGAATAAATATTTAATTCTTGTGTTCTACTAGGATAGTCTAACTTGAGTTACCACTCTTCCATAAGGTAAGTGAAGTCTTAGTTTAGACTAGTTCAAATTTATTGAGTTGTTGTAATCCAACGACTCACATTGATCAGCTTTGCTATTTATACAAAGTTGATCCATGGAATAAATCAATCAGTTTTCATGTTTTCACTTCAATTTCTTGTGATGCTTTGCATATCTATTATTGGGATAAAATATTGTTTCACAGTATTTTCTAACAGGCATGACCCACTTCCAAAATATTAGTCCCTATTCTCCCACTCCTGTAAAATAGAATAAGATTAGATTAGTGTTAAATAGAATTTATAGAAATTAATATGCATCATTTCTTTTCTAAATTAAATAGTTAAAATCATAATTACCTACACGTGGATCCACACAAGTAGCTTAAATATTCAAATTTATTAAGTAAATTTAATTTTACATTTAAAAGTATTTTATTTCTTGTAACCCGATCTTAAGGAAACAAATCAAAGTAAATTGGTTATTGTATTGGGATAATCTATATGGTATTGTTGTTCTTTAAATCGAATTGACCTAGATTGATAATTAAATCATTAGCCTAACAAGCTAGAATTTTTTTGTGTCATTTTTGGGGAGAGCAGCACCATTACATTAATCTACAAGTTATTGGACTACATAAAGAAGGAAAGCTTACCTACACGTGGAGGGTGGCGTAAGTAGTGATCAATGCATGTGAGGAGTTACGTGTAGAGGGTGGAACAAGTAGTGACCAATGCATACACACCACAAGCATCCTCCACCTTAGGTGGACCAGGTTCCAATTTTCTTAAAATTGGTTTTTATTGTTTTTCTAGAATTTAGTCATTTATTTTCCATTATTTATTTTCTAGCATTTATTTCTAAAGCATTTACTTTTCAGCCATTTATTTTCTTGCACAAGTGTCACTATTCCTACTTTAAAATCTAATGTTTTGTCCTGTAGAAACATAGGGTAGTACATGAAGTAGGTGTGACTGAGTGACACAACCACACTGAAAACATACCTTATAAGTAAAACAATAACATCACTTGAGTTTACTTTTTCAGCAATTTTCTTTTCAGTCATTTATTTTTTAAGCAATTTATTTTTCTACATACTATGGTTGTTGCTAGTTTAAATCTAAAGACTTTTACCTGTAGAAACACAAGGTAGTATAGGAAGTAGGTGTGATTGAGTGACACAGTCATAGTTAAAACATTTCTTAGAAGTAAAACAGTAACAACAAACACTTTACTTTTTCTTATTATGCTGAAATTAGTTTGCCAATGCATTTAGTTTCAGTACAATATGAATTGTTTAATATATATATAGAACAAAAACAAAAAAAAAAAAGAGAACAAAAAAAAAAACATATATATAATATATAGATAAGTAAAATTTTCTAGATGGTGGAAAATAGTAAACAATCTGCATCCATTGACCTCAAAAAATTACTGATTGAGCAAAATTCCCTAATCCAATTCTCAAACAAGCTTTTATTGTCCAATTGATTACTCTGGTAATAAAATACTTTTGTTTTAATTAAGAGCATTATATGACTCCTAAACAACTCAAACCAATCAATGATATCTACAGGTTGTTCAAAGAAGACTAAAATTTATTTCAAAGTTTCATGTTCAGACCTAGAGACTCAAAGGGTAGATTCATTAAAATCAATAAACCAGAAGTAGATTGCCAAGAAAACCATAGCAAGAAATATAAAACTTATGAGTTAAAAGAAACTAAAACTGCATCTTTAAATTCTATTATAGCTAAGCAAATTGAAATTCTATAACAAGATCCCAAAACATATTTACTACCTGAATTGAAGTTTGACGATCATATCGACCACTCATCTATTTTTACTGACCCTATACTTGGTCGAATTCTTGAAATTATATATTCAATAATGGTTGATCAAGGTAGTGAACAAGGTGAAATAAATAGAAACCAAAGGTAAAGGACTAATTATCAAGGAGGAGTAGAATATCCAAGGGGGGACAGATAAAGAAATACTTTTGCCTTTCCAATTCCTTATTCTGAAGATAGGCTAATGAGAGAACCACATGGGAAACCACATGAGGATCCTGATGCCTTTATTTTTTAATTTGAAGTGGTATGCCAAGCTTACTTTTACACCAATAATGACAAAAAACTAAGACTATTCCATTATACGCTTAAATATCCAGCCTTAATATGGTTCATGGGTTTAGAAGAAGGTTCTTGTACCCGATGGGATGAAGAACATAGATTAAAAGATATATTTCTAAAAATATACCAAGACTATTGTAGTGTTTAGGATAAGAAACCAAAATTATTTTGTACAAATCAAAAATACGATGAATATTTTGAGGACTATCTCGAGAGATTTTGGTTTGTGGGATCTAGGGTAAATATCGAGTTGGATGAGGAAATTCTAAAAGAACTTTTTCTAAAAGGGCTTAAGGAATATATCTTGGACATACTAAACCTTATGGCAAAAGGATATATCCATCAGATGGGATTAGGAGAGATCATAAATCTCTCTAAAAACTACTTAATAAACTAACCATTAAGAAGATATAAATACCCATCACCAGGAGGAGGAGTAACGCAAGCTGAAATTGGTAATATGCTAGAAAATCTCAAAACTAATTTATTAAGCACATTGACATCATCCCTCAACCTCATGGATAAGAAACCAAAGGACCAAAATATTGAAGAGATATATTGCCATTGATGTAGAAAGAAACATAATCTAATGGAATTCCCTTTGAATGTTACACAAATTTTCAACATTTCTACCTATTGCAAGATCTATGACAAAAACAATAATACCAAAAATTACAAATATATCTCAGCTATCAAAATCACTATCAAATATCCTAACGTAGAAGAGGTAGAATATGTCTACTTTATAGCTCAAAGAAGGAATGGTCCATTTAATGGTCCACCCAATTGGTCAAACTCTAACTATTCCAACCAACAAAGACCCAATTATTGGTCAAATACTCCAAATTGGTCAAATTGGAATCAATATAATCAATATTGGAATATATCTTCTTGGGCGCAATTCATACCCAATGCATATGCAAATTCACCTCCATGGATGGTAGGCAAAAATCAAAACATACCTAGTTGGAATGACCAATACAATTAGGCATGACCTAGATGGTCTTTGATGAGCACTAGAAATGCTCATTTTATATACACTATTAAGGGGTATCATCATTGGTTTAATTAGCATTAGAAGTGTATTTTTATATAACTTATGCATATAATTAATAGAAATATCGGTATTATGCTTGACTGGTGTTTTTAGTGGAAACTATGTATAAATGCAGGTTTTGCCACTAATATGGTGTTTCCAGTCTACATCCCATTTGGACCTGGCATGCTCCTGCTTCAACAAGTCAATAGGCACCTTACTCTAGCACCTTAATCTGGCACCTTACTTCGGTGCCTTACTTTGGCACCTTACTGAGGCAAGCACCTTACTGAGGTAGGTGCCTTACTTAGGCAGGCACCTTACTCAGTAAGGTGCCAAGTAGGTACCTTACTCCCATACATGGGAGGCACCTTACTAAGGCATATTACTCTGACCAAGCCAGCTTTGACCAGGTTGACCAGTAAGCTACGAAGGTTGTTACATGCAAAGACAAAGGAGGAATATTTTAATTATGTGTTGTTATTAAAATAGAATAAGACACCTATTATCAACTAATTGATTGGCTGACCAGAAGGCTAAGGAGGAGGTTGCATGTAAAAACAAAAAGGAAGATATTTTATTTTATGCACTATTAAAATAGAATAAACACTTCTATTATTTGATTGGTTGGATACCTTTATAACGTGAGCATCATTCTCTCACGCTCATGGCAGAACCAGAGCGATGATTTTTCTAGCGATCAATGTGGATATCCACACAAATAGATTTTTCCAGCCTCGTTATAATTTTATTCTGATAAAATAGAACACGCTTGATTTATCCTAAAAGGGGTAAAATTAGTAAGTGGCTATTTTAATTAATATATTATTATTATAATTAAATGGCTAAAATATTCATTGCATATCTATTGTAACCGCAAGTCTAAAATAGTCTTGCCTAAATTTATAACAGTGGAAGGTTGTGCATTTTATAAATGTACGGGTCTTCCCTGAGGAGATCAATGATTAATGTTACATAGATTTTTATTTTCATTTAATTTCTTCTTTAATTGATTAAGAGTGCAACTCCTCTAATTTGAGCAAGATCTATGTAGCTAACCGGGCGGACTATGTATGGGAGCTTGGGCCCACTCCTTGTAGTAGTCCTCCCATGTTTATTTATGTATTTATTTTCTGTAGATTAGTTTATTGCTTTATTTATTGCTTTAATTAATTTAGCTATGTGTTTTATTTTAATTGCATTTTATTTCCGTACTTTATTTCCAACACTTAGTTTTAGTTGTAATTTATTTATTGATTTTTTTTGCACTTAGTTTATTTGGTTTGGTCAAAATCCAAATGCACAAACATCCTCCACAAAAATAAATAAGGTACATCTAGATTCATTCCCCAAAACTGTAGGCATATACTGTGCGTGACACTCATAATTTTATGGAATTACCAAATTGATAATTTATGGAAGAGAAATGATTTTTTTTTAGACATGAATTTCTGCTCACCAGTCTCAAGGATAGCCCCAACAACAAAATTTTCAAAATCAATTTAGGGGGAAAGTGCCTCAAAACCAGCCTTAAAATAGACTCCTTCCACCTTCAAACAACAATCCTCCTAAACAACCACCTTTACCAACTCAACCTGTACCTAATCCCAAGAATAATAAAAATA
This sequence comes from Wollemia nobilis, assembly GCA_028583015.1. NCBI lineage: Eukaryota > Viridiplantae > Streptophyta > Pinopsida > Araucariales > Araucariaceae > Wollemia > Wollemia nobilis. The sequence continues at coordinate 2,931,870 of JAQPPZ010001220.1, read as the reverse complement.
CTCAATAGGTCTATGAAACAAATGAGGCATGTTAAATATATATAATGCCCTATCAAAAAATTCAATTAAGATCTGGAAAAGTATTGGAAGATCATAGAGCAAACCTCATAGAACTTGAAGAATCTACCAAAATCTTGAGAAAAGAAAAAGGACAAGATGATAAATGTAAGAAAGGAATAGAAATTCCCCTAGAAGAAGTGTTGGATCAATAGAAATAAGTTCAAATTTCTCAAAAGGAAATAAGAGCTCCATTTCATAAAAGATTGGTTATACCTAAAGAACCATCTAAACCAGCTTTCAATTGTCTTCAATAATTGGAAAATGTCTGTATTAGAATTCCTCTTTTACAATATATTAAAGACATTCCCATCTACTCCAAATTGGTAAAAAGTGTAACAAGTTCACAAAAGATAAAGAAGAATAAGCCTCAGACTATTCAAGTTATTGGGAAACTATCTAAAATCATGACTGGTAAGAAATTGTTACCAAAGTATATAGATCTTGGAGTACCTATACTCAGAGTTCACATTGGTAGGACAACCTTGCATAATGTCTTAGTAGAATTTAGGTCTACTATAAACATCATGACGAAGAAAACAATGAAATATTTAGGGATACACATGATTCAACCAACCTCTATAGTTCTTCAACTTGCAGATAGATCTACCATTAAACCATAAGGGAAACTAGAAGATATTATAGTTTTTGTAAGCTCATGGGAATACCTTGTAGCCTTTATAGTCTTACAACCAAAGAGAAAGTTAGGGTGGCACCCCTTGATATTGGGAATACCATGGCTTGCAATAGTTGATGCTTATATTAGTTGTAGATCTAGGAATATGAATATTTCAAATGGTAAATATTAGCTTGTTTCCTGAATCAATAGAAAATATTAATTTTTTAAAACAATTATGGTACGATTCTCCTGAAGACAAACGATCTACAAATTTTATCAATCAACATGCTAGGATAATATTTTCAATAAGAAATTAAAGGGCCCTTAGCTTCACTTCTTGACGAGGAACAAGATGTTAATGAAGTTATCATGACTAATAGTGAAGCAAGCACAAGTTACCATCATCTGATGGCCCCTTATAATTAAGAACTAAATACTCTCAAGCTTTAAATAATGAGTATATATAGTAATTATAAACAAATAGATGTTACATCTAGAAAATATTTAAATATAAGTAATAAACTTATGAACATTCAGGAATCACAACTGATAGAAATCTTAAAAAAACATTGGATATCATTCGCATGGAATTATGAGAACATGAAAGGGTTACATCCGAGTATTTGTACCCACCATATTTTCATTCAAGAAGGTTGTCACCCAGTAAGACAAAATCAAAGGAGATTAAATCCATATATGAGATTTAGTTCAAGAATAAATTGTCAAGCTCTTAAATGCAAGATTTATATACCCTATATTTGATAGTCAATGGGTTTCACCATTGGTAATAGTTCCTAAAAATAATGATAAATGGAGAATCTGTGTAGACTATAAAGAACTAAATAAAGTAACTAAGAAGGACTACTTTCTATTACATTTCATTGATCAAGTCCTTAACACTCTAGTCGGTAAGAAATATTTTTGTTTCTTGGATGGATTTAGTAGATACAACCCAGCCTCCATTGCTAAAGAAGATCAAGAGAAGACCACTTTTACATGTCCCTTAGTAACTTATTCTTATAAGGTATTACCTTTTGGACTATGCAATGTACCTGATACATTCCAAAGAGCTGTTCTCACTATTTTTTTTATTTGATTAATGAATGCGTAGAAGTTTATATGGATGATTTTATAATCTATGATGACACCTTTGAAGAAACTTTGGTAAATCTACAAAAATTCCTAGCTAGATGCACAAAATAAAACCTTTCTCTGAGTAATGAAAAGTGTTTCATGATGATGAGGGGAGGTATTATTTTATAACATTACATCTTTGAATAAGGTGTTAGGGAAGATCTTGCAAAAGTACAAGTCATTAAGTCCCTTCAACCTCTAAAAACTCAAACAGATGTGAGAACATGTAGGATACTACTGGATATTCATTAAAGACTTCACAAAAACTACGTCTCCAATGCTTAAAACTTTAGCTAAATATTGTAAATTTGAATGGACTGAAGCATGTCAAAACGCCTTTGAAATCATAAAAGAAAAATTGATTACTGCTCCCATCTTAAGAGGACCAAAATGGAAACTAACCTTCCATATCCATTGTAATACCTCAACATATGCAATAGGAGTAGTGCTTCAACAAATAGAAAATAAGATGCCTTATGCTATCTATTATGTAAGTAAGAATTTACATGGGGCCAAATTAAACTACATGGTTACCGAGAAGGAATTCTTGGTTGTATTCCATGTCATCAATAAATCTAAACATTACATAACAGGGTATGAAGTGTTTGTTCATAATGATCACTCTACCATTAAGTACTTAATGAAAAAAGCTACAATAGGAGGTAGGATGGTTAGATGGCTTCTTTTTCTTCAAGAATTTAATATTACAATCATAGATAAATCAGGAAAAGACAATTTCATTGCATACCATTTATATCATATGCAAATACTTAATGACGATGAATTAGTTCCTAATAGCTTTCCAGATGAGCACCTATTTGCTCTTTCTATTTTCACTCCATGGTATGCTAATATAGTAAATTATCTGGTAATAGGAAAGATACTTCAAAATTTCACACCTTATGAGTGAAGAAGGTTAGTACATCAGAGTGTCCCTTACATGTGGATTAATGGAATTTTATTCAATTCTTGCCTAGACCATGTAGTTAGGAGATGTGTGCATGAAGAAGATGTGTATGATATCATCAGGATAGCACATGAAGAACCTTGTAGAGGTCACTCTGCAACCTAAAGAACAACAAGTAAAATATATCAAACTGGATACTTTTGGACTACTATAAATAAGGATGTCCACCAATTTGTTGATAGATGTGATGCATGCCAAAGGGATAGTAAACCAACCCCTACAATGGAGATGCCCTTAGTACCTCAAGTTATGTTTGAACCATTTGAGAAGTGAGGAATTGACTTTTTCAGACCTATAGATCCTTCGAGTGTAGATAATAAATATATACTTGTATGCACATATTATGTTACAAAATGGGTAGAGGTAGAAGCTATGCCATGAGCACAAGCTAAACCTGTTGCTAATTTTCTCTATTCACACATTACGTTGCGCTTTGGAGCACCTAGATAACTAGTCTCAGATTAAGGAACTGAATTTCTCTCTAAATTAATAGAGCATTTCACCACAATCTATCAAATAAAACATAGAAAAACTTTGCCATATCATCCTCAAGACAATGGACAAGTGGAAGTAACCAATCGAGAGATTGAAAAGATAATAACTAAAATTGTGGCCACTAGTAGAGTAGATTGGTCATAAAGATTAAAAAAACCTGTATGGGCCTATAACACGACTTGGAAGACTACCACTAGTTTAACACCTTCTGATATGACTTATGGTAAGCAAGCCATCATGCCCATCAAGTTTGAGATTGAGAATATTTGCACAATAGTACAACTCGATATGAAATTAGATCGATCACAAAGGGCTAGGTTGGAGAAGTTAAATATTCTTGATGAAAGAATACTCGAGGCACTTCATAGAACTGAATTAACACAACAACAAAGGAAGAAATGGCATGATAAACACATTGTACCTAGAATGTTTCAACTAGGAGATTGGGCTTTGCTATTTGAATCTCAATTCAATGATTTTCAAGGGAAGTTAAGGACAAGATAGCTTGGGTCTTATGAAATTGAAGAGATATTCAGAAATGTTAAAGTAAAACTCAAGCGTATCGATAACTCAACCATAAAATCACTAGTTAATGGACATAGGCTTAAATTATATAAAAATCCACATTATAAAGAAGAGATCATGCACCATATTAAGTAACAATCTAATTTGCAGTGTATATCTAAATTGCAAATCACTACTATTGAATAAATACTTCTCTTTAATAAGCAACAAATACACTACCTATTAAATAAGTTTTTGCTTTATATCTAAAATATACATATGTATAAAATATATTTGTATAATATATATATATATATATATATATATATATATATATATATATATATATATATATATATATATATATATATATATATATATATATATATAAAGGATTATGCTTCTTTTTATTTCATAATGGAGTTCCAAATATTTGCAATACCCTCATCTTGTTTTCAGTCTCAATACTTGTTTCTTTATGTTGCATCAATTTGATAAATTCTATAGGTAAATTACTACCACATCTTGCATGATACTTTTTGTTTGCTAAATCAAAAGAAACTAGGTGTTTTCAATTACTCAGTCACCACTAGTGTTTTGAGTAAATTTTCATTGAAAATATTTCAATAAATAAAACATTGTGCATTTTGGAAAATCTAGGTGTTTAGATGTTAAAATTTGCTCCTAATAAATCTAGTTTCCTCTTGGACTACACACTTTATAATAAATAAAACATTGTGAATTTTGGAAATACTAACCTATGAGTTACTATTGCCCTAAAAGTCAATGATTTTCCCTGTTTATCCAAATTATGCGTATGATCTAGAAAGCTAATGAATTGGCAAAAATACAATCTCCCCCTTCACCTTTATATATATATATATATATATATATATATATATATATATATACCCTTGATCTCTCTCTAAACGAGCAAGTATCCCAAAATTTATCTTCTTGTTTCCTCTTAAATAAGCAAGAATCCCAAAAAGTAATCAAAATACCTTACTTTATCTTAAACTAAGCAAGTATCCCAAATAAAGTTAAATAAAATAAGGGTGAAGAGCTTGAATCCCTAGAATTCTTAGTATTTCGAAAACCATGGGATGATCCTCATTATAGTAATGGGTTGAATGAAACCCACCTGGCAATAAGGTATCCTTACGTAGTAGCGCTAAGTCTAGACAAGACCTATGGACACTCATAGATAAGCTAGCTTGTTGGCATAAGTGACCTTTGGGTTACTCAATCCTTACTCATGATGAGAAATGAACATTCACTGCACACATAGTTGGTCCTCAAGAGACTTGAAAACATTAGGACACCCTTAGCATCATACTGATTCATGAGACAAATAGATGAATTTGTTCAAAATATCTAGGATGTCTAAATCTTTGTAAAAAAACCCTAGAATGTTGTAAGCAAGAAAGAGTCATGAGGTAATTCCTAAGTACTATGGTTTATCCCATCCTACAAAAGTGTGGTTTGTATTTTCCAAGAACCCTAATATCCTGTTAAAATCATCCAAGCCTATGATAAAAGATCCATTTTATATATTGATGACTGATATTCATCCCACATGGAACTCCTTATGAAATTAGAAAAAGAAAATCTTCCAAATAAAATAAAATAAAAATAAAAAAATTATATATATATAATAAAATAAAATATAAATAATATATAAATGATAAAAAATATATAAAAATAACCCGGGTGTTGTAGGTGAGTTGGAGAGGAGAGGGAAATCCTCCAAGAGAGGTCCCAGGTTTGAATCTCCACCCTACCAAAAAGCTGAATTGGGTACCCAAAATCCAATTGATAATGTTGGTGCGGGTAGGGTCGGGTGCGACCCCGGGTGACTTTGATGGTGTAGAACCCCCTGTTCGTGGTCTCTCAGACCAAGGCGGCTCCGTAAGGGGTTTTTCGCTTAAATATATATATATATATATATATATATATATATATATATATATATATATATATATATATATATATATATATATATATATATATTAATTAAATAAAATATATCTATATAATGATAATTTATATATAATATCTATAATAATACATCAATATATATTTACCCCCATACCATTTAAAATAATATATAAATTTCCTTGCATATTTATATAAAAATATCTTCCTCTTTTTTAATTTATTTTTGTCTATATAGCCAAATTAGAGTTTAGGGGAGGTATAAAGCTAATACAATGAAGTTTATAATACAATTTGGGCGACTAATACATGAATATAATATTATAAAATAATAAATATAATATTAAAATTTGGAGAGCAAGTTGGTAGTTAAAATTCTCTAGTTGAAATGAAGAGGTCCCAGGTTCAAATCTCTCCCCTCACATGCTGTGGATGTGGATATGCTATGTACATAAGGTTACAAATAAAAAAAAATATGATCATGTGGGGGAGTTGGAGGCAGTGGGTTGTGTAAAAATCTTGAGATAAGAGAGGTCCCAAGGTCAAATCCCTCCCTTCACATGCATATATGACCCTAATATTAAAAAAATAATAATAATAATAATAAATAAATAAATAATAATAATAATAATAAATATAATATATAAATATAATTAATAAAATATATGAAGATTTTCCATAATATAACACCTATAAAATAGAATTTTCATGTTTAATATTATATATATTCAAGATGCTAATTGTACAAATTTTAAATTAAAAAAAAAAGCATATATATATATATATATATATATATATATATATATATATATATATGTAATTGAACATTTTTTCTTATATAATAAATAAATAAATTTTGCTATCAATAAAAGTTAAAGACCCTCTTTAATCTTGTTCATCTTCATCACAGAGACAAAAGATGTCAAAGTTTGATAGAAGATAGAGAGAGTATGAATAAACATTTAAAAAATAAATAAATAAATTCAATGCCACTTCTAACAAATTGAAATTATAACAAAACATTTCATCTATAGTTTAAATAATTTAATCCGCAAATATTATCTGAACCTAAAATTAGAAACTGTATTATCATGTATAATTGTTGTTATTCAAAATTGATTCAAAAATTAAATTATTATTAATTGCATAAATTAAAAAAAAAACACGAGTTCTTTTGAATAGAAATATTTATTATAATAATATTTAATAATTAAAATTAAATAATAATAAAATATTAATATATATATTATAATTTAATATTTTAGTTACTATATCTTTATTTAAACATTATTTTAATATATATATATATATATATATATATATATATATAATCATATACACAATATAAAAAAAAAAAAAAAAATTAATAATTTATATTTTTCTAAATTAAATTATATTTATATGCATCAATATCAAGGGAACTAATGTAAAATTTATCTGTTTTTATCTCGGGAGAATTGGGGTAGAAATCAAGTCATAGATCCAACCTAAAGCACATTGGATTTAGATGCTAACTATTTGTTTCTTGGGGCATGTGTCAAATCATAAGATGTTTTAATGCATAGAAATATGGAAGATGGAAGATCGCTTACCTATGTGAGATAACATTGAACTTGGAAAAACTAGTTGTCATGGAGAGGTGACTTGGATAACTGGTCATTAGGGAGAGGTGATTGGTTGTTGGAAAGCATTGATGACATGCTATATTTAGCACAAAGGGAGATAAGGAGAGGTGACTGGTTGTTGGAAAGCATTGATGACATGCTATATTTAGCACAAAGGGAGATAAACTCATAATATGATAAAGCATACATATTAAATCAGGTGTCATTCTTATGACCATTTCATAATCGTTCATAATATTATTAGTTTATAATATTATTAATATTATTATATTATAATATTAATATTATTTTTAGTAGTTTATAGTATTATCACGATAGTATTTATGTTTTATAATAATTTATTTACTATAATTAATATAATAATATAATAGTGATTATTTATGTAATTATATTAATATTACTAATATGTGAAAAAAATATAATATAATTATATTATATTAGAAGTGATTTTCTTCTATACTATTAATAGTACTATTAGCTATTATATTAGTTTATAATATTATTTCTATAATTATATTATTATTAAGTTTATAATATTATTATTATTTTATTAAGTTCATAACTATAATATTATAATTATTATTAATAATTTATAATACTATACTTATAATTATATTATTATTATTATAAGTTTATTATTATTATATTATAATATTATTAGTCTAATATTTTTATAAATATTTTATTATTATTATAATAATAGTTATTTATTATGATAATAATCTTATTATATTTGTACTAGTTTATTATTATATTATTTATTAATTTTTATTTTTATTTATTTAATATGCTCTTGGTGATAATACTTCAACTACTAGCAATAGGGAGCAAATAGATCAAGATATAGAAACCATCGAGCAAATCATGATCAAAGGCACATGGAGAAACATAAAAGAAATCCCTAATTTTGAAACCCATCTTTTCCATAAAATATCTAGGGCAATACCTTGGCTATTCAACAATGATTTCACATGAAATTTAAATTAATTATACCTGAACATGCTATACAAGGGATAAAATCGAGTATGTTGATTTCATACATTTACACTATTTTCTCCATAAACAATTACAATGCTTTATTTTATACATCTACAAAGTTATTTTTATAAAACCACAATATTTCATTCATTATATCTACAATGTTTCAATTATAAAATTTGTTGTATCTCATCTATAATATTTGTAATATTTTATGTTGTGGTATTTAAAACTTGTATGCATGAGGACATGCATTTCCTTCAGTTTGGGGGAATGATGAGTGTCAAAGTGTTACATTATTTACATCGGATTTACTAATATATTTCTTTATATATGAATGCATATGAATACTTTTTACTATTACTTTACTTTAGTATTGTCATTTATGTGTTAATTAGATTAATTATTATAAAGGTTATTATATGTGTATTTTACATGGATTTTATGTAAGTTTGTGTGTTATCAGATAACTATGTATGAATCTAGATGAATGACCGTGGATACTAAAAATATGTATAAAAATTGGTTGGACACATGGCACACTCACAAGCATTATGGATGGAGTGTTACGAAGAAGTGTTACTAAAGTGCTACAAAGAGCTAAAGTCAAAATTTGACCAAGCTTTTGTGCCACATCATATCCAACGTGAGCACAACTTACACAGTCATTCATTTGGTTGTCAATGTGGGCAACCGGATATTTAGCATATTCTATTTATTTGATAAAGTTATAAAGTTTGATTAAAAGTTGGAAAGGATCCAAATTATTGATTTATTTCTATCAACTAATATTATCTTTCCTTGAGAATAGAGCACAAGATTATTTTTGTTTTTTCTTATATTAAGAAAGTTTTTAAGTAGATACCACTTGGCTTCATAATGATTTATCCAAGTCATATTTTTTAGAAAGTCATGTTTGGTTAGAACAAGTCAGTTGCACATGTGTTAGCACTGATTAGTCAAAGTTACGTCTTGTTACAAGATTATATATTTTTAGAAAATTGTTAGTACTTAGTTAGGATTTAGATTTTGATTAACTAGATAATACAAAGAAAGTTACGAAAAGACTTATTTGAATATAATTGTATAAATGTAGTAGGCATGTCATTGAAAAGGTCCTAGCTCCTATTTCCTAGTTTGTTCTAGCCTTGCCTCACCTTTTTGTTCACATTATTTTCTGAGTCATCTGTAATGCGAGTTGAAGAAGTCGACTATGGATGTAATCTCCAGAAATGTACCTATTCAAATTCTAGCAATAATATAGTATTACTTTTCTTCCATGCCTTTCACAATGATTCTTCTATTTTCATAATGATTTACTTTACTCTATAATACTTTTATTTTCTTGCAATAAATGAATAATAAATAGTTAGAATAAAGTAGATGAAATAGTAAAGTACTAAAGTAAAATAGCATAGAAGGAGAAGAGAAATAAATTGACCTTTTCGAAGGCAGGGCCCACTTCCAAAAGACCAGTCCTTGTTCTTCCACTCCTATAGAATAGAATAGGATTAGATTAATGTTAAATAGAATTTATAGAAATTAATCTGCATCATTTATTTTTTAAAGTAAATAGTTAAAATCATAATTAGCTACATGTGGATCCATACAATTAGCTTAAATATTCATATTTATTAAGTAAATTTTATTTTGCTTTTAAAAGTGTTTTATTTCTTGTAACCTACTCTTAAGGAAATGAATCAAAGTAATCTAGTTATTATATTGGGATAATCTATATGGGATTGTTCTTCTTTAAATCGAATTTACCTAGATTGATAATTAAATGATTAGCCTGACAAGCTAGACATCTCTAACAGATCTTATCTTCCAAATCTGATCATCGTATTTTAAAGTGTAAGCATTTATTACTAGTATTTGTAGTTGTTCGACAATTAGATAGAAACCCTAGCTTTGAATTAATTACATTTTAGAAGGCTGGCAAGCCTTTCCCTCCTATTTTTGGTTATATAATTTGATGTCATATCTCAAGCAATATGAGGAGAGCAGAATAGAAGAGAACATAGAATGGAGAAGCCAACAGCAGAGAAGCACAACAAAAGCATAGAGTAAAACTAGGAGTTGAAGCTATAGCCTTTAGAAACTCCTCTATGTTTGTAACCAGAAAAATATCCAAGTTGGAAGATTTATGTGGATGTATTTCCAAGTTTATGCAATAAATAATACTTGTGTATCTTTAATTTTGCATAATATTCTTTGTGTTTATTATCCAACTTAGCAAATTTAGGATATATTTCATTTTGCTTCTTTGTGGTTCATGTTATATCCCGCTGGAGATTCTTTGTTAAATCTAGCGGATGAGAACATGCTCTATCCCAATAGAAACCCTTTGCAATAATTCACGTCATAGAACAAGCATGTTCTAGCTCACACTCTAGTTTACATCGTATAGTGTGCTGTGAATTGAAACAACGACATAGAACATATATACCTTTTAACCTTGCTATATATCGCATGACTTATTTTTATTATTTTTCGTCTCGTAATATTCTCATTGTCTCAATTTGTGGATTCATCTCCTTCTTAAGTTCATGGTGTATCTCTCTTTGTTCCCATCTGCTGGTCTAATCGTTTAGTGGGCTTCGTGTTCTTGTTGACTCTCGTTGCACCTAGAAAAGCATGCATGTGATTGCTAATCATGGGCTAGAACATCGTGTGCTCTAGCATTCTCCCACCGCCATGTATTTACCAACGGTGTAAAAAATATATTCTAATCTACTTATGTTCTAATGTATGAACCAGTGGCTTGCATCACCCCACATACACTGTCCCACTGAGCACACAATTTTAAAGTAAACCTCTCAATGGAGAGGCAAAGAATGTTAGAGGATATTTTTCAGATTTTGTAAAATTTAAAAAATAGAATAATGTGCAAAAAATAGACTAAGTTACAATTTAAGCACATTTTTTTATAGGATATACAACATGAATATATTTTACTAGTGGTTAAGGTTTGGTATCTACACTATAATAATAATGGATGCATCCCTAAAACCAAGATGATTATACTTTTTAAGTTTTGTGAAATACAAATCACAACAGATGAGCTCCTATCATATTATCACTTTTGTTCAAGTTCCTGGAGGATAAACCATGGAATTGGAAATCAAATACTGGCCAACCAAAGTCAGCAATTATTAAATTTGAGGATTGAGAGGGGGACAAAGTGTCTTCTCCTATTGCTTAAAACAATAGTGGTGCCAACAACAACACAACATCATCATCTCAGTCACCTCTACTTGCAACAAGGATATTTAACTTGAAGACACCATAAAAAATAAGTATCCTACAAGATATTTATGAGGTAACAAAAACTGAAACTGATGAAGAACATTCTAATTTTGCTTTATTTTTTGAGTGTGATCTAATTATATTTGAGGAAGCAACTCAGAATCAAAAATGGATAAATGTCATGGATGATGATATAGAATCAATAGAGAAGAATCAGACTTGGGAGTTAATGGATCTTCCAGCAGGTAAGAAGATCATTGGGGTCAAATGAGTGTATAAAAATATGTTTAATTCCCAAGGTGAAGTATATAAGCATAAGGCCATATTGGTGGAAACACGCTACAAGAAGAATTTAAGGATTGACTATCATGAGTTTTATGCACCTATGGCCCGACTTGACATAGTCAGAATGATTCTGGTATTGGTAGCTCAAAAAGGTTGAAATTTTTACCAGATGGATATCAAGTTTACCTTCCTAAATGGAGTACTAGAAGAAGAGGTCTACATAAAGCAACCACATGGTTATGAGCTGGAATGATAAGAAAGCAAGGTCTTAAAACTAAAGAAATCTCTATATGGGTTGAAGCAAGCACCTAAAGATTGGTATAGTAGAATTGATGCTTACTTTCAAGAGAATGGGTTCACCAAATGCCCATATGAGCACACTCTATATAAAAATAAATTCAAAGGGTGAGATGATAATTGTCTGCTTGTATGTAGATGATCTAATATATAATGGCAACAATAATATATTGTTTGAGCAGTTCAAAATAGCCATGAAGAAAGAGTTTGAGATGATGGACTTAGGACTGATGAAATATTTTCTTGGCATTGAAGTTGACCAATCTACGAATGGCATCTTCATTTCTCAAGGTAAGTATGCAAAGGATGTCCTGAAGAATTTTAATATGGATGACAACAAAACTACCATCACACCTATTGCCATAGGCCTAAATTTGAAAAAAAATGATTGCAGCAAAAATGCTGATCCAACTCTCTACAAAAGCTTAGATGGAAGCCTGATGTATTTGATTGCAAATATGACATATTTGATGTTTATTGTGAGTTTACTTAGTAGGTTGTGTAGACACCAAAACAGCACCAATCCGATTAAGTGACTACAAACACTGATCGCATTGACATACACAGCTTTCAGGGCAGCCCTCAGAGGTCAAACAGTGGTCCTAGCCACTTACATAGCAGTTCAGAAGGTCGAAAAGTAAACAAAGCCTTGATCAAAACAAAGTCTCAATCAAAGTCAAAAGCAAGCCTTTATCAAAACAAAGCCTTCATCAAAGCAAGCCTTTATCAAAACAAAGCCTTCATCAAAACAAAGCCTTCATCAAGACAAAGTCTTAATCAAAAGAAGGGCCTCGGCCGAAGTGTCACGATATCGCGACGTCGCGATATCGCGACACTTCGACGCCCAAAGCAAAGCTTTGCCTGAAGTGTCACGATATCGCGACATCGCGATATCGCGACACTTCGGTGCCCAAGGCCTTGCCTTGGCCGAAGTGTCACGATTTCGTGACACTTCGGCGCCAAGGCCTTTGCCTTGGCCGAAGTGTCACGATTGCGGACACTTCGGTGCCCAAGGCTTTGCCTTGGCCGAAGTGTCGTGATATCGCGACACTTCGGCGCCCAAGGCAAGGCCTTGGCCGAAGTGTCGCGATATCATGACGTCGTGATATCGCGACACTTCGGAACTCAAGGAAAGGCCTTGGCTGAAGTGTCGCGATATCGCGACGTCGCGATATCGCGACACTTCGGCATTTGTGCTGGGCGGATTTTTAAACATTCAAAGGCGACACGTCAGCATTCAAAGGCAAAATTCAAACAATTAAAGGCAAACATTAAAACATTTAAAAAATGATTTAAGGTGGGCTTTAGACAACTGGCAGTGACACCACAGTCAGTTGCGTGGGCCGTTGAAGGACTGTCACAGTGGCATTAACGGAAGCCCGAGTCGTGGAGGACTTTCCTCTCTCGAGGAGACACGACCGCCACATGGCACCTTTGACCAACGCGTGGCGCTTATGCACGACATTCAAGGAGACCCCCTGGGTCTATAAAATGGTGGATTTTTCCACCCAAACAGAGGTTGGCAGGGATTCGAAAGCAACGAAGTGTTGTCAAACTAAAAGGCCCGATTGCTTCCTTTCGATTCATTTCTTCTACACTCTTGATCTCTTTCGCACGGGAGGTTAGTGAGTGGTTTCTAGAAGCGTGGATCTGAACCTTAGAACCCGACAGTGGACAACAGTATTCTATCCATTCGACGACAACGCAACCTAAAATATTTTGGGCCCTTCCTTAGTGGATTGGCGCCGAAATCAAGTTTTAACGGGGCGGCCCGCTTGGGCACCCCGCACCTTTTCTATGTTTCAAGTTATTTATTTTGTCATATTGTATTGATATTTAAAGTATAGAGACGTTGCTCTTAGTTTATTTCAATCTATTTGATATCGTGTGCTCATCTTACATTCGCTTTATATGTGAAATAACTCAGTTTTACGATAGAATATATCTTGCACTATGTAGTCGAATATATCTTTAGTTGAGTATATCTTGAGTTAATGGTGTTCGAATACATATTTAGAAGGCATTTTACGAAATAGTATCGTGTTTTAGTAGATTTTGTTCTTCATTGACCTAGATAATAGTGATTGTTTTATGTGGGCATTTATGCTTTAATGTTTCATTTTAACACAGGTGCTACTAAATAGTTTATTGTTTCTTTGAATGCAGGAAGAACAGCAGCAAGCAAGGATTCATCAGCATAAGCGGCGGCAACACTGGCCCGCCCGTTTCAAATGTGGGCATGCGGAAAAGAAGATCACTGTTCATGATTGTAACTGAAAATATGTAACTGAGGAGATGCATTGTAACCGAGTTGGAATCAAATTAATAAAAAGGGTTGTGCTCCTACTTTTGATTTGATTATATCTGTGTTATTTCATGCATCAAGCTATTTGGTTTACATTGCAATTAGTGTTTCTTTTATTTCTGAAATCTCATGCTTTCAATGGCGATCACGGTGGGACCGTTCCCTGATTTTTAAATCATAGAAACTAATCTGATTTGCTGTGTTTTGTGCTTAGCAGGTACCTTTTTTTAGCCGAAGATCAGAAACAACAAGTTTGGGCAGAGAAAGGTAAGGGTTTTAAAACTGTTCCCGTTGTTTTTTGTTCATTTTTCTGTTCCTGCTTCCTGTTAATTTTACCTTCTTAGGGAAAGCTTAATCTAAAAAAAAAAAAAAATATGATTTTTATTTTTTTGTATGGCTTAGGGAAAGTTTTATTTTTTTGCTGCTTGTTTCATTTTTTTAAATAAAAAGAACCACACACACTTCACGTGGTAAAATTAAACCAAGGAGCTGGTCGTAAAACCCCAGCCCTTGATCAAGACCATCGGTGGATTTCATCACCACCTTGGCTTGATTTGCATCCATTACCCCGATTGTCACTGTTGTTAGGCGTAAATCCTGACGAAAGCTGACCGAGTGTCGCTGGGGTGATTCCCATGCACGCGAGGATAAGTCTTCTATGGTAGGTGCCATTAACAGGACAATCCCCCTTCCGTACCGCCTACGTACCACGTACCATCTGCTCTCACGTACCTATAGTCTCCCTCTCGTAAGGGCGGGTATATAGAGAGGTTGGTATATCGGCCTGGTTGGTATATTGAAGGGGCGACCATTTTGGGAGTTATATGAGCCTTCATTATGCATTTAAACGTTCTTCAAAAACATTCAAAAACAAAACAAAACATCAAAATGCACTAAACCAGCTTTAGGACACACTATTAATCCTTAAAAGAGATAATCACAGTTTGTGTATGTGTGTGTTCATTTCTTGCTTAGTGTAGACAAAAAGAAAAATCATCATAAACGAGATAAAAATCTGCTTAGATAGTAGAGAAGCACCGCAATGGTGTACACCCGTAGCCAAGCCCAATCAAGGGCAGAAGCTCCGAAAGGTACACAAGAAGCAGGCACAAGTCGCCTTCGCTTTAGTCCTGAGGACTTAGTCATACCCCCTTGGCGGTCTGGCCCACAAGAAGGTCCTCGTCAGACCACATCAAGAAAGAATTATTGGGATCCCCCTTTGTGGGGTATGCCCATTCAACACAGCCCCTTTCGGGAAGACGCTTTACATGTAGACCTTGACGTAAATAGAGAATCGCCTTTTGAGGTTAGACATGAGTGGCCACAATGCGATGAAGCGCTAGAGAGGCACACTGTCCATTTGGAGAGACAACGTGGATATGGCATCCCTCCTTTACCTCCCATCAGAACAGAAAGACAAAATCCAGAGCACAGGGCTCTTTACACAGGGCGAGCTAACTCCGCCCGCCCCTTTCAAACCCATGAAAGGGAGTACGAGGAAAGCCATCGCATTCCTCAAGGACAACAAACAGTGTGGGAACCTTGCATTTCCGCACCTGCTAGGTATCATGATCACACATCGAGGCCAGAGCCTCAAGTGAATGTCGCCTACCTCGACAGAGGGAAGCAACCCATTGAAATTTTAGATCATCAAGATCGAGGCAAACACATAGGAAAAACATTCAAGCCTCCTGAGCAAAAGAGGGTAGACCAAATTGACCCGGCAGTCACCAGACATGCCACCCGTCAAGCCCAAATCACGCGGCTTGAACAAGGTCATCAGGAGTTAGAGTACTTATACCGCTTGAATAAAGAGCGCATGCAACGCGAAGTGGATGAGTTGTGCTATAAACTACCTGAGAGGGTGCCAACCCCTCGCACCCAAAGAGCAGAACAATATGTGAGGCACAACCCTTTGGTGCAGGACAGGTCTCCGCGACCTCGTCAAGCTTTGCCTCCAAGACCTTATAGACCCGAGAGGGAGGCCACTCCCCGAAACAATGATGGGTACCCTCAGCAGGGACTCAATCAGGGTCATAGGTCTCGCCCAGAGACTCCTCAAGAACTTTATGAGGAGTATGAACCAGAAATAGAATGGGCTAAAACGCCCCATCAAGGCGGGAGGGCTGCCACTCGGCCACCCCCCCATAGGCCTCCAGTCTCCCATAACTCACAACGGGAGCAAACAAAAGAGGAAGAAATAAAATCTTCCGATGCATACAAAGCGCTATTAGAGCGTTTGGAGTCCGTGGAGACAAAAGCTACTGGGCATCAAAAACCCACATTACGTCAACTCCGTAGTCATCCAGTGCATCCCTCAGTGCCCACACCTCTTTACCCCGAACATTTCAAGTTGCCTCAATTGGCGGTCTTTAAAGGTGAAGAGGACGCACAAGAACATGTCACAAGGTTCCTGAGTCAATGCTTCGACATCCAAGATAATGACGCATTGTTGCTTAGGACATTCATAACCACATTCGTAGGTCCTGCCTCGGATTGGTTCACACAATTACCAAAACACAACATAAACAACCTAGATCAATTAGTAGATGCGTTTCTTGAACGTTTTGCTTTCAACACAAGGAAGAAGGCATCACTGAGTGATCTGGCCAGCCTCAGGCAATATGAGGAAGAAACAATGGCAGCATACGGGAATCGATGGAGGGCTTTGCTTTCTAAGCTACCCTACCGTCCCCCTATGTCTGATCTCACACAGATGTTTGCACGGAGTTGCTTAAAATCAATCTCTGGGCTATTGTTGCTACAAACAATACGACAGTTTAGAAGAAGCTTTGGCGCAAGCCAGAGTTATAGAAGAGATCAAAATAGGCGAAGGCGCAATCGCCAAGCCTAAAAAGAAAGAGTGGAATAAGACCACTAAGACCGGGACTACGCAATCACAACCCACTGCGGTTAACCAAGTTGCGATAAATGTCCCCAAGCCTGTGCAAGAAATGCAGCCCCAAAAGGCTAATTACCAGGCAGTGCCTCCTAGTTATGAGAGAGAAAATACAAGACAGGAGTAGACAGATAGCGTCGCCCTAGGCGACAATTCACCCCTTATACGGAGTCCAGGGACTCCTTATTTGACCGCTTGTCAGTGACAAATTTAGTCACCCTACCGGAGATCCAAACTGTAGACCCTAACGCTCCCAAGCCTAAAGGATACAGAGAGGAATTATATTGTAGATTCCATAGGCGAAGGGGACATGACTTAAATGGATGCTAGAAATTCAAAGGATTAATCCAAGATTTGATCGACAATAAAACATTGGCCATGGACAACCCCATAGCACCAAATAATCAACAAATGAGGGTATTCAAGGACCCTTTGCCTGCCCATGAGGCACAGGCAAAACCTCTCCAGATTAATGAGGTGCGATAGAATCTTCCCATGCAAGGATTTGTGGGAATGATCAGCATAGTGACCAGGAACAAAAAGTACCCAGCAGTTGCCCCCGAGGTAGCTACAAGGGAAGTTCCAACAACATCGCAGCCTCAACAATGCCCTATGCAGTTGCCTCCGCCTAGACCCGAGGTCACGATACGAACCAAACTCACGCAGAGTTTGCGGACCACATCGGCTAGGCTTTCCATCTACGAGCTTATTCAACAATCAACACCTCATAGGGAAGCTCTTATGGAAATTTTAAAAGCCATCGAATTACAGCCTCACGAAGCAAATTCTTTCAACAACTTCGTGGGACATGTGAAACGATGTACGGAGCCGGTCATTACCTTCAGAGAAGATGAAGTCAAAACAATATCGAATGACATGGCAGATCCACCCTTGCACGTTATCGCGCGGGTCAACGGGATCCCGTACAAGAGAGTGTTGGTAGATACTGGCTCGTCCAATAACATCATTACCACTGCAGCACTAAAACATTTGAAGCTGCCAGCCTCTCATATCACAACCTCCACATACACACTGCGAGCTTTCAACGATGCAATATGCTCGATAGTCGGCACAGTTGTTCTGCTCGTCCGTGTAGGACAAAAGACAATACCTACATTGTGCCATGTGTTGGAAGGCGAGATGGCTTACAATATACTTGCTAGGGCGGCCTTGGATCAGGGACATGAAGTGTGTCCCTTCGATCGCTCACCAATGCTTAAAGTATGCTTTTGAAGGAGAAATACATGTAGTCCCGATGGACTTAGAGCCCTTCAAGTATTGCAATGCGGTACATTTAATGCCTCAATCGACCCTCCCTTCAACGCATTTGGATTTCCAGTTAAATCCATCTAAACAGGGTCCGATACCGTAGGCACCACTGGTGACCAAATCAACAAAATCCCAGCCAGGTGAGTCTTCATCATCTGCTCCTTCATTATCAATGCCACCTGTCATGGCTAAATAGAAGGACAAGGGAAAATAGATCATGGAAGAGGCTCAGCCCCTAGAAGAGGGGTTGCCCACAATATCAACTGTATCAACAGAGGAAATACCTAGCACAACGGAACCTGAGACTCCTAAAACACTAAACATGGAATGGACTCAGGAAGGACTACCGTTCCCTCCCTCCCAAGCAACAACAATCACTGTTGAAATGGCCAGAACGGGCCTGGGGGAGTATTTAGTGCAGAATGTTGTGGCAACGCCCGCATTGGAATCAGTACAGGACATGGGGAGACCCCGCCTTCCCATAGGAACAGTTGTTCCTCTAGGCTACCCACCAAACCAGACAAATTTTGTGTATGGGGGCCTTGATCATGGTCTTGAACCATGCAAGCAAAAGGACGAAGACGAAGAACCTTTTGCTGAAAACATCAACTATCTGTCAAACCCGAACTTCGCTCTAAGATATCTCGGCCAATGCAATTGGCATGGATACGGGCTAGGCAGATATGAGCAAGGGATACGTGTCCTTTGCCAACCAAGATATCAGATGCCATATGATAAGTCAGGAGTAGGGTTCAACCACCCCCTGCCCTTAGACATCTTGGTAGAAAATATGCAAGGCCTAGAAATAGGCAACAAGGGGGGATTGGCACCAGATCTTTATGCCAACCCAAATACAGAATATACATTGGGAGATTACCTCCCATGGTCAACAAACACCCTTGGCAATAGTAGTAATCCCTCTCCTTTGCTAGAGAGAGGTGAAAGTTCGGACATTAATCCCCAAAGAGAACATCAACGGTGTCCGGACATCTTTTTGAAGTTGTTCCCCTTAGAGGTTCCAGTTGAATCAACACAGTGTCAAGAGAATCAGGTCCCTCCACCAAGAGTGGAACAACCGCAATGGGACCAGATTAACTTGCTAGAACAAGGAGAACCTTCAATGTCGCAAGTAATAGTTGCTGAAGAGAATGAACATTTTTGGATCTCCGAAAGTGATTCAGAAGATGAGACTGAGATGATCTATCTCAGACATGCACGACGGAACAATCGCCCTTTAACTCATGAAGATCTAATGGGATAGATGGGCATAAGGTTAGGGCATGAATGGTGGGTAGACCCAGCAAGGTGGGACCAAGTGTTGGATCCATGGCTCCAAATTCAAGATGAGCACCGTCCACCACGAGACCCTATCATGACATCAGTGCCGAGAGAAGACCCCGTCTTCCTACCAACACATAGGGCCGATCCGTTCATACCCGTCCCTACAGAACCAGATCCAGAGCATAGGGAGCATCCAGAATGTTCGAGTTATAACACCCACGGTAATGGAGACCAAACTCATTTCATCCACATGATCTCCATTGACTTGACCGCACCCATTCGCAATCCGGCCGATCCAGCAAGGTCATTGCATCTAGACATAGATGCCATCGACTGGGATCACGTCAATTCACCTTTATCACCATCAGAGTACTGGCCTTTCGGTGAAATGCCTCATTTTACCCTAGGGACAACTCAAGATATTTTTCAAGCTGAAGAGGGACCCGAGGTTCCAAACGCAGATCTAAATTCAGCTAATGATATCCATTTGATCCCGACTCCACATCAGTTGGAAGACGGATCCCACATGTCAGTCGAAGAGACAACTGACGTAGATATCGGCATAGATCCAATGAATCCACAGATTCTCAAGCTGGGGGTAAGTTTATCCCTCGAAGAGCAAGCCGACTACATTGCCCTTCTCAAAGAGAAGAAGGAGGTTTTTGCATGGTCGTACAAGGATATGCCAGGACTAGACCCGCAGCTAGTCACGCATAATTTAACGCTTGATCCGACAATCAAGCCTGTAAAGCAAAAACTACGTAAGATGCACCCAAAAGTGGCCTTGATGGTCAAAGATGAATTGCAAAAGCTGTTGGATGCACAGTTTGTCATCTGCGTGGATTATCCGCCATGGTTGTCCAACATGGTTCCCATCAAAAAGCCCGATGGGAGGATTCGCATATGCACTGATTTTTGAGATCTAAACAAAGCGAGTCCTAAGGATGATTTCCCCTTGCCAAGCATCGACGCATTGGTAGACGCTACAGCAGGTCACGAAATGCTATCCCTCATGGATGGTTTCTCAGGATACAATCAGATTCGTATCAATCCTGAGGATCAACTCAAAACGGCGTTCACAATGCCTTGGGGGACATTTTGTTATAAGGTCATGCCTTTTGGCCTTAAAAATGCTGGCGCCACCTACCAACGTGCCATGACGTACATCTTCCATGATTACATGCATAAAACTTTGGAAGATTACATGGATGATTTGTTAGCCAAGTCTCTTTTGCGCTCAAATCATCTCGGTGACTTAAGCAAGATCCTCGATCGCCTCATAGAGCATAAGGTTAGACTAAATCCCAAGAAGTGCGTATTCGGCGTCACATCTGGAAAACTCTTGGGTTTTATAGTCTCAAAGCGAGGCATCGAAGTGGACCCAAAGAAAGTCAAGGCAATCCTTGAAATGGCTCCCCCAACCACTATCAAGCAGCTCAGAAGTCTGCAAGGAAAGGTCGCGTCGATTAAACGCTTCATAGCACAATTATCTGACAAATGCCGACCCATGAACAAATTATTGCACAAGGGGGTTACATTTCATTGGGATGACGAGTGCCAGTCAGCCTTTGACGAAATCAAACAATACTTGGCTTCGCCGCCAGTGTTGGCACCACCTAGACCAGGAGTGCCATTCTACTTATACATCTCAGCTACTGAGGTGGCACTGGGCGCCATGCTAGCCCATAAGAATGAACTCCACAAAGAACAGGCTACTTACTATCTTAGCCGCACCCCGGTCGGTTACGAACTTAACTATGCATACGTTGAGAAACTCGCTTGGCAGTGGTGTTTGCTACCAAAAAGCTACGCCACTACATGCTGAGCAACACTACGTATGTTGTGTCTAAGGAGAATCCATTGCGATACATGATGAGTCGTACTTATCATAGTAGTCGCACGACGAAATGGATCATGTTGTTGACGGAATTTGACATTGAGTTCATTGGACAAAAATCTATCAAAGGACAAGTCATAGCCGATCAACTAGCAGAGGCTCCTCTTGAAGACGATCAGCCTCTAGTCATAGAACTACCCGATGATGGGGTCTTCCATGTCTCAAAATCGCCAGATTCTGATGAGCCTGAGTCACAGGCCGACATAACCCTATTCTTCGATGGTTCTAAATGTGAGCAAGGTGGTGGCACGGGAATTGTATTCTTCACACCGCAGGGTGCTCCAATGCCCCTGTCATTTAAATTAAACTTCCAGTGCACCAACAATAATGCAGAATATGAAGCCTTGCTCCTAGGTCTTCAGAAAGCAATCGCCATGAACATCAAATGACTGAACATCTTTGGTGATTCATTGTTAATAGTCAATCAAGTCAAAGGGGTATATAAATGCAAATGCCCAGTTTTGCAGGCTTATAAAGCCCTTGTGGACAAATTCTTGGCAAAACTTGAGTGGTATGACATCGAGGCACTCCCTCGATCATCGAATCATTTTGCGGACACAATGGCCTCCTTGGGGTCACTAATTCCGCAAGACCTTTCCGGTGATATGACAACCATTCAAGTCAAAACCTTATCGCAATCTATGATGGAGCGTGCAAGCTCAGACTTGACGCCAGGAATCCACATGATCCAGATCGAACCATCCTCGGATAAGTTCTTTCGAATCCGAGAACGTCTGAAACATGCCAACTGGGGGTCCTTGTTTTCCCCTACTCCCATTAATAGCAACACAACGCTATTCTTGCAAGTTCTATCCCATTCAGCGTTTGTTAGGGAAGAACTTCAAAAGGGATTGGCTGTTCATACTGTCGAGGTTTTCGATCAACAGGACTGGTATTTACCCATCAGAGACTACCTCAAGTTAGGTACTCTTCCCCTTGGATTGACGCATGCCGCAAAATGAACATTCAAGCAGAAAGCGGCTAAATATGTCTTAATAGGAGACATTTTGTATCGTCGTAGCTATGAAGGGATCCTCCTTCGTTGCTTGGACCAGCAAGAGTCCACTTGGGCAGTCGCCCAAGCGCACGATGGTACATGTGGTGGCCATTTTAGTGGTATGGCCATTGCAAAGCGCATTCTTCGCATGGGTTATTATTGGCCATATTTAGAGCGAGATTGTTGCGCATATGTCAAGAAGTGCGTGAAGTGTCAACATCATGCCAATTTGATGCACGTACCTTCCCAGGCCTTGCAGACAGTCCAGTCTGCTTGGCCATTTTTGCAGTGGGGCTTCGATCTAATTGGAAAGATCTCCCCTGCATCGTCAGGCCATCACACGTTTATCATAATGGCCACAGAGTATTTTACCAAGTGGGTGGAAGCAATTCCGCTGACCTCTACGACAGGACCCCGCATTGTGGAGTTCATTTTGCATAACATCATATGTCATTTTGGTATTCCATCCAAAATAATCTCGGATAATGGGCCATCATTCAAGAACAAAGACGTGCGTGCTTTGACCACAAAGTACAAAATTCAGCATAGTTTTTTGACACCCTATTATCCATAGGCAAATGGGCAAGCAGAGGCGTCAAACAAAATGCTAGTTGCCATCCTTAAAAATATGGTCGTAGACAGTCATAAGGATTGGCACATCCAAATCCCACTTGCCCTTTGGGCTTATCGCACTAGCATTCGAACGCCAACTGGGGCAACTCCGTTTTCGCTCGTGTATGGCTCAGAGGCAGTAATGCCTCTCGAGTTGGAGATTCCTTCCCTCCGCATATCAATGCAGGAGTTCATCGATGATGACGCTGCACGGCAGGCCCGGTTAGACCAACTTACGTTGCTTGACGAACGACGCGTTAATGCTCTCGAGCACTTACGTATATATCAAGAGCGGCTTAAGAAAGCTTACAACATGAAAGTTCACCTAAGGGACTTTCGGGTTGGTGATTTGGTTTTGAAGGAAAACCAACAGAACTCTAATTTGCCGTCCCACCTAAGGGACAAGTTCACGGCAAATTGGTTAGGTCCATATGTCATTGATAGCAAAATAGGACCCAGGACGTACCGGCTAGCTTCTCTTGACGGTATTAAGGAAACAGAACCCTTGAATATCAGTCATTTACGACCATTTCATATCTAAGAGAGCCATATCCCAAAAATGCTCCAAGGATTATCGCAATCACTTGGTCACCCCAAAATGCTCCAAGGATTATCGCAATCACTTGGTCACCCCAAAATGCTCCAAGGATTATCGCAATCACTTGGTCACCCCAAAATGCTCCAAGGATTATCGCAATCACTTGGTCACCCCAAATGCTCCAAGGATTATCGCAATCACTTGGTCACCCCAAAATGCTCCAAGGATTATCGCAATCACTTGGTCACCCAAAATTATAAATCACTTGGTCACCCAAATGCTCCAAGGATTATCGCAATCACTTGGTCACCCAAAATGCTCCAAGGATTATCGCAATCACTTGGTCACCCAAAATGCTCCAAGGATTATCGCAATCACTTGGTCACCCCAAAATGCTCCAAGGATTATCGCAATCACTTGGTCACCCAAATGCTCCAAGGATTATCGCAATCACTTGGTCACCCCAAAATGCTCCAAGGATTATCGCAATCGCTTGGTCACCCCCAAGGATTATCAAAATCGCTTGGTCAATCCCAAAAATGCCCCAAGGATTATCAAAATCGCTTGGTCAATCCCAAAATGCTCCAAGGATTTCCACAATCGCTTGGTCAATCCCAAAAAAAAGCTCCAAAGATCTCTAAAATTGCTTGGTCAATTCCAAAATGCTCCAAGGATTTCCATAATCGCTTGGTCAAAAATCAAGAAATTTCAAAAACAACAAAAATCATCAAAAACAACAAAAATTTGCATTTTTAGGCATACTTAAATTCATCAATAGAGAGATCTTCTCGCACCTCATCTTCATATTCACCAAAATCAATCCATCAAAAATACAAAAATATGTAGCTGCATTAAGCATTGCATCCATACATTGCATATTTGTGGTCATACAGGTCAAAGGCACCATAGGCTGTAATTGTTCTGCTAGTCCATCTTGTTCCACATTGTTCCATTTCACAAAAACAGCGAAAAAACCATGCATTGCTTTTTACCACACTAGAGTCAGTGGTCTTTTAATGTATCAAGAGTTTTCGTGATTCAGTCATCATTTTGCTCTTTAGCCATGAAATGTATCAAGTCAAACAGATTTTACGAAGGTAGAGTTACACTTGAAATACACCTTGTTACGTAACATCCCAACACAAATTAAAACACATAAAAATTCCCAAGTTGTGTGAACGAAAGATGAAACCTGCACAGTAATCCAGGTCACCATAAGCGAAACGGTTATCTTGCTCATCCCCCCGTGCGAATGGTTCTAGAATGCTGAGAATTGACAAAAGGACGAGCTCTTTCATATCCATTCACCTCCACATACAGTGGTTTTCACCACTACCAAATCCCAATCATAGTTGATTCCCAAAGTTGTAAGGATTTGTACTACACGTCCCTGCCAAGGATGGGTAGTCATCCCCAAAACCTAAAGGGATCAACACCATTCAAAAACAAAATTCCAACAAATCATCATCCTAACACTTTCCATTCACCTTTGGTCTCCAAGTTGTAAGGATTCGTACTATCCGCCCCTAACCAGGATGGGTAGTCATCCCCAAGACCTAACAGATCAATGCCCTTGCTCCATAATCTCCATCATCCCCTTGGTCCCCAACGTCGTAAGGATTCGTACTATCTACCCCTAACCAGAATGGGTAGTCATCCCCAAGGCCACAAGGATCAAAGCCATTCACAAGCTCAAATTCAAAATACACAAAACCAAAATCAAATAACAGTGGTTATCACCACTATTCAAAATCCTTGCTCAAAAAGAATTAATAAACAGTGATCTTCATCACTATATAGACGAGCAACTTTCTCAACCATTAACCCAACAAATATCCTGAACTTGAATCCCTGGAAATCTCAGCATTCGAAAACCATCTAAGTGATCCTCATTACAGGTTTGGTTGATAGCCTATCTGGCAATGGTGGTATCCTACCCGCATGACGATATGTCTGTCACATTCGCTTTGCGTATGTGCAGACCAATGTTTGCATAAGGATGAGCTAGCTTATGGTATCCTGGATAACATCGCAGATTAATCTAACTAAATACAACAAAGGAGTTAGTGGAGCTAATTAGGTGATCCTCAATATAGGTTCGGTTGAAAGCCCATCTGGCACTGGCGGTATCCTGACAAATACCACATAAATGAACTCAATTGCACACACAGGGATGTGAAATAACTTGGTCAAAAACAAGTCCGATTCATACCTTGTTCAAAAGTCTTGTAAGATAAAGTACAATCATGGCTAGTAAGTTAAAACCGTCTGAGTCTCATAAAACCTTAGCTACATTTCTAAACCAATTGCACTACTTTTCATCCTTACAATACCATCAAAAAATACAAAAAAAGAAAAACCACATGTATACATACAAAGTCATGCATCACAGCAATCGCCTAAAAAGACAAAATAATGGAACTCTAAAAAGTCTATGGTGCCATAGCCAAACATCACAAAGTCCATACATCCATTTCATTTCTGCATATCACATATAAATCACAAACATTTGCATTCATCATGCATCCATCAAAATAAATCAACATACAACAACCAAATTTATCATACCATATGCATCCATCAATATAAAGTAGCATGCATCCATCAACATCAATCATTGTGCATAACATAAAATCATGACATATACACAAAGAAAGAAAATCAAAACAACAAAAACATCACAAAAATATAACACAAAAACATAAGCAATAAGTTGTCGGACACGAGTGCTCTTGCACTTAACCTCTTGGCATAGAAAATCGATGTCGGGGCTCAAATTGTCATTTTCCCACTTCCCCAAGAAGGCTACCATAGCTGGACCGCTCCACGGGAAGACGGGTTTTTGATGATTTCACCTCATTATGGCATCACCAAAAGGGTTAACACCCACCAAAAATAGGTCCAAATGTCGGGAAATTGCACGTGCTTAAACGGTAAAACATCTAAAGGCACCCTAACCTAAGTCATCTTGGGTCAAGCGACTCATCGCTTTTCTCATGAAGGTCATTCCCTCATCGATTCGTCGCTTGAGGGGGTAGTCACACTTAGTCACCAATCAACAAGCACACACCCAATCAAGGCAATGGCATGCATTCAAAGAATCATTGACAAAGACAATCACGCTCCTGCTTGGGGCAGTAAACAAGCAATCATCAAATTGATCAAACACTTGGCATTCGTGAATCATGAACACAAGGTTCCCCTGTGGATAAAAGGTTGTGCCCTTTGCCTAATCATGACTGATCAATGTCCAAGCTCAAGTCACACCTCACCAAAATAGGTTAACACTTGAAATCAAATTCCTTAGCTCGTCAGAAGCAAGGATTCAAGAATGCATGCCCTTTCCATACTTGGGGCATCAAAAGTTGGTTAGGTTACCAAGAAACCCTAATCATTAGTGCTTTGGTTATCTATTTTTGCTCACTGATCGCATCACCCGTAGCGCTTCCCAAAAAGGGGCATCTGTAGACACCAAAATAACACCAATCCGATTAAGTGACTACAAACACTGATCGCATTGACATACACAACTTTCAGGGCAGCCCTCAGAGGTCAAACAGTGGTCCTAGCCACTTACATAGCAGTTCAGAAGGTCGAAAAGTAAACAAAGCCTTGATCAAAACAAAGTCTCAATCAAAGTCAAAAGCAAGCCTTTATCAAAACAAAGCCTTCATCAAAGCAAGCCTTTATCAAAACAAAGCCTTCATCAAGACAAAGTCTTAATCAAAAGAAGGGCCTCGACCGAAGTGTCACGATATCGTGACGTCGCGATATCGCGACACTTCGGCGCCCAAAGCAAAGCTTTGCCTGAAGTGTCGCGATATCGCGACGTCGCGATATCGTGACACTTCGGCGCCCAAGGCCTTGCCTTGGCCGAAGTGTCGCGATTTCGTGACACTTCGGTGCCCAAGGCCTTGCCTTGGTCGAAGTGTCACGATATCGTGACGTCGCGATATCGCGACACTTCGGCGCCCAAGGCAAGGCCTTGGCCGAAGTGTCGCGATATCGCGACGTCGCGATATCGCGACACTTCGGAACTCAAGGAAAGGCCTTGGTCGAAGTGTCGCGATATCGCGACGTCGCGATATCGCGACACTTCGGCATTTGCGCTGGGCGGATTTTTAAACATTCAAAGGTGACACGTCAGCATTCAAAGGCGACACGTCAGCATTCAAAGGCGAAATTCAAACAATTAAAGGCAAACATTAAAACATTTAAAAAATGATTTAAGGTGGGCTTTAGACAACTGGCAATGACACCACGATCGTTGCGTGGGCCGTTGAAGGACTGTCACAGTGGCATTAACGGAAGCCCGAGTCGTGGAGGACTTTCCTCTCTCGAGGAGACACGACCGCCACATGGCACCTTTGACCAACGCGTGGCGCTTATGCACGACATTCAAGGAGACCCCCTGGGTCTATAAAATGGTGGATTTTTCCACCCAAA
This sequence comes from Wollemia nobilis, assembly GCA_028583015.1. NCBI lineage: Eukaryota > Viridiplantae > Streptophyta > Pinopsida > Araucariales > Araucariaceae > Wollemia > Wollemia nobilis. The sequence continues at coordinate 2,903,478 of JAQPPZ010001220.1, read as the reverse complement.
CGGAGGTTGGCAGGGATTCGAAAGCAACGAAGTGCTGTCAAACTAAAAGGCCCGATTGCTTCCTTTCTGATTCATTTCTTCTACACTCTTGATCTCTTTCGCACGGGAGGTTAGTGAGTGGTTTCTAGAAGCGTGGATCCGAACCTTAGAACCCGACAGTGGACAACAGTATTCCATCCATTCGACGATAACTCAACCTAAGAGATTTCGAGTCCTTCCCTAGTGGATCGACGTCGAGATCAAGTTCCAACGGCGGGCGGCCCGCTTGGGCGCCCCGCACGCGTTCCTATGTTTCAAGTTATTGTATTCTGTCATATTGTATTCTCTGATGTTTAAACGTCTATCAGATTCAGAAGACGTTGCTCTTAGTTTATTTCAATCTATTTCGATATCGTGTGCTCATCTTACCTTACGCTTTATGCTGTCGAAATAACTCACGTTTTACGATAGAATATATCTTGCACTATGTTGTAAGTCGAATATATCTTGCTACGTTCGAGCATATCTTGCAGTTAACAGTGTTCGAATACATATTCTAGAAGGCATTTTACCGGCAAATAGTATCGTGTTTTAGTCGATTTCTGGTTCTTCATTGACCTGCAGATAACAGTGACTGTTTTATTGGCAGCAGCCTTTATGCTTTTGTTTATTTTTAACACAGGTGCTACTAAACAGTTTACTATTTCTTTGAATGCAGGAAGAACAGCAGCAAGCAAGGATTCATCAGCATAAGCGGCGGCAACACTGGCCCGCCCGTTTCAAATGTGGGCATGCGGAAAAGAAGATCACTGTTCATGATTGTAACTGAAAATATGTAACTGAGGAGATGCATTGTAACCGAGTTGGAATCAAATTAATAAAAAGGGTTGTGCTCCTGCTTCTGATTTGATTATATCTGTGTTATTTCATGCATCAAGCTATTTGGTTTACATTGCAATTAGTGTTTCTTTTATTTTCGGAATCTCATGCTTTCAGGTTGATGGAGTCACCCAAGGGCACTCACTAGTAAGTAGGTAAAATGATTTTTTTGGTATGTCAATGGAACGAGGAACCATGGAATCCACTATGCTAGACAAGACCATATTAAACTGATTGACTACACAGATAGCAATTGGGCTGGTAGCATGGATGATCGGAAGAGTACTTCTAGATACACCTTCCATCTTGGATTTGAAGTAGTTTCATGGTCCTCAAAGAAACAACCAATTTTTGCACTATCAACTACTGAGGCAGAGTATGTTGCCACCACCTCAACCGCATGCTAGGCAGTTTGGCTAAGAAGAGTTCTGAGTGAACTACTTCATCCGTCGAAAGCAGCAACAACCATTTTTGTGATAAAAATTCTGCCATAGCACTGTCAAAGGATCCAATGTTTCATGGTAGTATGAAGCACATCGACATCCAGTATCATTTCATCAGAGAGCTAGTGAAATTTAATGAGATTGAGTTACTATTTTGCAGGTCCAAGGAGTAGATAACAGATATATTCACAAAACCTTTGAAGGAGGAAGACTTCAACAGGCTGAGGAAGATGCTCGGTGTCAAAACTTTTATGAAATCTGGTTTAAAGGAGGGTGTTAGAAAATTAAACCAGATTTGACACTCTGATAAATCGAACTACTGCACCTTTCGTCGGATCTTGATTCATTTGGATTAATTGCTGGTAGTTGAAACTGTAAGTCAGTTCGATGATTGGAAGGAAACCATAATTTTGAGTTAATTGTATGTCAGATAAGTTGGTGGAGCTTTCCCGCTTCTTACTTGAAACCCTAGATATATATTTGTGTCACCTTCATTTTGTGTTAGTGAAGAGAGGCTACGTGGTTGGAGAAAACAGAGCAAAGGAGAAGAAGAACACATCAACGTGAAAAGCAGAGGAGTAGCAGAAATTCAGGTCCGGAGTTGAAGACAAAGCTCTCACAATTTTCTTCGTGATTGTACGTTGCATATTTCACCATTGCAGATGTATTTCCAATTTTTCTGCAATATAAATATATATTCTTTGTGTCTTTCTTCCATAAATTATTGTAAGTTTACATTTACCTAACTTAGCAAAGTTACTATTTAAGTTGTTATTATTTCAATCCTCAAGATTTCCTTGTAAATTCACCTGGATGAGATTCCACCCTATTCCGCTTTAAAACCTCCTTAGTAGCTTCCGGATTTGATACTCTTCTATTCGGCTCATATCCTCTATAATACTTTGTGACCATTTCTAAAATCCACTCTAAGCTCAAGTCTAAACTCCATTCCCGAAAACTTTGTTTGTATTTCCTAACGGATTGTTATTCTGCTACATCTCTCAGCCCAGAGTGACGTCAAATTTATCCGGATTCCGAATCCGGGCCCTCTTCCGTGTTAAACCAAACGAAATTATTCCCACACCCACTTCCTTGTTGTAAGCGGCGGATTCCCAACCTGCACAATATTATTGTCATTAGTAACATCATCGTAATTTATTTGTGGTCCGTTGTTTCCTTTTTAGATTCTCATTCCGCTTCCGCTGGTGAGCGTTTCCATTCCGCTCCCGCTTACAAAAAAAACACTCGGATTGGAGAGAGGATTACTTCCGCGACAATTTCAACTAATTGGAAAATATAATTTCCACCGTTCCAATGTTAAAGTTTTCAAAGAAGAGTTATAATGAAAAATAGTAACGTAAGGAAAAGTAGGGGAAGAATTGATCGTTTTCTACCCTTGCCACCCTTTGAGAGCCCTGAAGACAAGGACCATATATAACTGTAGTGGCTACTATTTATTTATTTTCAGAGCGAACTATACATGGGAGGCTATGTATATCCCGCCTACCATCTTTGACTAGTTGACAGATTTTCTACGAGTGTTTTTTAATATTTACAATAAAAATATATATTTAAAAAATGTATGGTTAGATTTTGTTAGATGTATAGGTTGAATCCCCTATATAGTCTATGAAATCAAATACCATGTTTGAAACTCATGCTGAATGAATAATTAAAAAAATAAAAAATAAAAATTACACAAGATGTTTGTGAGTTATTTTAAAAAATATGAAAAAGTTTCCAATTATTGATGCTATCTGATGCTTATAAATTGTCGCTTATGTCGTCGTTCGTGCTTATGAAAACGTTTAGCTTACAAATGTTCGTTTTTGTTAAATTATAACATGCTTATGGTTATGGTGTAGCTTTCCGATGGAAAAGTTGCAGATTCTCTTTTATAAAAAGAGGTAAATAAATAAATTATGTTGTAATAAGAATCATAAACGCTTTGTTAAAAATCATCACCCATTCTAATCCATAAATTTTGCTGGTATCTTTTATTGATTGTCATTTTCTGGCCGATTTGAAGAAGGGGCATGATTTGAGACCACAAACACCAATCAAATGAAATGTAATATAAAGAATCTGCCTTTAGAAACAAAGCATGTGATATTTCTGGTTGTGATCGAGGACTGCTTTTCCGTGATAACCATCGGAAGTTGCACTCGGTCAAATTCTTATCACAATTCACATGTCGTGAATAAGATCGTTTTGTTTGATTATATTTTTCCTCGTCGAAAATGCTGGTGGGATTAGACAAGCGCCTTGTTTGTTTGTTTGTGCTTAGAATTGTACCCAAAACCTACGAATAATATTTTTACTATCAGAGTTTATCAACTGAATGGATGTAAGAAGGGTAAGGCATACAAACTTTTGATCCCGACAGCTACGAAATAGATAATAGAAGAGCATGGTGAATGTGGAATCACCCGTTAAAATGCTTTCTTAAGTGAACGGTCAATTTTTTTTTTTTCTTTTTCAAACAGATGAGTAAAGAACTCTGTATAGGATAACGGTGTCTCCAACTTAAGACAAATTATAGAACCTCGTAGCTTATCTGTTAGTCTCCGCACTGAAGTTTAAAAAAAAAAACTGAATAAAAAAAATTTGAATTTTGAAAGAGTCGTTGCATATTCATCCACTCGTTCGTCAGCCGATGAAGAAGAGAACAAATCAGTTGCAAATAAACTTCTTCTAGAATCGCTAGCGTGTCTATATTTTATTGACTACTACTTTTTGGACTTGAAAAATGTGAATGTTTGATAGATGCATGTTTTGGAGATAATATGAAATTTTTGAAGAGGACGATAAATCTAATATGAAAATTATGAAAATTTTGAAGAGACTGATAAATTTATTATTGGGATTTAGTGTAAACATAATTATAAAATATAAGGAAAATTAGTATGTACAGACAATGAACACGAATATTTATCCTAAAAATTCGAACACGAATATTTATCCTAAAAATCCTGGAAAAATCAGCAGAAAATCAGAGCCACTCCTCTTGCTCTTCTTCTTTATTATTCATATGCATATTCTAGTGCATATCCTTATACATATTCTGGTGCCTCACACCCAATCTAATCCAATTATAGACCATGCATAGGTTTGATGATCCACCCAAGGGACAACGGACAAATTGGTCAACTAGTGAGGGATACATCAATATATAGAATCATTACAATAGCTTTTCTTAACTATAGATCATACTTTTCTATCTTTAGATCTACCTTTTTATCCTTTTACCTTTCGACCTTTTATAAAAAATTTCTTTTGGCTTTTTGGGCTTTTTTATTTTTTCTTTTTCATGCAAAAGATACAACACACCCAACAATCTCCCACTTGTTGAATACTTTGTAGTGGGGTCTATACAAATCATAAATTCAACTACTTGGGATAACATAACCCACTGTCTCCTTGCACTAAGAAAAATTCTCAATACTCACAAGCTTGGGTAATGAATTTGCAACAACAATGACTCCATTGGCATTCTTGGACTTGTGAATCATGAGCTCACAACTCCTTGGTAGCCACTCTGCATACATGGTTGAAACTTCCAAGATCTTTCAAAGAATCCACACTCCTCATGGTTCTATATGTTGCTAGATTGTCAACCAAGCTTCTCCACCAAACTTGAGTCATACCATCCAAGTACCTTGCTCCTACATGCACTTCTTGTGCTCTTGACAATCCTTCCCCAAGACTCAACTCACAATCCACTCTTTGGGTCTTAGCTAGGCATGCAAGCTCTAAACATCAAGATCCTCTGCTCCTCTAACACATCTTGTCATACAATAATAAAGAACCTTTATCTAGACTTATTGCCCTCTTCATGGACACCTCTCATAAATAAGAGCAACATAACTTGAACTCCTCACACACTAGAGATGCCACAATGCTAACCGCCTACTCCAGGCACTCCTAGTACCAACAAGCACATAGCATTCAAGTTCAACCCATAATGTCCACTACCCCTCTAGCATAGCATACTCACCACACAAGAGCAATGTGCATTACAATAGTGCTCACATAATGCCCTTCCTACCATCCAAGCACCTTTGGAGTCACGATCCCTAGATTATCCCATAGATCCAAATCCAAACTTCTATCCTCACACAAGACAGGAACAAAGCACCAATTATGCTCATTTTCCCTCATAACACAACCCACCATTGCACAAGAGCAGGAACATTCCTAGACTATGCAAACACAATTCCAACTACCCTTTTCAGCATGACTCCCCCTCACACAAGAGCAACACATGACTCCTTCCAAAAAAACACACCCACTACATAAAAGTCGATGATATTCAATGGTTATCCAACAACATGCCCTCACAACTCCTTCAACACTGCCCAAGCACTAACATACCACAATCCAACAATACCTTACAAGGACAAGGTATATCAGCCCTCACAATCCCTCTAGCTCAATACTTAGTCAAGCATATTGTACTTAGCACATCACAAGAAGAAAGCACCAAGACCATGTTATTGCTCCTTTCAACACTTCTTCTTGAAGTACAAGAGCAACAAGCATGTCATCCTTTACACTAGATTCACTTGCAACAAACTTCCACTCAAAAATAGGTTTATCACAAGAGACCCAAAATACCCTAGCTCTTTTGAGATTGACTTGAACCCTTGCAAAAAAAGACGTCCCCTTGAATTCAATACCCACGCTCTAATACCAAATGAAGAGGTTGATAATATGGAGACAACATGAACATCAATATTTATTGTGAAAACCGTTGACTTGAAAAACCAAGGAAAAACTAAAGCCACTCCTCTTATTCTTCTTTATTATTCATATGCATTTTTTTGGCGCATATCCTTATACATATTCTCATGCCACTCACCCAATCTAATCTAACTAGTCAAGACTAATGGAGTAAAGATACATCAATATATAGAATTAATATATAAAATCTATGATTCACTCGAGTTAGGATTGATGGATTAATAAACTAATAAGGAATATATAAAATCATTACAATAAATTTTCTTCTTTAATCTACGTTTTTTTTAATATTTTATATAAAGTATACAACACGCCCAACAACTCACTGTCACTACGAAATAGATAATAAAAAAGGATGGTGAAAGTGGAATCACCTGTTAAATGCTTTCTTGAGGGAACAGTCACCTCACTGCTACTATGAAATAGATAATAAAAGAGGATGTTGAAAGTGGAATCACATGTTAAATGCATTGTTAAGGGAACAGTCAATATTTTTTTTATTTTTTGTTTTTATTTTTTTTATTTTTTTTAAACCTCACTCCTACAACGAAATAGATAATAAAAAAGGATGGTGAAAGTGGAATCACCTGTTAAATGCTTTCTTGAGGGAACAGTCACCTCACTGCTAGTACAAAATAGATAATAAAAGAGGATGTTGAAAGTGGAATCACCTGTTAAATGCTTTCTTAAGGGAACAGTCAATATTATATATATATATATATATATATATATATTAAACCTCACTGCTACTACGAAATAGATAATAAAAGAGGATGGTGAAGGTGGAATCACCTGTTAAATGCTTTGAACGGTCAATTTTTTATTTTTATTTTTGAAAAGGACGGGTGAAGAACTATGTAGATATAACGGTGTCTCCAACTTAAGACAAAATATAGAACCTCGTAGCTTATCTGTTACTGAACTTTACAAAAGAACTGAATAGAAGAAAAATTGAATTCTGAAAGAGTCGTTGCAAATTCATCCACTCGTTCGTCAGCCGATGAATTCATATCAGAAGAGAACAGATCAGTTGCAAATAAACTTCTTCTAGAATTGCTAAAGTGTCTATATTTTATTGACTATTACTTTTTGAACTTGAAAATGTGCAAGTTTGATAGATGCAAGTCATGATGAACTCTGTTTCGGTCTTGCAGATAATAATGGAAAAAATTTTAACTCAATCATGGAAAATAGGTTGTTCATAAGAGGATGCAAATATAGTGTAAATTTCGCTTCAGATCGTCGACGTAAATAATTATAATTTCGAATTTGGGTAAAAATGACAACTTTAACTGCGTGGCATCTTTTATCAGGATGACCGTAAATATTATCCATGAGACAGCAAACTAAATATCACGTGAGAAAGACACATGCTCGAATTATAGGATGGTCTTTTTAATCTCGAGTTGTATTTTCTTCTCCTCTTTTAACAAGGGAAAAAAAAATGATCAAATAGAATATATAATGAATAAGAAGTCGTCAGAAAAAATTACACAATTTTTATTTATTATATATTAATTTTTGTTTTTTAAAATCAGATTTGATTTTGTAATTAAATATAGACATTTAAATATTTAATAAAAAATCAATTATTTTTACCATAAAATTAAATATCTTATAATATTTGATTATTATTTTAAGCTAATTTCCTATTAGTATTTTGAAAACCTTGTATCTTTCATAAGCATCATCTTTGATAAGAATAGTGTACAACCATCCATACCCAGATATATCTAAGAGAAATCGTCAATGAAAAAGGGAAAGGTAACTTTTTTAGAAGTAGATGGTGTACCGTCCTTATCGTCAATGAAAAGGTACCTTTTTTTTAGAAGTAGATGGTGTACCGTCCTTATTTTTTTTTTTATGGAGAAGACTCTATGATGCTTCCCAAAACACGTATCTTACAAAATATAAGGAAGTCCAATAATAAACTGATGACGAATTATGTACCTCAATTTCCCATAACTAAATTGTCCAAGTCTATAATTGCATCGCTATCTCTCATGATCCTTTTCTGCTTAAAATATCTCTTTTGAGAGGAAGTAGGATTCCGTCACCCAGTTTGTACAGCTTATTTGACTAATGAGATTACCCAGAGGAAATTGTCGTGAATTTGTCATCAATGTTCTTATCACCCATCCAGTAGGTTTGAATTATAACATTTTGTTTGTGTGTGGGTGATTATAAAGTGTAGGTTTTTTAAAAATCCAAATCTTTAGTATAGTGATTTGAACTTAGATTTAGAACTTAAAACTATAAAATGTTGAAATGAAAAATTTAAAACAGGTTACCATCTGGTCCACTCATCATCCTCGAAATATATTACTTAATTTCAATCTTTGTATAAGTATGAAACTTTTATTACAATATTAGACGTTGAAGACAATGCATTATTGCAATTATGTTTTAACAGCATCAAATCAAACATCGCTAATACTTTGTAAAAACGGATTATACTAGGCGCTTGAAGGCTGCTCCTTCAAGCATGGAACCTATATATCCTTGTAACAACGACTTCGAATCTCTCTAAGGGTAAAAGATTAAATCGTTTAGTAAGATATAGAAAATAGTATATCTTCAATAGCGAAAAAAAATTGTAGTGCATTTTCAGACCAACATTGATTAGACATATCTACGTTGACAGTATTTGCAGGTACGTTAGTGGAAAACGTTTTATATATTTTGATTTGTAGAAAGAATGTCAATGTAATTCAATCACCCACTGAGAGGCGTGCAAGACTTGTTATAATTTAATTCTATAAGAAAGAATCTTTTGATGTCCAAACAATTGACTCTTCAGGAAAATCAAATTCTAGAAGCCAAAAGGACTTGACGATATCTTTTAAGAACATAATTGCTTATGAATCTACACGGTTATAGTGGATGAATGTCTTTATTATACGAACACTCACTCACAGATGATCTAAAGTAGATTTTGTCTTTGAGTTTATCCACGTTACGGAAGAACTGCATATAAGAACAGTAGGACCGTATGGTTAGCCTTTTCAGGGTATATAAGAATACAATGTGCTAATATACTGTTAGGTTGTGGAGTTTGATTTCTGTTAAATATAAATAAAACAGTTTTTTGTTTTTTAAATGGATTGTAGATGACTAATACCGAAGTAAAGGCGGTTCCTTAAATGGATTGTAAATGACCAATACTGAATCAGCGGTTCCTTAAATGGATTGTAAATAACAAATTCCGAATCAAAAATGGAAAAAGAAAAAGTTAATTTTAAAATTGATTAATATTAAGTTTTTTTTTTTAATTGTAAATTTTCTAAGTTTGAATTAGGTCTTGGGGATTGTGTTAATTATAGGATGCTTGTTTTAGCATGTATGTAGCTAGGTTTCCCTATTCATTTAATACCTCCAATAGATAGAGAGGATTGTATTTTATTTATGGAAAGTGCATAAGATTGTATATATCTTGTAGAGACAGTAGGAAGTTTGGTGCAGAGCTTGATGAAAGGGTGTTTGCATATTGAATTACTCTTAAAGTAATTGTGTGGATATGGCAGTATTTTGAAGAAGAATTTGCAGCTGGTTGTGTTGCAGGATTACTTCTTTCAAATATTGTATTGGTGCTAATACAAAAGACGTGTTTTTTGGTGGATGTAACCCACACTAGGTGAACCACGTTATATGTTGTTTATGTTCTTCTTCTGTGATGGTTAATATTTTATGTTTTTATTGATTAAGTTACTTGCTTCAAAAATCTTTTTTTTTATACAATAAATCCTAATAATTGTTATCAGAGCGAGGTTGGGATTCAGGATTGAGTGGGAGATATGGCAAAAAAAGGGAAGTTTAGAGTCTAAGAAGTTTGGGATAGATGACCTCCGGATGATGGAGCTATTGGGCAGCTGATGCGGTTGCCACCGGTAAGTAGTGGATATGCTGCTAGAGCTGGGTGTGCTGCTTGAGGTGGGTTTTCATCGAAGAAGAGAATCACTTCCCAGGGAGTATAATCTAGATGACTAGCCAAGGAGGATGATGGTGGAGCAACCTCCAATAATGATGTAGGTCATTTAGTCCCTCATGGAGGTCCATGTCAACTACAATATTGAGAATTGAAGGTGCGAGGACAAAAACGATGGCATTCTTGTGGTGAATCCCATGGGGTTTCCACTCCTCATGTTCCAGGCAATAGTTGGGGCTAACAGGATGAATTTTTTGCAAGTTCCAAGGACCCTAGGGGACTACTTCATAGGGTCGAGGTTGGAAGAGCTTATTCAGAGAATTGCTAAGAATGATCCCAACTGCTTGGGGTCCCCTCCCACCTCAATAGGACCATTGAGGCCATGCCCATAGTGAAGATAACATAGGATCACCTATAGCAGGATTGTTCCTTTGAGTGCACCATTTACAAGAAGGATTATGTCCTTGACGAGAAGATGCATCAACTACCATGTAAGCACCTATACCATCTGGATTGCACTATGTCATGGTTGAAGTTGCACAGTTTGGCGATGCACTCATGGTCGGGAGATCCATATTATTTGGGGATGTTTATGGGTGGAGATTACTACTTCCTACCAGGTGGTAATGTGAGGATTGTGCAAGAACTAGCAGAGGCACTCCCCATATTCTATGAAAATACTGTGCATGTTGTGAGTAAGAGGCATGACTAGGAGATGGACATGGCACCGATCTTAATGCATGATTTCCAAATGGATCACATGATGTGGTTGTGGCAAGTCTCATTGTTTGTGATCATGCTATGGGGGCAAACATGGTATGTGAATATTGTCACATATGTTGATGGTTGTATCATCATGATGCATAGGCGATCGTGGAGATGTTGAAATTTCATGTATTTGTGGTGAGTAAGATTGTGTGTTGCTTTTTAATCATAGGAAAAGTGTGTGGATGACACATGTGATGGTTCAAAGCATAGTTACAACAATTTGAAGGAGTTGACATTCCTTGTTTTTCTTGAAGATGTTCTTTGGTGGATGCAACAATGGTAGAGTTGTTGTGGATCAATCTCCAAGTGGGAGATTGTTAGGTTATGGAGTCTGATTTCGGCTATATATGGATAGAGCAGTTCTCTGTTCCTTAACTAGACTGTAGATGACCTATCCCAAACCAGAGATGAAAAAATGAAAAGTTAATTTTAGGATTGGCTAAAATTAAGTTTTTTTTTCCTAATTGTAAACTTTGTAAGTTTGAATTAGGCCTTAAGTGGGGATTGGGTTAATTATAGGATGCTTGTTTTAGCATGCATGTAACTAGGTTTCCCTATTTATGTAATACCTCCAGTAGAAAGGATTGTATCTTGTTTATGAGAAGTGCATAGGATTGTGTATCTCCTGTGGAGAGAGCATGAAGCTTGGTGCAGAGTTTGATGCAAGGGTGTTTGCATGTTGAATTACTGTTAAAGTAATTGTGTGGAGATGTTGGTGTTTTGAAGAGGAATTTGTAGTTGGTTGTGTTGCAGGATTACTCCCTTCAAAGATTGTATTGGTGCTAATACAAAAGACTGGTGTTTCTTGGTGGATGTAATCCACACTACGTGAACCATGTTATATGTTGTGTTTTTATCTTGCCTTAGATGTTCATGTTCTTATTCTGTAATAGTTAATAATTTCTGTTGTTACTTATTAGATTACTTGCTTCAAGAATAAATTCTAACATATACTTATAATAGAAGTGGGTTTGCATGCAATTTTTACAGACGTAATATAATATGAATCGTATTATTAAAAGACTCCGTATGCCGAAATGAGTTAAAGATAGCTTTTTGTATTTATAATGGAAGTCAACCGCAACAATGTGATTGAACAATTATGTTCGTGTACATGAAGGATAATGCTGATACAGTGTAAAAATAATGGATTTTACAGGGCCCTTGGAGGCTAGTCCTTCAAATTTGGTATTTAAATGTATCATTTCTGCAGTTATAAAATTTATAACTGTATAGTAAAATTTCGAATGAGTAAATCTTCAATAGAGAAGAACTTGGAGTGGAGTTTCACACCAACCTTGACTTCAAACCGAGCAAATACAAAATATGTGCAGGTACTTACATCAAAAACGTTTAAAGTATAAACGTTTAAAGTATTTTGTTTTATAGCAAGGAGGTCAATGCATTGCAACCACCCTTGTGGGAGGCGAGCAAGACTATTCATAATTTTATTCTAAAATGATGGACCTCGGTTGTACTTCATAAAAAACCATGGAAGTCAAAACGCTTGACTATGTCATCCTCGATCATAATTGCTTGTAGACCTGAAAAGATTTCTCCTCAGAAACCATTTCTTCAAACATTCATATTTTAAAACTCAAATTGCTTGTAGACCTGAAAAGATTTCTCCTCAGAAACCATTTCTTCAAACATTCATATTTTAAAACTCAAAATGGTACCTTTGGAATCAAGTTTCATTTCAAATATGTAACAGCCTATCATTGTCACTTTATATCAAGAGCAAAATCACAACATTCACATTTTTTCTCTTGTAATTTTCCTAGTTCCTTCTATGTAAAATCTTGAATCGTTTCCCGTATAATGTCAAAATTTAAAATAAGGAAAGTTTAATAAAAAATAAAAGACCTTTACTTGTTTTTTTCCGTCTTTAACAATAATAAATTTATCTACATCATAATTCATTTTCTTTCATCACCTTCAGTTATCTTTCGTCCTCTAGTCTTATCATTTATTTCTTTAATTATGATTCCTTGAGTTCATGTTTTGACTTCTTGGGAGGACTGAAATTCTACTTATAAATAAAGTGAAAAAGCAAACTCTTGCTAAGAAACATATCTTTATGTGAGAAAAATATAGATGAAGATAATTTTGAAATTAAAATATAAAAAGATATTTAAGCCTATAATTCTAGTTTTTTTTTTTTCTTTTTTTTTTTTTTAAATTTACATAGTGGAATCCATAGCCGCCACGAATCCAAGCAGGTTGTCCAGATTTTTATGGCCGCTACAATATTCTGCGTTGTCCGTCCCAGAAGCAGCCACGCAGATCTTCGCGCAATCCGCCCCTATAACTACCATGCCACAATCATTTTAAACCTTTTACACCGCTGAAAGCACTAAGAAATGGACAAGCATTCAGTCCGACGAGGCCCGAAATTTGAACCTTGGACCTCCTCTCCCTTGTGAGGTTTGGATGAACCAATTGGTCTACACCTCGAACCTAACCCTATAACTCTAGATGAAAAATGAAGATTTCATAGATAATGTAAAGCAGCATACATAATAAATCTAGATAATATTTATTACCACCCCGTTCATCATACCATGAATACTTGGTGTTATGGATATCGATAGAACAATGACTCATTCTAAATGATGAGTGCTTTTAATAGATCTAAAAGCTTAAAATTTCAAATTTTATTTTGTCCACGATATTACATGTTTATTTGAGATATTATATCCTCATGGATTAATTACTTGGGGCCATACTAATATTTTTTTTTTAAATGTATAGGTTTCTAATTTTAAGAAATTCCCAGGATTATCATTTTTTTTATGTTCTTTTCTAGCTTTTTAATAAAAAATATATTTATAATTAGTTGAAGAATATTTTAATATTTTAATTAATATTCGCATATTCTCACAAATTAATTATATGGGATAGTAAGAATTTCTACTACAAATATAGGTTCATATTAGGAAGAACTATCATTTAGGATGATTGTCTCTTTCAATATTCCAATCTAGATTCTTCGCAAAAATAAATTAATATTAAGATAGAGTTAAAAAACACTAATTGTAATGAAGGTACAAATATAGATTAAAAATCTAAGATTACTTCCAACATTTTATACTAAATAATGCAACAGATTCCACCTCATAAGAAATAGAACATTAATCTATTAATATTTCATCATAAATAATTTATACTATGCATTGATAAAATCTTATGGTGACTTGTATATAGCCTTATAAATTTATGCTAGAAAAATATGCAAAAAAATATAAAAGAATGCAAGTCAATTAACATGAAACTAAAATTTAGGAATCAAATGGTTATGTATTCAAGTAATCAATATTATAAACAAAAAATAAATAAAAAATGGATAAACATGTTGGGAATTTGATCAGATTACCTCACATGTCTACTTTCTCAAGATCAAATATTAATCACAATAATGTATTCAAATAACATCAATATCATCTCGTTCATAGAATAACAAGAATATTTCTCAATAAGAAATCTCAAAATGTATTCATAAATCATTAAATATTACAATGATTCAAAATTGATTACAATACATGGAGTTTTATCTCTATTATATAAACTTACTTGACTCTTGAATACTCACTTATTGTTCTCCTCAAAACATCTCGTAGATGCATCCTTTCACACTCCTCACATAGGAAAAAACTCTTAGGAATTTTCACTTTACATTTTGCCACAACTCCTGTGACTCTTCACTTGCTTATTTGATACCTAACATGTATGATTCTAGACTTACTTGAAACTTTGCACTTTCATAACTCATATCTAACACTTGCACACATTATTACATAACATAGACTCTTCTCAAACATTGACACATACATTGAAAAATATATAAACATACTCCTAAAGTAATATTTACAATAGTACACAAAGGTGCTTTGATATTTACCAAATAATGTAATATCTCCAACACTCTCCTGTCTTACATTATTTGGTGTGAATACTTCTAGTCTTCAATCTTCATCTTCTTGGACCATTTACTTTGTTCTTCTTAGTCTTGGTTTTGACCTTGTATTTGTCTTAATGATGCTAATCTTGAACATTGAATCAATAAGTCATCACAGTAATATATGTAATGAATATTAGAATTTAATGATTACATATTGAAGTTATCATATATTGAATCCATCAACATATTAATATGTTAATTCTTTGTACATTATTCTTTTGTATCCACAAGTGTTTCTTGAAGAAGATCTTTTGTATCACATCTATCATTTTTTATTTTAGGATTTCTTCTTGTATTTTATCTTTATAGATCTCAAAATTAAGCAATTCTATATACATTATTATACCTATATCAATAGAAATTATAACAACATCCCTATAATTTCCTTTGGTTGCAAAAAGTTCTTTCTGAAAATAATTTTCAAATGTTGTGATCTTTTTAGTTTTGGAATTTTAGAGAAATATATATAATGTCTTCTTTAATTTGGTTAAAATTTATTTTATTTGATCTATCATATTTTCTAACACTTCTTCATAATCCTATAATAGTGTATTTTAAATAATTCCATCCGTGATATCTTTACAAAGCAATTTTTTTGGTGTAGAATACATTATTGCTCCCAAATTTAAATTTTAATCAATTCCTTGAAACAATTTTAATTTAAAATATTTAATATTTAATCAAGAAATCAATTTTACTTCATCATATTTATTCTTATAACTAGAAAATAAATTTTAAATTCTTTAAAATTGTAAATTTCAATTCATAAAATTTCATCAATCTTCAAATCAATCAATTTTCAAATATCTTCTTCAAAATTTCATAATATTTCTCAAATATCAAGTCAGTATTCAAATCCAATCTTCAAATCATTCACATACATCAAATTTCAAAATTTATTATATTTATTTTGTCTTCCAAATTCAATTTAAAATTTAATTTTTTATTTTCTATATCTCCTAAATTTCAAATTTTACAAATCACAAATTCTTTCAATTAATCAATCATTCAATTCATTCATCATTAATTCTTCAATTCATTAAATTCATTATCAAATATAATTTGATCTTCTTATATGAGACAATTTAATTTCAACTATAATTCATTAATTTCAATTATCAAATTTAATTTTATTTCTCTATTTATCCCAAGCATTTAGTCATTTCTTCAATTTAATTTCTTTAATAAAAAATAAATTAATTATCTCCTTATGTCTCAAAAAATAATAAATTCCTTTTTTTTAACCTTAGGATTATATTTAAAAATTAGATTTATGCAATCAATATTATAACTCCCTTCATTGACTAGTCATACCCATAAGTTTGATCTTTTAAAAATAATATAGTCAAATACATGACTATACACATGGTGATCATCTTATTTTTCTTTATACAACAATGTAGTATATTCACTTATAATACTTCTAACCAAAATGTTATGTATCCTTTACATCCACTGATTCAAAAAAAGTATGCCTCCTCTCTTAGATTTAGGTGACTTTTCATTGGGTAGTTTTAGTCATTTGCTTCAACATGGTATTGTAACACTAGAGCTTTTCCTCATTATTTTATTCTCTCTTGAACATAAAGTCATATTCTTCCTTTGATCACTTGAACATAGATTCACTTTCACTTTAACTCTTCCAAACACTAATTACACTAATTCTCCTTCTCACAAGGGCTTTGTATTTTTCAATACTAACAACATATCATATAGATATTTACACTCATAGATCAAACCACCTCAACTATATTCACAATCTTCTTCAGGTACTCTAATTCACTTTAGGCACTTTATCCAATATAGAAAGCTTACCCTCATGTCATGGAATCATCTATTCTCTACTCAAACATTACTTTAGATCAGTTAGCATATTCTCTATTTTATATGGTTATATTCATCTAAATTTTATTTTATGCTTCTCACGGTCCATCCAGCATATAACCTCACAATAAACATCCTCACTCAAGAAATATATCCTCCACATTGCTTAAACACCTTCATTCTTCTCATTCAAGTATTTTATAATATTCCCTTAAATCTTTAGTAACTCAACTCCAATAATCTTCTCCTTGCTTCAATTCCTTCAATTTTATTCTTCTTCACAATATTCTCCTTCACATTATCCTTCTTCAAAAATATCATCACTCCTTCAAATTCTTCTTCAAATTTCCTCACTTTCTTCAACAAACTCAAATGGTGAGAATGCAACTCTAATACCATTGTTGAGCATTCTCCTAGATTATCTCATAGGGCCACTTTCTTAGGATTAAATATTAATCATAATAATGTATTCATATAACATTAATATCAATAATCTCATTCATAAAATAATGAAAATATTTCTTAATAAGAAAACTCATAATGTATTCATAAATCATCAAATATTACAATGGTTTAAATTTAATTATAATGCATGGAATTTTATCTTCATTATTTAACCTTACATGACTCTTCAATAATTTAATTTTCCTCTACTTAAACTTTTTAAAAGATGCATCCTCTTGCATTCCTCACATATGACAAATTTATTATGGCTCTTCACTTTATGTATTGCTACATCCCGTGTGACTCTTCAATTGCATAGTTGACACCACATCTATAACTCTTGACTTACTTGATACTTTGCATTCACAACTCACAACTCACGCTTGCACACTTCATTACATAACACATGGACTCTTCTCACACATTGACACATACATTAGAAAAAATATAAATACACTCCTAAACCAATATTTATAATAGTACATAAAGGTACTTTGATATTTATCAAATAATATAATAGCTCCGATAAAATTTGAATACACACATTTAATAAAAAATCCACTTATCAAATAAGAAATTTTATAATACAAATCATGTTTGTTGGAAGATCTTGTATTTATAGAAAATTAACCCTAGGAATACACTATTTATTATAGTTTTGTGTGCTTAAAAAAAAATTAGGTTTCTAGTGCAATTGGATTAAATTTTATAAAATGGTAATGAACCACTCACATAAACTAGGGATTATATAACATTTGGTTGGTAAAAGAGAAGTATTCACATTATTAAAGTTCTATTGAATCATGAAATATGGGTGACTAACATAGAAAAAGAGTGGTACAAGATTTAAAAGCAATAAAACAATATTATCCTTACTTCAAAAGGTTCAGCTAATTGTTCCAAGTGATGTGCATTTAGAAAGAGATATATAATTTTGGTAGAATGTCATATGGGATGGTGTAATATTTTTAGCACTAATAAAATATTTTCTTAACTGATTAGTCATTTTACTTTTATAGCTATACCCAATAATTTATTGAATGTAAACACTACTTCCAACATTGGGATGCAAATCTTTGAATTATTGTTGTTTGTATGTTTGGATCCTTTGAAATTCTACTTTGAATTTTAATATATTTTAGATAAAATAGAATAAATATACGTTACTCATAAAGTTAAATAAAATATATAAATAAGAGGATAATTAGTTAGATGACATTAGACACAAAGGATAGCACTAATAAATAATGTTTTTCTCTAATCAATGGTCAAATTATTGTATAAGTGGAGGTACAAATATTATCCCATGATACGAGCCACCAAATATGAAGATTATAATTGATAAATGTATAATAAGATAAAATTTAGATAAGTTATCTTATAAGGTACACATGGGATCATAAGGAAACATACAATTATTAGAATACCAAGCCAATATGGACTCAACTAAAGATTAACACTTATTTCAACATCCTCCCTTAATCCAAATGGTGGACATAGAGAGATATTTGTAATTCATTCTACAATAAGGGATGTCCCCCACATAAAAATACTCTCATAGTTACACAAATGTCACCTCTATCTTAGCCTTAATTAAGATATATAATGGATATGTTGTGTCATTAGTTTTTTAATTTTAATTTTTCTTAATCAAAATTTGATGCAGGATTTTGAATCTGGTATCAACTCTGTAGTGTTCATGATGAATATTTTGAATCTAGTTTTAATAAAGAATAATTATGTGGAGTTGCTCTCTAGTGGCCTTGGAACGAATCCTATTGAAGAAGAAGATAGACCCATTCTCAAATATTTATCACTCACTTGTGACCCTTTTTGTGCTATTGTATTTGATGAATGAGACCCACAAAAATTCAAAGGTGGGATCCCCTCAACTTCAAATTTTCCATGGCCCCTTGAGCCTTTGTGGTCCTATGTGAAAGAGGCTTTTGGATATAAAAGTAATGATGTGGAGGCTCTGTGTGAATCTTCCTCGAACTCTGATGTAATTCGCATCCCTAATTTTTTAATCGATAGCATCCTAGAGAAAGAGAGATGGAATCTTGTAGGGAATTTTTAAGGTAGACGTCTTGCACTCGACATTATAAAAAGGTGGGCCATTGCCATGTGGTCCCCGAGGGGCTTGCTGGAGGTCACAATGATTCCTAAAGGTTTTATTCTCTTCAAGCTTATTTTCAAAGTGAATTCAAATAGCATTCCTCAAAGTGAGTCATGGTTCTTCAAAAAGCGTGGCCTATTATTTTGAAGATGAAAATAATTATTTAACCCTCGATCTTAGCTAATGATCTTGGTTCTGATTCATTTCTCTCTTCCTGATCTGCCTATTCAATGTTGGAATAAGAGTATTTTCCAGGTGATTGCTAGTAATATTAGAGGTTTTACTTCCTTTTCTAATCCATCAAAGCTTGGGTTGTGGATGACTATGAAAAAGTTGAGTTTTGTAGCTGAGGTGGGTAAGGACCTTCCAAATTCTATCAATATGGTGTTAAAGCTAGGGACTTGGACCTAGAAAAATGTCTATGAATCTAAATGGTAGGAGTGCTAAGTTTACGATAAAATGGATCATCGTCAAGATCAGTATTTTAGTAGACCATATCCTAACCCTCAGTAGAAGTAATGAGTGAATGTTAAAAGGAAAATTTCATTGGGAAACCATAGGATAAATGCAAAGGAAATGTCTTGAGTGAGAAGCGGTCTCGAGGTGCATAATCATAGGAGCAACTAAATAATGCAGTTGTGGCTAATGAAAACTCCTTGATCCTTACTAATATGTTTGAGGATGTTTTTGAAGGGGATTTTTTATTCGTTTTTAGTCAATCCCTTGGAGAAGGTGATGTTGAGTCTGGTATTATATGCTTCGAAGGCCTAATTAAGGATATATCTCCTCCTGAGGAAAATATTTTGATTCAAACTCTTAGAGAAGACACTAATGAGGTTAGCCTTGTACTCTTTGAATTCCTAGTTAAGGTACATTCGGTTCTCTCTCTGGATAACTCCTTATATTGTCTAGCTTCTGGGTTCCTAGTTGATAAGCAAGGTATGGTTTTCCCAACCCTAGATTTGGCTACCGCTGATGGGCCTTTGGGTTCCATCTTGTTAACATCAAAAATAAAAGTTTCAAGGATAGTGAAAGAGTCCTTGGTAATCCCCAATATCATAAGCCCTCCTAACCTAGAAAAGAGAAAACCTAGCCCAAAAACCATAATATACAAGAGACTTCATGTGGACTTAGGGGTGGAGGAAAAGTGGAAAAACCTAGTGATAGAATCATGAGGAAAAAATAAATTGACACGGTTGTTGCTGATGGTGTTCAACCTCAGCTTTTTGTTGAAATATATAAGTCAAGAGGTTGCAGATAATTGAAGCTAAAATTGGTTTCTCTTTAAACCTTCCCACATGGGTTCAAGGGAATTGAAGACCCCTCCATCTTCTTCTTAATGAATATGTGCTCTTGTAATATCAAGGTACTAAACGACCCCTCTAAGTAGAGGATTATTGCATATTTGAGGAAGTATTTATCTACGGATATTTTATTAATCCAATAATCAAATATTGATGAAATAATTTTTTATTTAGTTCATTTGAAGGTGTAAAAAGAGGTTGGTTTTGTTGCTAGTCTCATTGTGGGGATGTTAGGTAGGTTGCTCTTTTTTTGGAAACCTTGGAAACTTGAGGGGAAATTGACCTCTTTGAATGAAAGATGTATTTCCATATTTTTTTATGTAATACTCCTAACAGGACTTGGGTCATGACCAATGTTTACACCCCTAATTTTTCTTAGGATAGGAGTCTGTTTTGGGTATATTTGCTCATCCCTTCATAAAATAAAGGAGGAAACCATCCAAACTAGAAAAGTATGGAGTATTTTGTTGATTTCATCATGGAAGAAAGGCTTATGGACATCGAATTAAATAGGTTAAAGTTCTTGTGGAGTAACCATAGAGTTGGTAATAGCCTCATTATGTCTAGAATGAATAGGGTCCTAATCTCTTAGCAAGGTATCCTGATCTTTGGTGGAGCTTCCTTGTGCACCTTGCCTAGGGCGGGTTTCGACCATAATCCTCTCTAGTTGGATATCATTGATGCAATGGGTTCTCACCCAAAGCCTTTCCACTTCAAATCCATGTGGTGCAAACATTTGGATCTGAAGCATATGATTAGAGACTAGTGGGTTGAATATTTGGGAGGGAAAGGAGTATCCAAGCTCTATAGGAAAATCAAATATGTTAGATCTAACCTGAGGCTACATAATAAGTAAAAATTTGGAAATATTTTTATATGTATGGAACATCTTAAAGCTAATCTGAAGGACCTATAGAATCATGTAGAATCTTAAGGCTATTCAGTAGAAATTGTAGAAAAATAAAGTTGATTTTTGGTGAGCTTGATAATGCTCTTGTGTGTAAAGAATCCTTTTGGAAGTAGAAATCTAAAAAATTATAGCTCAAGGAGGGATATAGAAATTCTAAATTCTTGCACTCCTCAACTCTTCATCAAAGGGGATTCAATAAAATTAAAAAAATCAATAAACTATATGGAGGACCCATGCTGAATTTGAATGAGATTAGAGCGGAGGAGGTTTTACACTTTAGTTCCCTCTTAGGGGACTGTCCTTAGAGAGACGTTGGTACTTAAGAGGAGCTTCTCTTAGCTATTCCCAAACTCGTTCCTAGGGAGGTAAATGTGATGTTAACTAAAATATTTTTAGAAGAGGAAGTAAATACAGCGATGGAAGATATGGGAGCCCTCAAGACACCAGGTCTAGAAGGTTTCCCACCGCTCTTCTTCTAAAAGTACTAGCACATTTATGGTATGTATATTATGGAGGCTTTGAGAGAAATTCAAGATTCAAAAGAGATCTTGATGCCATTGAATATAACCTTCCTTATTCTTATCCCTATGCACTCTAAAGCTTCTTCATTCAATGATTTTAGGCCAATCAGTCTTTGCAAAATTATTTACAAAATTCTTTCCAAATTCTTGGTTAATCAACTAAAACCCTATCTCTCATCTCTCATTGGCAAAGCACAAAGTGGATTTGTTCCAAGCAAACAAATTTTGGATGGGGTAATAGTCATGCATGAACTGATCCACTTGATGCAGAACAGTAATAGGGCTAGTCTCTTTTTGAATTTGGATATGAATAAGGTGTATGAAAGGGTTTTCTAGACTTTCCTCTTCAAATTTCTAACTAAATTTGGTTTTTGGTAATAATGGTTATATATTTTTAAATCTTGTGTCACCACAACTAGATTTTAGATGATTATAAATGGTGCCCCTGCTGGAAGGGTTATGCATAGTGGTAAATGTTCATAAATTGGGTAAATATTAGGATTTCAAAAACTAGAAATTGGTGAATATGAGGATCCTCAATGTCGGCCCATTCACCTAATACTTTTGGAATCAATTTTTTGTTAGGGTCAATTTTCCAAAATATATATCCAAACATAGACATATTTGTACTTTTTGGAAATCTCTTTTCGATCCTAATCCAATGGTGGTATTTTTAAGAAGTTATAAGGTGATTTAATAGGTCAAATTTGTTCCAAATTTGACCTTACCTTTTAGGGATTCAAATGCTCCAAATTTTGGTGTGAATATGATTGATTTGATTTGCTTAGGATTCTCCATGATTCACCTTGATTTCAATTAGGATTCACCATTTTTTTACAAGTACATTTTGATTCCAATCCCTTATGCATAACCCTACCTACTGGTTTCTTCCAAAGCTTCCGTAGGCTTAGGAAGGGAGATCTGCTATCCCTGTACTTTTTCATTTTAACGGTAGAAGTGCTTAGGAGATAAATCACCCACATAAGAGGTATTAAAGGTCTAAAACGAACATTGGTTAACAATCCTGTTACTCACCACCAATTTGTTGATGACACTTTGTTGTCCTACCCTACATCCATTGGCCAAGTATTGGAGATAAAAAGACTTTTGGTGAGTTATGAAAAAGTAGTGGGTCAGGTAATTAACTTCAGAAAAAACATCTTGCTTTTCGTGAATACTCCTGTAGAGCATAAAAGGAAAATTATGGAAATTTTGGAATGCAATATCGCTTCCTTTTTGACATATTATTTGGGTTTGCTCCTCTTCAATGGGAGAATGAAAATTTTTATATGAGACTCAGTTATCAAATGTATGCAGATGAAATTGATTGTGTAGAAAGGAATCTTGTTGAGCTAGGTAGGGAAATAGTGCTAGCCAAAAACTCCCTACAAAGCATCATGATCTACTTCATGTATTTGTTCAGAATACACGAGAGAGTGGTGTAGAAAATGGAAAGCATCCTCAAGGATTTCATTTGGGCTATCCCAAATCTAAAAGGAAAGCTTCACCTAGCCCATTGGGACCAAGTATGCAACACAAATAAAAGAGGTGGTTTAGGTCTTAAGGATGTGAGCAGAATGAATAAAGCATTGGTTTCTAAACAAGCCTAGAAATTGGTATTAAATGTGGAGGTGGACTGGGTCAAAATCATAAAAGCAAAGTACAATGTGGAAAACATCTTACTGGACCCACTCCAAAGTTTTGGATCCCATTTTGGAAGAGTATCATGAAGTCCTAGGATTTTCTATGGTATGACAGAATATGGTTACTTGGTGATGATACAATGATTTATTTCTAAAAGGATTAATGGATAAATGATCATCCACTATCCTTTGATCCTGAGGTCAAAATTTTAGAACTATATTTTAGGTCTATTAGGTGCTTTAAGGTGTTCAATTTTATAGTTTAAGTGAATGGTAGAAAGTCCTAGGACCTGCCAAATTTGAATTTTTTAAACAGGGAAGATATGCTTACCCTTCAGAAGCTTTCTGCTATCATCAGTCGCCAAATTATTCCCATCCTAGAAAGAGCTGATAAATGTATTTGGAGTAGATATTTTGATGGAATATTCATATTTAGGTTTGTGTACCTGATGTCTAAACCAGAATTCTATTAGTAGATTCTGAATAATAATATTTGGGTGTCGAATCTCCTTCCTAAGGTGAACATATTTCTATGGTTAGCTACACATAATAAAATCCTTTTGATTGAGAACCTCAAAAAGTATGGCATGTTAATCATCAATAGTTTCTATTTGTGTGAAGCGGAAGGAGAATATACTAAACAAGTAGGTTCCCTTACTTTAGGTTATCTTGTGAGGAGAGCTAGAGTTTGTTGTCAGTTAGTTGGGTTTTTCTAAAGTCAATGTTGGATATCATTACCAAATGGTCTTATCCATTCTTCTCACCCATATTAAATTTTTATGGAATTTCCTCCTTCCTCATATCATATGGAGCCTTTGGAAGGAGCATGATTCCCAGGTGTTTAAAAATCATAAAAACTCAGTCTTTTAGGTGGTAGCTAGGGCATTGAGGAATGAGAAGGAAAATATCTATTTTTTGGACACTAACAAAGGGGATAGAGCTCTTAGACCCACGCTAGTGAAAATAATTCTTGAACACGATATTGGTTTCTATTGTGCCTGAATGGTATACCCAGTACCAAACTCGAGATTATTGTGTAAATGGAGACCTCCTCCTGGGGAGTGGGTAAAGCTCAATTTCGATGGAGCTTCAATAGTAAACTTTAGTATTAGCTAGGGTAGGTGGCATCCTCAGATACTAGAGGGGCAGTGTTTTAATTGCCTTTGTAAAAGACCTATCCATCCAGTATTCCTTTTACATAGAAACAAAGTAACTTGCTTTAGTGTTTCTTTGTCTTAAATGCTAGGCTTCAATAATGTTATAATAGAAGATGATTTTTTAAGCCTTATTAACCTATTGATTTTAAGAAAGAAATCTAACTAAAGGGTATTCAACGAAGTAATGTAAATCATAAGGATTTTATGTGTATTGATAGGAGTTCAATTCACTCACACCTGGTGCAAAGGAAACAAAGTGGTCGACTTCATGGTGAACTTGGGAGTTGAGCACCCAAGGAAAGAGGATTGGAGAGACAATATCCCAAGAGAAATGATAATTTTATTGAATGAGGACTACCCATGTTCTAACTAAGGTGGGAGTCAGTATGGTAGTTTATTGGCAAGTGGACATAATTCCAAGATGCTTTATCTAGTGGATTATCTACCGTTCAATCTACTAATTTATTGTAGCTTATAATGGCTATTCAATTCCTGGAGGATGTAAATATCAATATGAGAGGCTTCTTGGATGGGCTTGTTGCATGCACGAATTCATATGATTAATTTATCCTTTTGTGATGTTGTAAGACCCTTACACTGGTATGGTTTGTTGTTAATTCAGTTCTTGGGGTGGTATTTCAACTCAATATTATCATTTGCTTTCTTCTTTGCTCTTGAGAGCCTCTGTTATCTAGCTCTTATAGGAGTATTTTATATCAGGTTGTGGGAGTCTTTTAAAGCCCTCATAGTTAATTCCCAAAAAAAAACAAGATATTTAATGATTAATTCATGAAAATAATAAATAATAGCTCAATAATAAGAACCATCAGCATCTAATTATTAAAAAATATTATTTTCATGGATTAATCATTAAGAACAATCATCATATGGCGTTAAATAAAAGAAATAAATAATGATACTCTAACTATTAGCATTGTGTGTGTGATAGAGAATCTCTATGGGAATCACATTTTATTAAGAACCATCAACATCTAGCAAAAATGTTGTGTCCTTATTAATAAAAAAATCAATACTAAGATATTATAGAAAATATATAATAACACCACAATTAGCCTTCTACATGATAGTATAAATAGTATATAAATGATTGACCATATAACTAGTATTTTTAATGACTCTCATGAATCACATGTTATATAATTGAAGTAATAATTAATAACAAAATAAATATTTGATTATTTATATGTGATGTAGTTCAAGAGAGGGGGGCATCTAAGCAATAACTTCCTATCATATCAAGAATGATTTTAGATCTATAAAACTTGCAATATAATTGAAGTCTTCTAATTTGCACACTCTTGATGGCATTTTATTGATGGTAATTTATTTCAATTAGAAAAAGGTGGATGAAAATCAAATTTTACTTAGTAAGGTTTCCTTTATTGCTAGATTGATTTCTAATATGATGACTTCCCTTACATGGAAGTTGTTATTTATCCTAAAGGATGACAACTTATGTTTCTTATATGATATACCTATGATTGCTTTCACAATATTCGTGACATCACTCTTATTTAGTTCACAACATCCTCAATGACTTGCTTTACTATGACATCTAGTTAGACATGGTTGATACTCTATTCATCATCCTTAGGATGGAAACATGTGAAGGCAACATTTTGACTATAATATTTTGACAATAATTTCTTGAGGATAGTCTTTAGATGACACTCACTAAATGAAAGTATATATTCCTTCAATATGTTAACCTAAAATAATAATTTGGAAATACACAAATCTAGTATCCTAACATAACATTAATACACACCATACCATAATTATTGGAAAGTAATTTACATTAAAATTTACCTTAAATTTGTTATGGATTATAATATTGAACATAAGCCTAACCACTAAATCTATATTTGCTACTCATTGTACAATAGTCTAACTTAATGTCCTATCTTCTAATATTTCATATCTAATATACTCTATCACTTATTCCTTTACTCCATATCTACTCTTCTTGCCCTCTTTTTTTGATCTCTCAAACTTTGTCCAATTTAAAGGCTTGGAAAATAATTATGGCCTAACCATATAGATGGTTGGCATTTCGATTATCATGCAACAATTCTTCCATATGAATGTTCCTACATCATACTCATTTGGTAACATAAGTGTTTCATCATGCTTGCTAGAATTTTCAATGGATACTTTGTGTTTAACAATCTCTAAAGTAGTCATCCACATTTTTGGGTTAACTTCTTGGTTCTTCCACTTAACCATATAGTCATAATATGTCTTGTCTCTTTTTATTCTCACCACTATGGAATCCATGATTGCTTTAATTTAATCTTATTCCTTCTCTAGCAGTTGTGCTATCCATTTTTCTACTAAAATATTAATTATATGATCTTCATCATCATCTCTATGTTGGTCATAGTTTAGGTACAAGTTTTCTACATTAAATATTGAAGAAATATCTACACTCTCTTAACATTCAATTTTAAATTCATTAGCTACAAAATTATTTAATACCTTATGAAGCCCAATCTTCTTTGAGTTTAACTTATTATATGTTCCTTCTGGAAATCATTCTTTTCAAAATTGTGCCAAAATGAAATCTCCAACATTAAATTCCCTTATTGTTTTTTTGGGATAAACATGGTGTTTGTATTTCATCACACTCTTCTCCAATTCATTTTTCACCTCTTGATGTAAATCATAAATTTAGTCAAGAAAGTATTCTACTACAACACTTTGTTTCTATATATGAATCATATTTTGCAATTCATATTCTCCTCTTGGACATGTTATATATACAATATAAAATGGACTTCTTCCTATACTTGATTTATAAAATTATTCTATGTAAATTATGCCTATGCCAAAATACTATCCCATAGCTTTAGATTTTTGCCAGCTAAGCACCTCAAAAAAATCCAAGGCTCTTATTCACAATTTCGGTTTGTCCATCCATTTTTGGATTATATGCTAAACTAAATTTTAGCTTAGTATAAAATTTCTTCCATAATATTTACCAAAAATTATCTACAAATTTAGTGTATTTCTTACAAACAATACCTTTTGATAATCCATCCAACCTTACCACTTTATTTTTTACAAGGCATAAAATATAACATCTTTGAGAATATATCAACAACAAAAAAAGTTGAATCATTATATTTTTGTGTCCTTAGAAACCCAAGAGTAAAATCTATGCTTACATCCTCACATGGTTTCTCTAATACTGGTCATGGTTAATACAACCTATTATTTTGACTTCTTCCCTTTGTATTTTTAAAAACTTGATAACACTACACAAATATTCTTAGATCTGCATTTATTCTATACCAAAAGCAACTCTCCTTAAGTTTATTTATGGTTTCATCTATCCTAAAATATCTATCGTCAAGTTAGCTAAATGATCCATAGATCTAAAACTACTTTCCCTTGTTAATTATGAGTAGGGGATATGGTTCTCAATGGAGGAGCTTCCTCATCTTCTTTATCATAAGTTATATTTTCAATCATTTTTTATTTCTTTTGGAGCTTAGATAATGTTGGTAGAGCATTTGGATTTTGTGCTAACTATCATGAAATATTACAAGTAATATAACGAGTTTAAACCATAGGAAGGGGGTTCAATTTTATTATGGTTTTGTTTATATAGTTTCTTATATAATAACAAGAAGATCTTTGAAAACCCCTTATATTACCATGGAGAACAATTATTATTATCATTATCCCACCATTTTATACTCACCAAGAGATATAACCTTGTAGGATTGTACAATATTTTATTCAAGGAATCATGATCCTTCCCCTAATATTTTAAACTTTTGGTTATATTCGTGTTATCTTTAAAAATATGATTTACTTTAGGAAAAAAATTAGATGGTCTTCATTAAAAGTGTAGCAAAGTTTTAAGTTGATTAAGGGAATGTTTAGGTCAAAAAGGTGTTTAAACATGTGTGGTGTTTCATGTTGATATCACCAAAGATGTAACATGTACACCTAAGGATATGGTGATGCTAGCCTATGAAAACCAAAGTGGTTATACTCTTGGAAGAGGGTTCTCATTTGAAACTCATTGTTTGTATGAGTTTTTTGGTGGGAAATATTTAGTTCACCAAGGGATGTTTAAGGATTTCCTTAAATATATATTTTATTTGTTTAATTAGCATATATCTAATGTTTTATCTGAAACATATGATACAAAAGGATGATTTTGCAATGCTTATGAAAATAATTATGCATAAAAACAAGTCTCCTAACCTACGTGAACATTTTGATTACTTATAATAACTAGAAGAAAAAAATAGGAATTACAAAACTAAAGGGAAATGTCTTTTATTTTGAGCAAGGACATTAGAAGGCATGTAGAAGCAAAATTTGTAATCCAAGTGTGCAAGTACTACATGTAATTTTGAATTTAAATGTTCAATAAATATAAAAAGTATGTTTCCTTAATATGCAAATGAGTAAAATATCTTAGGTTCTTTATTTTCCACCTTTTATGACTTACCTAGATAGAGAACAAATAATTGTACCACATTAATACTAAAAACAATAGGATGAAATGAGATTACCCTGAAGCTTTGTATAGGATATGATTGTAGCCTACGCTCTAATTTACTTCCTATGATAGATTCACTACATTTTGACCTATTTTTGAAAACCTTGCAAAAATATCAAAAAGGGGTAAAAAATTATATGTATGGATAAAAAATGTTTCATAGGGAAAAAAGCACTACACATGGATAAAAAAATTACAATAAATTTTTTTTGCAAGAAAGAGAACCTACAAACACAAAACCTGGAAATAAAAAACCTAAAGTAGAGTAAAAACCTAGAGATAGAAAATTTTAGAATCAATATATTAGGCTCTATCCATTCAATTTAGAGTAGTAAACTATCTTGATGTAAGGATAACTCCACAAGGTTTACCATTTAGGTTTTTTGAAAATAAAATATTCTTAAAATACACAATCATGCAAATAACATGCTAGTATGAAATGCCAAAAGGAGAAAAGAAAAGAGAAAAATCCTTGATCCAGATCTACCCTTATCGAAGATCAAAATACCGATTTTCCAATGCTTCATATATGCTTGCCATCATGGAGAAAAAACAAACTCACGAACCCTTGGTGATGGATTCTATAGCATACAACTAAAATTCTCTAGCATAAACCTACAAAACAAAACATAGTGCTAAAAAATTATTCACCTTCCATTTCTTTTCTTCTTAAAAATTTATCAAATTCATTCAAAAATCTATTTGGCCTTTATGGACCCTTAAAGGGGGATTTTATTTAATAAATCCAACTATGAAATATCCATCAAGTGTCACATGAGGGATATTTGATTTGTGTAGTTCAAGGAGATAAAATATCAAGTTAGACCAATTGCATGGCTTGATTAGACCATTAATTTAGCATTTCATGAAGGTAACCACCTTTACTGGTAGTTGCATGGGATGATTGAAAGGTGATTGAGTATTTAATTGCTTACAATTGGTAGTTAAAATAAGAGAGACAAGATTCTAGTTGGATGCAAGATTAATGGAACTTGTTGCAACTGGAAGTCAAGCCACCAAAATGAAATTGTTTTTGATGCCTTTGCGAAAAAATTAAGACCTCATAAAAATGTTGAGGGCTCACAAAAAAGCTAAGAACTCGCAAAAATGTTGACGGTTCAAAAACATTGAATGCTCAAAAAAAACTTAGGCATTTTTGCAACAAAATATTTTTATGCAAGGGTATTTTGAGAGGTGAAATGATAGTCAAACATAGTAATGTTTATGCTCATTGGAAGTCATTTTTTATAGCTTTTCAATGGTACTATTTTGTGAAATTTAGAGATGATTTAGTAGTTGTTGATGTCTTTTTACCTTGAATTTAGGTATAAAAGGGTAATTTGGTTATGTCAATCATAGGGGTGGTTAGTAGCATGTCTAGTACATAAATTAGGTGTATACACTAGGTTTTATTTTAAATTCAATATTAATTATAGTTCATTGGGTTAAGGTTAACATTACATAAGATAGCACATATAAGTAAAAATAAACATGGTCCTAACAATGTAAGAAAAATTACATTGAAATCTAAGGTTCAAATACTATATATAAACTATAAAACCTTAAAATTTAAATTATATTAAATAAATACCAAAAAAAAGTCACATAGGTATACTTGCAACATATTCTTGCCAATGTATATAAACATAATTGTCAAAGATATAGGTTGTTAAAGTATATGGTAAAATTATCATGATGTAATAATGTGGACCATTTTAGTTTTATATAATCATTCAATAAATAGTACTAAAAATAATAACTATAGATTTGTATATATTTAATACATCTTATTATTTGTAGCATATTTCTAAAAAACATAAAATTCTCATAAAATTTACACAATAATTTTAATTTTATATTTTTATTCACCAATAATACTAAGTATAAAAGTAATAAAATAATCATAGAGACATTATAAAACACAAACACAAATTGTTTCTTTGAAATAATTCCACAAGTTTAAAAATCTATCTTTAATTTTTGAAATAATTAATTTATATTGAAATATAAAATAAAATTGAACATATTATGATACAAACAAGATTATTTTTCATGTTTGTATGAATTCAAAACATTGGAAAACTAAAATATAGTATTTTTTTATTAGGGTAGAAGAAGAGATTTTGAAAGGGTCCCCAAACCTTGTAGAACCTTTACATAAAGAGAGGCATTAAAGATCCAAATTATAGCTTCCAAAAATGAAACAACACCAAACTACAATGCACAAGACAAATAAAACAAGAGCAAATCAACCATAGAACTAACAAAAACTACAAATAACAATAGGATAATTTATCACAATAGTAAGACATAAAACAAGAACCAAAAGACATGGAGGACATTCAACTATGATATTTTTCATCCCAACCAATTTTCTCAAGCTCAGTGCTTAGGGGGATAATTTTACACTTCAAATCCTCCAACTAGATCTCAGAATCCTTAGTATTTCATGTCAACATTTGGATTGATCTTTTCCTTGAATAATTGATATCCTTTAGGATTAAATAATTTTGCTTGAGACCGTTTATAACATGTTTTAGAGGAATTTCCCTAGTAATATCACTCTTGATTTTACTTTTTTTCCACTTTGAAATCTTCCTTGGACATGGTCCCATTCTTAGGTTAATCCTACACCCCTACAGAGTCCTCTTGAATGAAAGCATAACACTGGTTGACCATCTCCACCTTAGCTTCCTAATCAGAGAGCTCTACCACCTTCACCTTTAGAAAAGCATTATCCTCTTAAAATAGTTTTAGGGATAGCATCCATTGACATGCTCCCCCTCTTATTAGGAGTAGGGTACACATCAAGGAAATCCTTTGAATCATTACCAAAATATCTTATTTTTATATCTTGATATTTAGAAATGATTTCCTCCATTGCCTTAAAAACTTTGGCTTCTCCTTAACCTCTTGAGGATTCTTTCCATTAGGTCCCCACGTGAATTTCCCATGAAATGCCTTTATTGTTATAACATGCTTAAATATGATTAAGAGTAGACCCTTGTGCAAAGGATCCAAAGCTTTACCATGCTATACTACATCAATAGTTTTATCCAATGATATGAGAGGAAAGGAAGGAATATTTATCTTTTGACCTCTCTAAAGATAATTTCGAAATTCAAAGTGGAAATTTCTAACAATTGAGGTATTTTAGTCTAGAGTAATATAGTGCATAATAGATAATACTACACAATTCCATGACAATGGAAAATACTGCTACTCCACCCCACATCATTCCTTCCGTGAATGCTCATTAGTGTCAAAAAATCTCTATATATCCCTAGTTAAAGAGTGTTTTTTCTTGAGAATGCAGTGACATTTTGCATCATAACTTGTGACCTCTACCAATAATGTTATATTAATAGTGATGTTATATCCAAAATCCTTGAATTTCCCTATAGACCAAGAATGAAAAATCTGATTGGAGAGTTCCAGATCATATCCTTCAAATTTTCGAAAGAATTACCAAAGGCCCTCCTTCTCCAAAATATCCTAGACCTCTTTGTATGCACTTAAGAGCAAAGGATTCAATATTAGGTTCTTGTCTTCCATATTTACAATATCTTGCCCTAGACAACCCCCTCATGAAAAATATAAATCCCACTAAAATTTTGAGTATAAATAAGATTATGGGTGGGAGGGAGCATGGGACGCTCATGATCCTACATAATTACCACATAATCTTGCATGCATTCCACCTAGAGGAATCCCTAGGGCAAAATGATATTTCCTAAACCTTGGAACTTGAATTACATGCAAAATCACATACACCTCAAACCAACATTTTAGAGCTGACCTATAACTCATGTCACAATGATTAGCAATAAAATTTAAAATCATAAAAAATTGTAAAAAGGGAGTGGTTGACTGAATAAAATCTATATTTCCATGGATTTCCATGATAATCATCTTAGAGTTTTTGGCTAGTTAAGGATTACCCTTATTAGATATAATCATTATTTGAATAATCCCATGACATTTACCGCTACATGAACTCCTTTTAAATTACACACTTTAACATCCCCCCTTTTTTTTCCTTTCCCTTGAAGTGATCCTCCTTAGACACTAATGGCTTTTTAAGCCTTAATAGTAACATAAAACTCATAGGATAAATATCATAAGATCAAATACAATATAGCCACAATATAGATGAAGATGATAAGAATGAAAATTATAGACTTAGAGAATATAATTTATAGAATTTTATTATGTAAAAAACTTGTACATCAAGTTATGGAGCTTTGTATCTATAGAGCAAAAAAAATGGTGCACCTAGCAGGGGGAAATGAGATGCATCTATTGCTATGTTAATCTAAGAAATACAAAAGCGATATTTTAAGTAAGCATAAGAGACAAATAAATGAAAGAAATGGCTAGTTTTCTTTATATTATGGCATTTGTCAAATATCTAGCTACAAAATGTCCCCTTGAGGGCTATCAATTGATACAACTCATTACAATATCCAAAGGATCAAATCCTTTTAGAATTTTGAGACGTGCTTTCAATGTCTTCCTCACACTCATAATTGAAGAGCGGGCTTTTGCTATCGCTAAAATATTCTATCATTGTTATGATTTTTTGCTCCCTCCTCGTGCACTGGAATACCAAGGTCTACACAAAGAAATCAGATTTGTT
Organism: Wollemia nobilis; assembly: GCA_028583015.1. Taxonomy (NCBI): domain Eukaryota; kingdom Viridiplantae; phylum Streptophyta; class Pinopsida; order Araucariales; family Araucariaceae; genus Wollemia; species Wollemia nobilis. The sequence continues at coordinate 2,869,682 of JAQPPZ010001220.1, read as the reverse complement.
AATAGCATGTATGGATTGAAGTGCAATCAAAGAGATATATGTGATAATGATCTTGAAAGAGGAAATCTATAATAGATGATTCAAAATTATTCCAAATGCTACCAAAAATTAGGATAATGCATATAATGTACTTTGGAAATGATATAAACAAGAATAGAAATAAAATTGCACACATATTTATGGTCATATCTGGGTGTGCCATTCAGGACTGCAAAACAAGAAATGCATGATAACAGGTGCAAATCAACTCAAAATTATACCAAAACTTAACAAAAGGTATAATATATATTCTAGAATTGATCTATGTAAAAATAGAAGAGAAATTGTGCTTGAATTTGTGGACGTTCTTGGATGACCTATTTAGGACTATCATCATTTGGGGGTCATCCTAGGGTGGGATGACCACAAAATCTGGTGGTTTTTACCACCAATTCCTCTGGGATTTGATCTAAATTACTCCTAGGGATGTTATCATCAATTTTTGGGATCTAATTCACTCAAATGGGTTTATTTTGTAAATGGATTACATATTTTGGAATCACTTGAAAACCTCCTTCGCTTGATGGAGATCTCAAGAGAAAACATGCTGTAAATTAGGGATAAATCTCGACAGCACTTCATTGGAAAATATTACAAAGAATTCCCCCATAAATTGGGTGGAATAATTCCAATTTATAGATAAATTGAGCATATGGTCAAATGGTCATGCAAGGCCATGTGAGTCAAGTGCCACCATTTATCCAAGCCTTACCATGTGTTGAAGGAGGAATGAATCTCTTCTTTGGGCCTCCAATTTGCAACTTCGCATGAGAGTTATGTACCCTCAGACTGGCATGCTTCAATGGGTGAGGTAAATGTCATATTTTGGGTGCCATGTATCTTGTATTTGAATTTTTAAGTGTCCAATGCCATGGTCGTACCACCTAGGGACGGTTGCTAGTGGTCGTCCCTGGGTAGGATGACCATGAACTATGGCCATCCAGAGTAGGACAATCATACCTATATGGCCCAAAAATTCCTAAAATTGGTGTAGAACATCCCAATAGTGGTTAGAACCACTATTTAACCTCTGAGGGTTTTCCAAGAGGGACATATAGTGTCTATTATAACATGTCTTGGTAGTCTAATCAAATTTATGTGATTTTAGTGTCTACAAATACCTCTTTTTGGGATCCATTGTGTGTAACACAATGCGGAGAAAAAATAGATGACTAAAATATCAAACGATTAAGGTTATTCAGTAACCTAACCAACTTTAGATGCAACAGTCATGGAAAGAGCATGCATCCTTGAATCATTGCGTCTAACAAGCTAAGAAAATTAATTCAAGTACAACCTTTCATGTTAGGATTACTTGATCTTGGACATTTTTCAATCATGAAGAGGTGAGGCCTATGATATTTCATGGTTCAGTAATGCCAAACATTTATTTAATTGAAAATTTTGCTTGTTTTCTATCCCAAGCAAGGGCATGATTATTTTTGGAAATGATTTATTGACGAACACGATTTGCATGATTGAGTGTTTGATTATTGATTTTGATTATGAATTCATTAATTATGACTACCCCCTAAATAAATGAGTCAATGATGGAATGAAAAATTATAAAAGTGATGAGTCACTTGACCCATATGACTTGGTTGAGTTTCCTTCAGCTTTACCCATTGTTAAATTTATCTATTTTGTGAGTATTTTGATGATTTTGTAGATATTTCATGGAAGAAAGGAATTGAATGCCTCGTTCCCATGGAATGGTCCAAAAAATATATTATTATTAGGGATTGAAGTAGATAATTTTCATTAAATCCATGAACAAGTTGGTTCAATCTTGATCCATAGTGAATTTTATCATATTTGACTTGTTTTTGGAGGTTATTAAGCCATTTTTAGTGTTTTTTTGTTGTTTTTGTGGTGTTTTTTGGTGGTCATACCAGGGTGGGATTTCTGCATAGTTTATGGACCTCCTATGGTGTTATGGTCATCAAATTTTCCTATCATCCCATCCTAGGATGGCCATGCTCATCCTAGGCCAATTTAAGCTCAATTTTGGAAAAATGAGCTCATTTGCACACTTCTAGCTTGGTAAACTAAGAGGTGAGGAGTAAGAGATTGATTTTTCAAAGTGGATAACTATTGAAAACCATCACACAATAACCTTGATCCATCTTGTGGAATCAACGAGCAGCAGAGCCAGCGTGAGACGGGTAAGGACTGAATTTGCTCCTATACTTTATTGAACTTGGAAATGTAATTATTTTTGCATTTTCCAAAAAAACACTAAATATCAGTAAATGAACCTTATTAGTGATAGTATGTAGAAATTTGTGCTTTATTTTTGGTTTTTGTGCATTTTTGTTACATTATTTTGCATTTTTATGACATTTTATGCCTATTTTTGGTGGCCGAGAAGGCCACTTTTGGGTAATTTTGGGGGTCATTCTTGGGAGGGATGACCACCCTGAGTTGTTTGGGGACCATCCATAGGTGGTAAAACCACCAATTTGGAAGTCGTCCCTAGGTGGTACGACCATGATTTTACAATAAAAAGGGTCCTTTTTTGTGTTTTTGGGTTTCTTTTTTATTCTTTTTGCTTTGTTTTGGTTTTGTTTTTAAGCTTGCTTGCCCCTGCTAGGTGATTAAGAGTCAGTGTTGATTTATGACTCTCTTTAGGACCACTCATGGCCTAATTATAGATGAGGACTATGAATGGCTTGATGTCATGATTCTTAAGCAAGTGACACGACTAGAGCCAGTGATGGGATATAGAGCCTACCTGACTACGCTGATAGATCTGTGGGACCCTCTCACAAACACCTTCCACTTACCTACTAGGGATATAACAATGATCGTAGAGGATGTCTACAAGATTCTATGCATTCTGATAGAGGTGCATCTAATTATATGTACTCATCGAGATATCAGAGATACGATTTTGTAGATATACTTTGGAGATGACTAGCTTGAGGTGTTGTGAGATTTGCCTAGTGGAGGCATCCTAGTTGATTTCAAGGTATGGTGAGATACTACATTATTGCATGTGTGGATATGATAGCATATTGTCATGGATTGAACATGGGGGCTACCTTGGGCAATGTAGTAACAACTCATAGATAGGAAGATAGGATATGGGATCCTATGGCAACAATATCAAGAGATGGGTTAAAGCCATCCTGATGCAGGTTTTATTGAGCATTATGCATATTCATTTGCATGACTCAAGGTAGATGTGGTTATCTGGAGATCATATAGAGACTATCCAGCATGACCCGAGGCTGAGGCACAACTTTAGAAGGTATGATGAGGGAGGTGGCTAGTTTTTTAACATGGGACTAAGTGAGAGTACTTCCCATATGATCAAGTATTATGGTAGTTTGGTCTATGCCAAGGGTTACCTAGTGATCCAGTTATCTATAAATGTCATGGTGATGAGAGGGTACTAACGTGGCATACAATGGAGGAAGTTGGGGAGGAGGTAGATCTTATGGAGGCTACCTCTAAGAGAGATGATATCAAGACCATAGTAGAGTATGACTCTTACTGGGTGATGCACTAGTGGCACGAGGATGGACCACTAGGGGATGGTATGGATATAGAGGTAGAGGAGGCTTGTGGGGAGGCTTCGGATGAGGCTCCAACTGAGGAGGATATAGGCTTAGGTGAGCAACATGATAAGGGGGAAAACTCATGGGAGTAACATGTGCATCACCAGATAGATGGTGAGTGGATGGATACCATGGATATGGAAGATTAGTAGAGGGACTATGATGAGGATGATTTGGATGAGTAGGGAGTGCAGACATAGTTGGTAGCATGGAATACCACCATTGAAGAGCTACAGGGTGAGTTGATTAGAGGTAGCCAAGAGTGGAGGGAGTATATAGATGAGAGGGCTCTCCTATAGGCATAGGTGCAGAGTAAACTGGTAGATATTGATCGAAAAGCACTAGATTTAGCTTCTCTTTGATCATAGGTTAGATTCAAGATACCAAGCCATGAGGCACCTAGTAGTGGAAAAATCGAGGCCACAAAAGTATATGGAACATATCTAGACATTACTGAGTGACTACAAAGCACATCACCAAGAGGATACAACATACACACAATATTTGGAGGATGAGCTAGCACAACTTAGAGGGCACTTACCAACTCACTCTTATGCTAGTGGATAACATTAGAGTATGAGGAGTGGTAGAGGTTAGTCATATATGAGGATGGGGTCCTAGCTCCATGAGGAGAGTAGATAGGGTTGGGGGGAGCATATCTGGGAGCTCTCAATGAGCATCGACTGAGGGTGGGGGTGAGATTCATGGTTCCAATCTTGCATGACCAGGGCTTTTGAGACTATGTGGTTCTTTTTGGATTTTGGGAGTGTGAGGTCTAAGGACCCACTTGATTGTAGCCTATGGGAATGTTTTGAATTATGATGTATCTTTTTATCCCATACATACATATATGAGTTGTTATTATTGTCCTCATGTTTTTCCTTATTACTTTATTAGATGTATGCAATGCTTATGTTTGATTTACTTATGCTTTGATATATGCTTATCATGGATGCATGTATTGTAATATTATGTTATTTGATGATATGTACAGTGTGTATGCATAATGAAATGAATAATTTGTTGATTTGTATGATGAAATATGAATACTATTTGACACAATATGTTAGCACCATATACTGTATAAAATTCATTGATTCACTTGTAATGTTGTCTTGAGACTATGTGATGGATTTGTGAAAATGTAAACTGAAAAAATGTGATAAAATGGTATGGAATGGAATGAATAGAAAGATGTTATAAAATGTCCTTGAGGTTTTCATCAAACTCAAAAACTCTAGTGAAATAGTCAAAATTATATACTAACCATGCAAGACTTTTTCACAAGGTATGAATCTGCTAGGATGACCAAGATACTCAATATCCATGTCTGTGTAGGTGATTTCATTGTTATGATAACGCATAAAGTTACCCCAGTTCCAAACATGATTGATTTCATCCATTTGTATTGAAGATCATCCTATGAGTATCATGATCCTGTGATTTGTATGTAGTTGAATTAGACCACTAGGTAGTACAGGCTACCAAAATCTAGCTCATACGCATGCAAACATTGGTCTATACAAAAGCAAGATGCTAATTGTTAGGATCCTATCCTAATACCATGTTGTAATTCTCATTTACCTATGTAATAACCCACTTCCAACGTGGGGATCCTATTTTAATGTTATTATGCAATACTTAGTAATGTAGGTGGCAATAAAGGTACCTTGCCAAGTGGTACCATATCATGTAACCATTTTTATCAATATTGTAACCGATGTAGTAATATACCTCACCAAGTGATACCATTTCACGTAACTATTTTTATCAATATTGTAACCACCATTTGGTGGGTGATTCTAGCTCGAGTGGCATTTTGCATGTAAGCCATCTCTTGAGCATTTATGTAGGGTTGCATGTAGTTTTCCCTTAAAAATATATGAAGCCATGTACAATATTATCCTTTTGCAAGGTAATAAAATATTGAAGGATGTTGCCCCCTTGAAGAGGCCCATGATTCAGTGTTACTCTGAGATTGTATCATTTCTATAATTGATTTTTGCATAGTGATATTGAGTTATTTGATGTATGTGAGTTATTTTTTAGTATTTTGTGTGTGTGCCTTATTTTAATAGTAGGTTCCTAACAAGTGGTATCAAAGTGCTTTCCATGGTCAATTTTTGCTGCAACTAAGATGATTCTTGTCAGTCATTCTACCTATTAGGTATAATTTTCATGTGTGTTTTTTATTTATATTTTTCCTTTATAAAAAAAAATCAAAAAAATATAGTCATTTTTTTTCTTAGAAAATCAGAAAAGACCAAAAAAAAATACAGTAGTTGTGTAGGTTAGAAACCCTATACCAAGGGTTTTAAAATATAACAAAGGAGCTATTGTTATTGGCTAATATAGATAGCCCATAAATTTTCTAGTGAAGTGAGGGGCTATCAGGCTCTAATACCCAGGCCTCAGACAACACTTGCGCACGAAATTGAGCTCCCACGTATCTTCGAGTATATTGGGAGACAATCTATATTTAAACAAGATTTTATCCATTAGGAATCTTTTCAACCTTGTATTATAAATATTCCATGGGACACAACATCCCGGACGATTACCCTCTCATACTATCAGAGAGGCAAATAGTGTGCTCAAGGGTATGTGTAGAATCCTCCTTGAGTAGTGGCCTGAAATATTGGTCTGAGCACTATTGTTCATCACTACGGTATAACAGAGGACCAATGGGTATTACATACTCCCTTACATAGCATACCCTGATTCAAGAAAATAAAACAAAATAAAGTATCATTCCCCTACAAATTAACTCATCCTTGTTCTACTAACCTGCATTCACCATCCCCAAAAGTGAGCATACAAAGAAGGCTTTCCCTATCATATAAAATAACTTGCATGCACCAACAGTCAAGACAAATTTCTATAAGTGTTTGAACCAGCCTATAGTCAGAATCTAAATAGTCAGGATAGTGATAGTAACAGCTAGGATAGTAATAGTGGTAGTCGAGTCGACAGTAACAGTCCTCTATACCAATCCAAAATTGTAGACTTTTAGTATCAGAAATAGAGTTGTCAGTGTCAAAAAATTCCCTATGGTTAGAAGCAAAAATTGTGTTAGTAACCCTAGTATAGGTGACAAGAATAGAGAACAGTGAGTGACAAGGTAGTCTGGGTGCAATATACAGGTCTGAAATAGTTGATCCCAGGTCCCAAATTTTGAACTATAACTCCAAATCAAAAATCGAAAACACCAACACAGAAAGGCATTGAAATTTTATTAAAATAGAGATATATTTTCACATAGAGCTCATATTGACTCAAAAATTTAGTAGAAAATTATACACTCTATTCCAGATAAAATTGTCCTTGGAAGCTCCTCGTCAAATTTTGCACCAAATTTCTAAAAATAACAAATTTTGATTTTTCTTGCTAAGGCCATAACTTTTCATCGGTCCATAAAATTGATCCAATTTTTTGGGAATAGAATCTACTTGTTATTCTGCACAAAAGACCCTCAAGGACTCATTGGTGAAATTTTAAGTACAAGTGGAAGAAATTACCTTGACATCGACTTGCAACCAATAGGAGATCACAAAAATTCAAAAAATTTAGTATATCTCCTCATTGAGCGCTCAGATCAAACATCCATCGGAGTGGACCCTATCCTAAAATCAGTGTTGCAACTCATTTCCCAAATTAAATTTTGGACCCTTACTAAAAATAGTAACTCTTGAAAATCCAAGGTCTATTTTTAGTAACTCAGCACAAGAGGGACCGCAATAGCAAGTGGCACTCGAGGACAACAAAAGTATTTAGACTTGGGCACATTATTGGAAGACCTGCAAAAATATATTGCTGACTTGACCTCTACAAATAAGAACATAGGCATAGAGATTTGAGAGCTTCAACTGGATTAGGATAACACTAGAATCCATTTAGAAGAACAACTCACAAAGATGAAGACCAAATTGCATAGTAGTACCAAAACTGAACATCATGATGAAAACTCTGAACAAGGTCGACAAACACCAGATGAAAATCACTCTGATTGGAATCCAACCTTCATAATGCCTAAATTAGACTTCCCTAAGTTCGGTGGAAAGGATTTCGATGGGTGGTTATGTCAGGTTGATCAATTCTTTCGACTCCACAATGTCCATGTCTATCATTGGGTTCATATGGCTTCCTTCAACCTAGAATCCGAGGCCTTACATTGGTTCCAATAGCTACATGTTGCTAGTACTGATCTATCTTGGGAGGAATTTGAGTCCCAACTACTCACATGATTTGGTCCTAATGATTATGATGACTTTACAAGTTCACTGACAAAGTTGAAACAAACCACTTGAATTCGTGATTACCAGACCCAATTTAAGAAATTGGCCAATAAAACTAAGGGTTTGAATGAGGAATTTTTTATGAGTTATTTTATTAGTGGGTTATGATATGATATCCAAGCTGAAGTCAAGATGTTCAAACCCCACACCATGATGGAGGCTATCATTTAAGCCCAATTGGGCAAATCTAAACTCTCAGCTCAAAGGTAGACACCATGATTTTTTTATAACCGACCTTCTTTCCCTCCTTAGATCCAAAATAATACTGATAATAAACCCCCTACTCCCAAGCGGCTGACTACAGAGGAAATGGATGTGCGTTGTGCCCAAGGATTATGTTATAATTGTGATGAAAATTTTACGAAGGGGCATAGATGTGCAAATAAGATATTTTTTTAATAGATGTGGAGGAACCATAAAATAGTGACCATAGTGATGAGGAGAGTGATACAACTGAGGCATAAAATCCACAAGAAGAGCAACCATCAGAAACACTAGCAAAAATTTTAGTCCATGCTCTTGCTGTGATTACCACCCCACAAACCATGAAAGTTGTGGGTTATTTCAAAGGCCAACGTCTCACAGTTCTTATTGATTCAGGTAGTACTCACAACTTTATTGATCCTTAGGTGGCCAAACTGACCAACTGTTATATACACTCATGCAATTATTTTGAATTCATGGTGGCCAATGGAGGCACCTTACCTTGTAAAGGTAAATGTCAAAATATCAAAATTCAGATAGAGGATTATGAACTCAAGCAAGATATGTTCACCCTCCAATTCGGAGGATGTGACGTTGTGTTAGGATCCCAATGGATGAGCACCTTGGGCACTTTCTCTTGCAACATTGTAGAACTATGGCTGCAATTTTCACAAAATGGACAAACATATGCCCTCAGGGGTATCAAGGATGGCCCTACACAAATTATTAGTTCCAATCGCATGGTGAAGTTGTTGAAAAAGTCCTCCCGAGGGCTCATTGCACAAATATTTTCAATTCAACCACCCACTTCTACAACAGATCCAATTCCAGTAGATTTGCAACTTGTTCTAACCAAGCACAATGGCGTATTTTTAGAACCAACTACACTGCCACCTCGTCGCTCTCATGACCATGCTATTCCACTACTTTTGAGTAGTGCACCACCGAACATCAGACCGTATTGGTATCCTCATGCTCTCAAGTTAGAAATCGAGAATATGGTACAAGAATTGCTCAAGGCAGGTGTCATTCGACCCAGTACCAGTCCCTATTCTTCTCTAGTTTTGCTAGTTCATAATAAATATGGCTCATGGCAATTATGCATAGACTACCGTGAGCTCAATAATATCACCATTAAGGATAAATTTCTCATTTTGGTAGTGGATGAATTTTTGTATGAATTACATGGAGCTATGTACTTCTCTAAGTTGGACCTTCATTCGGGGTACCATCAAATCAGGCTCAAGGATGAGGATATTTCAAAAACTGCTTTCCATACTCATGAAGGTCACTATGAATTCTTGGTAATACCATTTGGTTTGACAAATGCACCATCCACATTTCAAAGCCTTATGAACAACATCTTTCATCCCTTCATGCGAAATTTCATCCTGGTTTTCTTTGATGATATATTGGTTTATAGCCACTCATGGGAAGAACACCTTACCCATGTGGATTAGACATTACAATTATTGGCCCAAAACCAACTTTTTTCTAAGCGGTCTAAGTGCTCCTTTGGTCTGAATGAAGTGGAGTATTTAGGACACATTGTTTCCAAAGATGGTGTCAAGGTTGACCCTACGAAGATTCAGGTAGTTCAGGATTGGAAAAAATCCCGCACTCTCAAAGGACTTCAGGGATTCTTAGGAATTATAGGTTATTACAAGAAATTTGTTCATAATTATGGGAAAATAGCAGCTCCCCTCACATATATGTTAAATAAGGACTCTTTCACTTGGACAGGATCCATTGATCAAGCCTTTATTGAATTAAAGCATACCATGACCACCACACCTATTCTAGCCATGCCATATTTCTCTAAACCATTCGTAATTGAAAGTGACACTTATAGTCATGGCATTGGGGTAGTATTGATACAAAAAGGGAGATCTTTGGCCTTCACCAGTAAGGAACTCTCTGAGCATAATTTGGGAAAATCTACATATGCCAAGGAGATGTTGGCCATCTTATATTTTGTCACCCATTGGATACCATATCTCATTAGGCATCATTTATCCATTAAAATAGACCATAAGAGTCTCAAATGTTTCTTATAACAATAGGTTTCTACCCTATAACAAAAAAAATGGGTTTATAAACTCATGCGCTATGATTATGATATCACCTATAAGAAGGGTAAAGAAAATCTTATGGTTGATGCTCTCTCTCACCAATTTGAGGGCCTTAGTATGATATGTGCTATCTCTGCACCTGTCCCCAATGGATATATTCCTTACAACATGAGGTACTTTAAGATGCAAATATGCAAACTTTGATGGTTTCACTTCAAGCTGATTCGACTTCATCCCCAGGCTACAATTAGGATGACTAGGATTTGCGTTATTGCAAATTCCTTGTTATTCCCTGTGCCTTGCCACTCGATGACCTCTTCATGAAGGAACTACATACTTTTCCATCTATAAGTCATTTTGGATTTCTCAAAATGTATGAATGCCTCAAGCACACATTCTTCTAGAAAGGGATGAAACAGGACATCTATGACTTCATGGCAGCTTGTGATACCTGCCAATGGATGAAAGGTGAAATAGTTCATTCTCTGGATACTCTTCAAACCTTACCCATTCCAGATCAGGTCTGAACTGATATTTTTATGGATTTTATCAAAGGGTTACCTAAATCGGGTAGTAAGTCTATTATTATCATGGTAGTGGATCGCCTTTCTAAGAATGCTCATTTTTGTCCCCTTCCCCATACTTACATAGCCTTCACCATTGCCCAAATTTTCCTCGATTCTATTTTTTGCCTTTATGGTATGCCCACCTCCATTGTGTCCGATAGAGACCCAACCTTCACTAGTCATTTCTGGAAAGAGTTTTTTAAGTTGTAGGGAATGAAGCTCAAAATGAGTTTAGCCTATCATCCGCAAATGGATGGTCAAACTGAGATTGTAAACAAATATTTGGAGATCTATCTTTGTTGCTTTGCATAAGATCATACTTCTCAATGGGCGAAGTGGCTTCCTTTGGCCGAATTATGGTACAACACGTCCTATCATACAACTACCAAACTCACTCCTTTTGAGGTTGTTTATGGGTACCCTCCACCCACACCTTCATACATTCTAGGTAGCTCCTGGGTCCAGGCAGTTGACATTACTCTTTGCCAGAAAACTGATGTCCTTCACTAGATGAAGCATACTTTGGATATGGCCCAGAACTAGATGCGACACCAGGAAAACCATGTGGGTGATATGGTTTTCCTTTGCTTGCAGTCATACAAACAATCATCCCTCTAAACCTATTGGTGCTAGAAATTTATTGCAAAATTCTATTGGCCTTACCAAGTCCTACACTCTACTTACAAATTGGCTCTTCTGCCCACCTCCAAGCTCCATCCCACTTTTTATGTTTTTTCTCTCAAGAAATTTGTGGGCACACAGGTACAAGTTTAATCAACATTACCATAATTGGATGAGTAAGGGTCCATCTTACTTGAACCAAAACAATTGTTGGATCACCGCACTTGCACTCTCTACAATCATACCATCACAGAAGTCCTTGTCCAGTGGCATGGGTTCAAACTAGAAGATGCTACATGGGAATCTCTTCATCAACTCCAACACCAATTTCCTCAATTTTAGCTTTGAAGACAAAGCTTTTCGAAGGGGAAGGACATGTTAGGATCCTATCCTAACATCATGTTGTAATTCTCATTTACCTATGTAATAACCCACTTCCAACGTGGGGGTCCTATGTTAATGTTATTATGCAATACTTAGTAATGTAGGTGGCAATAAAGGTACCTTGCCAAGTGGTACCATCTCATGTAACCATTTTTATCAATATTGCAATCGATGTAGTAAGATACCTCGCCAAGTGGTACCATTTCATGTAACCTTTTTTATCAAGATTGTAATCGCTATTTAGTGGGAGATTCTAGCTCGAGTGGCATTTTGCTTGTAAGCCACCTCTTGAGCATTTAGGTAGGGTTGCATGTAGTTTTCCTTTTAAAATATATGAAGCCATGTACAAGATTATCCTTCTGCAAGCTAATGAAATATTTAAGGAGGTTGCCCCCTTGAAGAGGCCCGCGATTCAGTGTTACTATGAGATTGTTTCATTTTTGTAATTGATTTTTGCATTGTGATATTGAGTTATTTGATGTATGTGAGTTATTTTTCAGTATTTTGTGTGAGTGTGATTTATTTTAATAGTAGGTTCCTAACACTAATGTAATAGACATATCGCCATGCATAAGGATACCACCATTGTTAGGCAAGCTTGATGCCACCTAACCTATAATTAGGATCACCTCATGGTCTATCAAATACTAATAATTCTAGGGATTCAAGTTGAGTACTCCCTTATTTTCTATTATTTTTGAATTACTCTAGGGAATTGCTCATTTTTTTTGTGAGAAAGGTATTTTTGGAGTGGTTATAACCACTATTTATTTTTTTTTTTGCTTTTGTTAGTGGTGACAACCATTGTTTATTTTTGGTATTTTTGGTTGTTGTGAAAAACACTATTTACTTTGTATTTTGGTAAGGAGGAGCTTGTATTTTTTCAATTCTCAAAATTTTTGAACCATGCAAGCAGGGGGATGAGCAAGGTAAACTTTTAACTTAAGATAACCTAGACCACTTTGTAGGTTTCATCTTTCCTTGTGCAAAACATGGATTTAATGTGAAAATGTGTTGGGATTTTAATGTATACAAGGTATAATCAGAGCAAGACTCTACCTTCTAAAAATTAGGATAGATTTCTATAAAATATGAAAATAAAGGTAGAGATGATTGAGTGAGAAAAAACCCTAAAGACACCCTACAATAAATTACTAGGTGAAAGGAAATAGACACACATACAAAATATTGAAGACAATAATGATAATTGTAATGTAGATGGGTTTGAATGATCATTTTTGACAAAGTTGACTCTGAAGGATGTCTAGTATACAGACTTGGTGCTCGACATGTGTGAGTAACTCTAGAATGCAAAATATAATGATGTATATAGCTAATGCAAGTGATTGTATAATGTAACGATATGAAGTGCAACACAATGCTTTTGTATTTTTTATATTTTAATGATGTTTTTATATTTTGGTTAATATATACGCATATACATTTGACAAACGAGCATATTAGATTCCATTTGGGACTTTTGGGTGACCAAAGGGTTTATGAATACCTTTGGGTCTTTTTGGGTGACCAAAGGGTTTACGAATACCTTTGGGGATTTTTGGGTGAACAAAGGGTTTATGGAAACCTTTGGGGACTTTTGGTTGACCAAAGGGTTTATGGATACCTTTGGGGCTTTTGGGTGACCAAAGGGTTTATGGATACCTTTGGGGATTTTTGGGGTGACTAAAGTGTTTATAGATACCTTTGGGGCCTTTTGGGTAACTAGAGGGTTTATGAATTCTTTTGGGGTCTTTTGGGTGACCAAAGGGTTTATGGATACCTTTGAGGCCTTTCGGGTAACCAAAGGGTTTATGGATACCTTTGGGACCTTTTGGATGATGAAGGGGTTTATGGATATCTTTGGGGCCTTTTGGGTGACCAAAGGGTGTATGGATACCTTTGGGGCCTTTTGGATGACCAAATGGTTTATGCATACATTTGGGGCCTTTTGGGTGACCAAAGGGTTTATGGATACCTTTGGGTCCTTTTGAGTGACCAAAGGGTTTATGGATACCTTTGGAGCCTTTTGGGTGACCAAAGGGTCTATGGATACCTTTGTGTATTTTTGGGTGACCAAAGGGTTCATGGATACCTTTGGGGTTTTTGATAGGGCATGGTGCTTTAAATGTGAAAAGGCCACAAATGAAGGATATTCAAGGGTTCATGTTCCTAAATTCCTTCAATGGAGGCTAGGCAATAAGTTCCAGGTCTAATCTGACTAGTGATAATGAATGGGCCTAACCATGTTATCGCAAAGTTATCTCATATATGGGGTAGAAAGTTAGAATTATGTTGGTTTTATTTTAGAGCAAGGTCACCAACCTAAAATTCTTAAGGATGGTCTTTCAAATTATAGGCTCTCTTAAGCCACTCCTGATAAATGTGTATGTTATCAAGAGTATTAACACATCGTTCATCAAGCAATGTTAGTTAATCTAGGTGAGCTTGTCGCATGATGTTATCATCGATGAACTCTTGCATAGATATGTGCAATGACAAAATTTCTTGCTCTTAGGCTATGACTACCTCAACACCATACACTAGTGAAAATAGAGTTGCCCTAGTGGGTGTCTAAATACTACCATGATAGGCCCATAGGGCAAGGGGCAATTGAGTATACCAATATTTGTGATTATATTTAATGATTTTCTTTAGAATGACGATTACTATTTTGTTTGATGCCCCAACTTATCCATTGGCTTACGGATAATAGGGCATAGAAAAACTGTGTTGGATGTTATATTTGGCTATTAAAGCTTGCACATATTTATTCTTGAAATGTGGCCCATTATCTGAAATGATCTTGGATGGAATACCAAAATGATAAATGATATTATGCAACATGAACTCCGCAATGCAGGGTCCAGTCGTAGTGGTAAGGAGAATTGCTTCCACCCATTTTGTGAAATACCCTATGGCCATAATGATGAATGCGTGATGGCCTTAGTAAGGCGATGCAATATTTCTAACTAGGTCAAATACCCATTGCGATAAAGGCCAAACTAGTTGAATCGGTTATAAGGCTTGGGAAGGTACATTTGTCAAATTATCATGGTGTTGATACTTTGCACACTTATTAACATAAGCATAGCAATCCCACTCTAAAGTTGGAAAATAATAGCCTATGCATAGAATGTGCTTTACGATGGCCATGTCATTGAAAAGGGGACCACATGTACCATCATGTGCTTGGGTGATCACCCAAAATAACTCTTGAGGTTCTAAGAAATGAATGAGGATACCCTCATAGCTTCAATGATAAAAAAAAGTCATGTCAACCTATGATTCAGGCTCTTTAGGATTTGACAGTTGAAATACTCCATCATTGGGAAGCTCTATGTTAAGAGGTTGATCATCTTGGAGAGGATACTCTGCAATTTGATCGACAATGACCTGACCTTTAATTTATTTTTGTTTGATGAATTCGAGCTCAAATTCCTTAAAAAATATAATCCATTTCACCGTGCGACTGTTATGGTAAGTATGACTCATCATATATCACAATGTATACTCTTTGGCTACTACATACATGGCATTATTGAGCATGTAATGGCATAGATTTTTAGTGTTAAAAACCACTTCTAAGCATAGCTTCTCAACATAAGAATATTTTATTTTGTAGCTGACAAGGGTGTAGCTCATATAGTAAGTAGCCTATTATTTATACCATTCATTATTTTGTGCTAACTTGATGTCCAATGCAATCTCAATATATGAGATGTATAAATAGAATGGGACTCCTAATCGGGGAGGAGCCAATACTGGTGGTAAACCTAGATATTGTTTTATTTCATCAAAGGTAGCTTGACACTCATCATCCCAATTGAATTCGACCCCCTTGTGCAAAAAATTATTCATAGGTCTAAAATTATCTAATAATTGTGCTATGAAGTGCTTGATAGATGTGACCTTAACTTGTAGACTATGCAGTTGCTTTATGGTAGTAGGGGGAGGCACCTCAAGGATTGCCTTGACTTTTTTGAGATCAAATTTGATGCCTCGCTTAGACACTATAAATCCCAAGAGTTTTTCAGATGTGATGCCAAAGATGCGCTTATTGGGGTTTAGTCTAACATTGTGTTCAATGAGGTGATTGAGAACTTTGCACAATACATAGACATACTCATGGCATAGTAAAAATTTAGCTAATAAGTCATCCATGTAATCTTTCAAAATTTTGTGCATGTAGTCATGGGATATATAAGTCATAGCTCATTGGTAGGTAGTGCCAACTTTTTTAACGCTAAAAGGCATGACCTTATAATAAAATATCTCCCAAGGCATTTTAAATGTCGTTTTGAGTTGGTATTCTAGATTAATATGAATTTGGTTCTATCTGCAGACACCAAAACAGCACCAATCCGATTATGTGACTACAAACACTGATCACATTGACATACATAGCTTTCAGGGCAGCCCTCAGAGGTCAAACAGTGGTCCTAGCCACTTACATAGCAGTTCAGAAGGTCAGAAAGTAAACAAAGCCTTTATCAAAACAAAGTCTTAATCAAAGTCAAAAGCAAGCCTTTATCAAAACAAAGCCTTTATCAAAACAAAGTCTTAAGCAAAACAAAGTCTTAAGGAAGAGCAAAACTTAAGCAAGAACAAGCCTTAAATTCAAAGCAAAACTTAAGCAAGAACAAGCCTTAAATTCAAAGCAAAACTTAAGCAAGCAAGCCTTAAGCAAAGGGGAACCTTGGCCTTAGGTGTCACGAAATCACGACATCGCGATTTCGTGACGTCGCAAAATCGTGACACCTAAGGCCCAAAGGGGAACCTTGGCCTTAGATGTCGCGAAATCGCGACGTCGTGATTTCGCGACACCTAAGGCCCAAAGGGGAACCTTGGCCTTAGGTGTCACGAAATCGTGACATCGTGATTTCCTTCGGGCCTTAGGTGTCGCGATTTTGCGACATCACGAAATCGTGACACCTAAGGCCCGAAGGGGAGCTTCGGTCGAGGGTGTCACGATTTTGCGACGTCGTAAAATCATGACACCTAAGGCCCAAAATGGAGCTTCGATCCAGGGTGTCGTGATTTTGTGACGTCACGAAATCGTGACATCTAAGGCCCGAAAGGGAGCTTCGATCGAGGGTGTCACGATTTTGCGATGTCGTGAAATCACGACACCTAAGGCCCGAAGGGGAGCTTCGGCTGAGGGTGTCGCGATTTCATGATGTCGTGAAATTGTGACACCTAAGGCCCGAAAGGGAGCTTCAGTCGAGGGTGTCGCTATTTTGCAACATCACAAAATCGTGACACCTAAGGCCCAAAGGGGAACCTCGATCGAAGTGTCGGATATCGCGCCGTCGCGATATCGCGACACTTCAACATTTTGTGCTTAAAGTAGAAATTCAATTAATCAGAGGCGACAGTCAATCAATCAGAGGCAGAATTCAACCCGTTAAAAGTAGACATTAAACAAATTAAAAGTGCATGTTAACCAACAAAGGTAGACTTTAAACAAATACAGGCATTTTGACAAAGATACGAGAATGGGCATTAAACAACTGGCAGTGAAAGTCAGTCAGTTACGTGGGTCATTGGAGGACTGTCATAGTGGCATTAACGAAAGCTTGAGTCATGGAGGACTTTCCTCTCTCGTGGAGACACGACCGCCACATGGCACCTTTGACCAACACGTGGCGCTTATGCACGCCTATTCAAAGAGACCCCCTAGGTCTATAAAATGGTGGATTTTTCCACCCAAAAAACAAGTTAGGAAGCATTTGAAAGGAACGAAGTGCTGTCAGACCAAACACTCGATTGCGCTCCTTTCCGATTCATCCCTTCTACACCCGTAATCTCTTTCGCAGGAGAGGTTATTGGTGGCTGCTAGAAGGTGAATCCGAACCTTCAAACCCGACATTTTGGCCACTTGAATCAACCAATTTGCTGACAACCCCTTCTCTGAGGTTTTGGGCCCATCCCTAGTGGATTGGCGTCAAAGTCGAGCTTCAACGGGGGCGGCCCGCTTGGGCACCCCACACTTTTGTTTGTTGCATGATTAATTTATTCTGTCATTGCGAATATATCTTGTATTACCATATCTATCGAATATTATCATGCATTATGCTTTATCGAATATTATCATGCTCTCACGGTATTTGCTATCCCACTAACCTGCAGGCAGCGACGTTTAATTCGACAGCAGATTGGCCGACTGTTTCAATGGCAGTGGCCATCTGGTGACGTTTTCTGTCAGAGTTGCAGGTTGCGTAGAGTTATTTTATTCACGTATTTAATCAATCTCTGCACGTATTTCTCATTGATTTTTAAAATTCAAACATTCTATCTTTTGTTGCAGGTGCTACTAACGTCTCTGTGTTTCTTTGATCGCAGGAGAAATAGCAGCAAGCAAGGATTCATCAGCATAAGCGGTGGCAGCACTTTGGCCCGCCCGTTTCACATGTGGGCATGCGAAAAGAAGATTACTAATCATGATTGTAACTAAAAATATGTAACTGAGGAGATGTATTGTAACCGAGTTGGAATTAATATAAAAGGGTTGTGCTCCTGCTTTCTCTTTATATTTTGTCTCGATTTGATTACGTTCTTCCTATTTCATGCATCGAGTTAGTTTTTGTTTTCATTGCATCTTAGTATTTCTTTTTTATTTCCGGAATCTCATGCTTTCACTATCTAGAGAAACCATCCATTAAGGATAACATATCATAGCCTATTGTGGCATCTACCAAGGCATCGATATTTGGCAATGGGAGTTAATCTTATGACTCACTTTGTTTATATCATGAAATTCGATGTAAATATGAATCATCTCATCAGGTTTCTTGATAGGAACCATATTGGAAAGCCATGGTGGATAATCCAATCATATAATGAGCTTGGAATCCATAAAATTTTATAGTTCATATTTCACCGTTAAGGCTACTACTGGATGCATATTGTGTAACTTTTTCTTAAATAATTTTACATTTGGGTCAATCACAAGATTATGTATGACTAAATTTGGATCTAGTCCTACTTGTACTTATAAGACCATGTAAAATATTCCTTCTTCTCTTTGAGAATAGCTATGAAATCAACTTTCTCAGCGAGGGATAATCCTTCCCCTAACTTGATGAATTAAGGATTTTTAGGATCTATTTTGATATCAAAATTTGTTATTGGCTCAATTGACATATGAGACCCATCTTCCAACTAGTGTGGAGTAGGGATTAAATGAATTTCATTAGCTAGGTTTATGTCATCGATTAGAAATTTGGGCTCGACCTCAACATGAAAGACATCTTGAGTAGACCTTGGAGAGAAATAAAATTATTGTAACATTGCATCACAAGGCCAATTCTTCAAAGGAGATGGTGGATAATATCCTTGATCGAATTTGATTACCTCCATGTTGAGGTGTAGTGGATTTGATGGGTTATTCATATCATGCAACGGTGCAAAAATATCTATAGAAATCATGTTGATGGATGGATGATCTCCTTTGGGTGGTTGATGGGGTCTATTGACAACATGTTATCATAATGCTTGTGGAGGTGGTTGCGATGGAATCAAAATGATCAGAGGTGGTTGATGTGGAAGTGGACAAGCTTGCTCTTCTAAGGCTAGAAGCTATCACTAGATATGATGTGTTAATGGGAGCACACACAAATAGAACTCATCTTAATTATTGAAAGGGATAATCTACATGTATTCCCTATTTAAAGTAGAATATTCAATAGGTGCTACTTCATAATCTGACTCATCATCAATTTTCCATTCATAAGGAGGAACTTGATCTTCTTCCTTATTTTTGTATGGAAGAGTATGTGAACTTTCACCTACTTTGTAAGATCGGGTGAAATCACGAGATACCTCTTGATCTATCATAGTTGTAGGGAAGTAATCCCCCAAATAATGGACATGATTAGGATTGGTGTAGGGATCACACACAAGCTCATCCCTATATTTTAGACTCAAGTGCTCTAAAATACTAGTGAGGACATCAAGATGCATGGGCTTGTTATGTCCTAAACCAGACTTATCATATGACATTTTATATTGTGACTGGTAAGGAATGTGAGTACCTTATTTGTAAAACCCAAAACCATAGTCATGCCAATTGTAGATATGGAGATATCTCATGGCAAAGTTAGGATTGGACATGTAATTAATATCCTCGAAAAAAGGCTCTTTATCCTCTTCTTGTTATTGATATGGTTCTATGCCATATTCAATACCCCATAAATGAAGTTCATTTGATTAGGGGGTAATCCTAGAGGTATTATGACACCTATAGCTAGATGATTTTGATCCATGTTTTAAACTATATCAATGGCTAGAGTTGTTGTGATATTCCTTACCAGGTATTCTCCTAAGCTAGTGGCAGCTAGATGAACTGTGATTTGTGGCAGCAAAGATGAATGAGATGAAATCAAGGTGTGAGTTGACTCAATGTTTACCTCATGAGGTGTTTCATCATATGAGGAACTAGGAATATCTTCTATGGATATGGTATATATGGTTGGGGGTATCTCATCAACATACCTCTTTCCCAAGTTCCTCCATGGAGGATTCAATGATAACAAAGGTGTATTAGAAGGTGTCGATGATGAGGATGGTATGGAAGAAGATGGTGATGGATTAATGGAAGGTGATAGTGAAGGAGTTGGACCTTGGATGGATTTATTGAATTGGAAGTCTAGATGGGTTGATGGCAAGGTTGACTCAGGGAGTTGCTACACCAAGTTGCAGTATTTAAAGGGCTCAAGATCTATAGAGACAACATGTACTTACCTTTCATAAGTGTACTTCAAACATTGGTGAGCTATGGATGTCACACACTTTATGTCCCTAATATAGGGTCTACCCAGCAAGATATTGTATGCCATTTCACCCTCCATTATGTAACACAATGTTGGTATGGTCTTTTGTCCCACTTGAATGGATAAGACTATTGTAACAACCGTTGAGCACAGGGTATCGTTAAATGCTCAAAGGATATACATGGACATGACAATATGGGATGCTGAAAGCCCTAGATGTTTGATAGCAATCATGATGATGATATTGTTGGAGGAACCAGTATCAATCAAAACTCTCTTGTAAGGTGTTCCATTTACGCATGCAATGATTTGTAGGGTAAGATCCACCATATCTTTTGGTACTAGTTTTAGTTCATGCTCATGAAAGGTGATTACTATTTTTTTACATTATCTAACATGCCCCACACAATTGTTAAAGGAGTTAGACTCCTGGGGTTGCAGTTCAATCGACTTGAGGATTTCCATGAGAGATTCTTGATGAAGTGGAGACGATTAAATAAGCTCATGGATAGAGAGCCTATTTGATGTTGTTCACAAGCTCTGAGTAAGCTTACTCTTTATTGTGACCATCAAATGGGGTGGAATATTTTGGACTAGAGGTAGCAGTGGCTATGAAATTGAAGGAACATCTCTTGAAGCTATAGGTGGTGTGACATGACTTGGGTAACGCTTATTACTTGTCATGATGTTGACCATGCCAATGAAACCTTGTTTAGGGGGTACCATACAAATCTTGTTCACCTATTATACTGGATTTGCCTTCTCCTCATGAGTAGTCAATGGGTCTTTAAGAACACCCATTTGTTGAGTGTTTGTTGCAATGGGGTTATCAACCTAAAGATCGTTCCTATCAATCATGTCATGTACTAGGTGTTTTAACCTAAAGCACATATACACATCATGCCCATTTTGCCTATGGTATTTATACTATAAGTCTTCATGATATTCTAGGGGATTTGGTGCATTCGTATCCACAAGTCAACTTTCAGGTAGATTAATTTCCTTGGTTGCATAAAGGCACTCAAATAAAGAATCCATGGACTCATAAATTAATGTAAATTGTTGATTAGGATGATGTTGCTAGTTTTACCCTTAATTTATTTAATTGTTGTTGATGTAGTTTCCTAGTGTGGCCTAATAATTGGGCTTCTGAGGTGGTGTTGGTTGCACAAGCTCTAGAATACTGATGGTAACTTGGTTGACTATTGCTAGCTTTGGTTGCACCAGATTGTTCTTGGTGTTATTAGTTCATTCCTTCTTGAGGGGTTTTACAATTTCCCCTATTGAATTTTAATGTATTTGATTGTCATAGCCTGTTCTAGAGAATATTCAAGAGTTGGGTACTGTTGGAGTTGTAGCAATAAGGAAAATGGCTTTAAGAAGCTCTTAGAAAACATGTGAGTCAACTTAGACATGATGAGTAGGTATGGTAGCTTAGTAAGAAGTGTGCACCACCTTTTGCCATAGTCTGTTATTGACTCATCATCGTATTGTTTCAATCCTATGAGGTCGATTAACGTCATATTTTGCTTAGTGTTAAAGGTGAACCATTCTAGGAATGCATCTATGAATTTCTCAAAGTTATAGATATTGTAATTTAGGAGTTGATTGCACCACTCTATGGTAGGGCTAGAGAGGGTACGAAGAAATGTTCTCAATAGTAAGGTGTTATTTTCCTAGATATTGAAGCATTGATTAAAAAATAAAGTTATATGCTCCTATGCATATTCCTCTCCTTTAAATTTATTCATATTGGATATTTTAAACTGCTCTAGATAGGTAGGGGAAGGTACTGATGGGTGAAGCGATTGACTAAGAAGCTGGCGCAAAGTGAGCTTCTAAGACCCAGACCCCAAGGTCTTGTTCTCTATCGATTCCATGCATTCTAGCAATTCTTTGTTTGCATCAGAGGATTTGATCTCCTATTATTTGCTTCAAACCTATAGGGGAGGGCATTTAATATAAATTCTATTGTGTTGTGGTTGGATGTCATCCATCTTACCTCTATAAGGTTCTTCAAGAAATTTTTCTTCTAGTTCAATCTTAGTGTAGGCCCCGTAAGGTATCTCTTGAATTTTCCTACAAGGAGAGGTAAGCACTTGTGGATGGTGATCTATGTTTGGCCTGGGAGGCATGTTCTAGTTGGTCCTAGGAGGTTGAGAAGGCAAAATTTGGTTATGCCTAGTAGGCCTATCTTGATTGAAAGTAGGTTACCTCTAATGAACCCCTTGTCTATGAGTACTTGGGGTAGGAATCCTATCATGTAAGGTCTCTTGAAACAACTTATTGGTTTGTTTCTCAATTATTTTCTTTTCTAATTCATGTTGGTGTTTAAAGAATTCTTTATCCTACCAAAGCTAATTGAATTGTGCTTGGTGCTCGGCATATCTCTTAACTACTTGATTTAACTGTTCTACTATGTGGTACCTATGAGCTGTAGTCGTATCACCCTAGGGCCTATCTCATTCAGGATGATCTAAAATATAAACTATGAGATTTCCTTGATCTAAGAAAGTCATGTTCACTTGAGGTTCAATCCTATACAAGCATTCTTTGTACTCAGTTAACGTAGAGGCACATCATACTTGCATAGCATAATGGACCTAAGGATAATCAAAATTTTCCTCATGCCTTCCTTCATTGATGGGGAAAGGAAGGGCCTATTTTTCTCACATGGAGCAATGAATATCATACTCATATTGGTACTTAGGTTTTTGTAACATATTAGGGCAGTTAAAGGGTATAGTTTGATCATTTGGCCCTGCATAGTGTGTGTACTCTTGATATTACCCATAAGTGGGTATGGTAGACCTAGAAGGCACGCAAATGTGTGGTATGGCTCTATCTATTGTTGTTCTTGAAAGAAGGCATGTGAAGTATCTAAATATGGAAAGTTGAAGCATATCTAAAATCAATAGAACATACACAAACTAGAGAAACAAAAAAATGCAATAAAATTTTATGTATTATTTACTAAGGATAATGGATCTTATAGAGATCAACCCTTTACAAATTTGAAATTCCCCCTTAAATACCATGTTTTCCCTTTTTCCACCTATAACAATGCATTTTAAATTTTAATTTTGGGGGTAAACTTCTCGAGTTCATAACTTCATGTTTGTTTCTCGAAATGATTATAGGTGCATGTTTTCAAAAAGCTCTCGAAGGGGTTGGCAGACCAATAATTTCTAACAAAATTTATAACAATATTTCAGCCCTCTACGAGGCCTATAAGGCCTTCAAAATTGACTTTCAAGTTTTAGTAGTAGTATTTTCACTAGTTTTGGGGAGGATCCTCAACTTAAAATTTGTATATCTCCCAAACCTCTCAGGATATTGGGGGGATTATTTCACCGTTAGGTATGTTTTTCCATACCCTAACAAATAAACAAACTTAGATCATAAAAATTAAATATTACAAATTTTGTATGATGCAATATCACTCTTACACCACTAGATGCTCCTGCATCAGACACCCAAGGTAAATTGAGAAGTGACCTTCACTTCTCTATTGTTGGAGGAAAATCGAGGTGGTCAACCTCTGTCTTCAATAACCAAGATGAATCTTCAATAGGCTTTCCCTTCCACTTAACCTTATATTATTCATACTATCAATTTCTTGTACTTTTGCCAACGTGGGTGCCCAGGATTTCTTTTATCTCTTCCTTATTTGGAATAGACATTGGAATATCCTAAATTTATATTACTAGTCCCTCATCATTATCCCCTTCATGATATTCTTCCAAATCAAAAATATTGAACATAGGTGATATGTTAAGACCATTCATAAATTCTACTTCATATGAATTGCCTAAATCCTATTTCTTTATGATCCTAAATGGTCCAAAATTCTTCATTTTTAGCTTGTTATAGGTTTTAGCAGGAAACCTTTATTTTTTTAGGTGAACCATAACTTCATCTGCCACTTGGAATTTCTTAAAATTCCACTTCTAGTTTACCCTTGTCTTGTACTGAGTGTTCATATTATTAATATATTTCTTTACTTCCTCATGCAAATTCTTTAGGTAATCTGTAAAGTCCTCAATCTCAGCATTACCCTTTTACCCTTTGTTCATTTTACTCAACTCAGAAGCATTCTTTGGGTTTCTCCCATATACAATCTAGAATGGAGATTTATTAGTACTCAGTTGATAGAATTTTTGTAAGAAAAATTTGCCTATGGTAAAACCAAATCCCATCCTTTGGGCTTATCTCCCACCAAGCATCTCACAAGGTTACCCAAACTCCTATTCACTACCTCTGTTTACCCATAAGTCTACGGGTGGTATGTAGAATTGAATTTCAAATCCATATTCAAATTTTTCCATAAGGTCCTCCAAAAATACCCAATAAACTTAGTATCCCTATCTGAAATGATACTCTTTTGTAGACCATGTAGTTGTACCACCTCTTTGAAAAACAACCCTACAACATGAACTGCATCATTATTTTTTTGGTAGGGAATGAAATGTGTCATATTTGAAAATATATCAACCACCACAAATATGGAGTCATTCCCTTATGTGTCCTTGGTAGACCAAGAAAAAAATCCATGCTGATGTCTTCCCATGGTTTCTATGGCATAGGTAATGGCTGATATAGTCTAGTGTTCTATCTCAAACCCTTGGCCCTATGACATACTCTGCAACTTTGTACAAATCTCTTCACATCTTGCTGTAACTGTGGCCAATAGTAGTTCTCACTAATAAGGGTAATGGTCTTATCTTGACCAAGGTGTCCAACAAACCCTCCACTATGCTTCTCCTTAACCATATTATCTCTCATCTAACTCGTTGGAATGCACAATTAGTTTTATCTAAACAACATTCCATATTGGATTAGAAAATCTAACCATTTAGTTATGTCCAAAGTAATAGGTGCCAAACAAGCTCTCCAAGCCTCTACAAAATATGGATCTTCAGGGTGCAAAATCTTAAGTTCATCAAACCCTATAACCTCTACCTACATGTATATCAACAAGTTATACCTTCTACTTAAGGTATCTGCAACTCTATATGACTTCCCACTCCTATGCTTCAACACAAAGGTATAACTCTACAAAAACTCAACCCATTTCAAGTGGCTTTGATTTAGCTTCTCCTGGATATTAATATACTACAAGTCCTGATGATAGGTATATAAAATAAACTCTTTTGGCAACAAATAATATCTCCATTTCTTCAAATCCTGAACTATAGCATAAAACTCCTGATCATACATAGAATACTTCTTCCTAGAATCATTAAATTTTCACTAAAATAGGCAACATGCTTACCTTTTTGACTTAATATAGCTCCTATGGAACTACCACTAGCATCACAATGTACCTGAAATACCTTATTAAAATTTGGAAGTTCCAAAATAGGTTGCTCTATGACTTTCTTCTTCAACATATCAAAACTCCTATTTGCTATGATAGTCCACTTAAACTCCTTCTTATCCCCTCTCATTGTCTCCATTAGGCGTGCACAAATACTGCTAAAATTCCTAATAATTTTTTTGTAAAAAATAGCTAGACCATGGAATGATCTTACATCTGTAATGATCCTTAGGGTAGGCCATTCAATGATAGCCCTCACATTTTTTAGGTCTATTTTAAGACCGTCAACTGAGATGAAAAATCCTAGATACACCAACTCCTTCAAAAATTTGTACTTTTTCAAATTAATCAGTGATTGCTCCTCCCTCAAATTCTCAAAAACCCATCGAATATATAGCAGGTGCTCCTCCAAAGTCTTACTAAAAATTAAAATGTCATCCAAATAGACAATAATTTTTTTCCTAAAAATTCCTTTAATACCTCATTCATAAATCACATGAATGTGCTTGGTGCATTGGTTAGCCAAAATGGCATGATCAACGACTCATACAAACCCTCTCTAGTCTTGAAGGCTATCTTCCACTCATCTCCTTCTGTGATATGAATATGATGATACCCACTCTTCAGGTCAATATTTATGAAGTACTTGGCTCTACTCAAATAGTCCATAATGTCATCCATCCTTGGTAATGCAAATCTATATTTTATGGTGATATTATTAATAGCTTGGGAATCTATACACATTCTCCACTCCCCATATTTCTTTGGTGCTAGTACTAAAAGTACTCCACATGGACTCAAGCTCTCTCAAATTAGTCCTTTTTTCAATAGCTCTTGGACTTGTTTGTTTAGCTCCTCACTTTCTACAAGAGTCATTACATGGGTTGCCTTAGTGGGTAAACTACATCCTGGTACCAAATTTATGTGGTGACTGATCTTTCTCACTGGTGGCAAACCCTCAGGTGCATTATTTGATATAATATCTAGGAATTTGTCTAAAAAACCTGAGACCTCTACTGGGATATCTTTACATTGCTCTTATTTAACTCTAGGAATTAATACATAGCACATATGCTTGTGCTTCAGACATCCAAAAAATTTCTACCATCTACTAAACAAATTCTAGCACTGCTACATACCTTTTCTTCCACCTCTTTTAGGGGATTTAGCTTGTGGTGCACTCCATCCTTTATCAAGGAGTAAGTGTTGGCATGCTTATCATGTATTACACATTGATAAAACTACCATGGCCTTCTCAATAGCAAATGGTAAGCATCCTTGGATAGGATGTCACACAGGAACTCATCATAGTAACTTCCAATATTGAATTTTACTAAACACTTATCGCTGACCAAAGCCCTATGGTCCTTTTGCAACCATATAATATGATATGGATGTGGGTGCCTCCTTCTCTCTAAATATAACTTGGTAACCATCCCTACTAGGATATCAGTGCTACCATTATCAATGATAAAATTACAGACCTTACATGCATATTTACACCTTGTGCAAAATAAACTCTTCCTTTGATATTGATATTTTTCCTCATTTAGCAAGGCTCTCCTTGTGACCAAAACTTCTCTTTCTGCTTCTTCAAAGTGCTCAGATTTAGTACCTTCATCTATAATAATAGCTTGGGCATTACCTTTAGGTCTCTTATTCATTCCCCTTGGTGTTGTGGGCACTCGTATGCTCAATGTACTTCTTTCCCATATTGGAAACAAATTTCCATGAAATCCTCCTCTTCCAGGCTCTCGTATAGACCTTCCTCTTCCTCTTTGGTAGCTATTATTCTACTCAAGGGATAGTAAGCATTCTCCCCCTTCTAGTCCTAATTTTTGCTTACTTCTCCATTCTTATTTTGGTCCTCATTTTGCCCTACACATTTTCTTCCACCATGACCTCTTCCTCTTTGTTTTCTTTAAAATATCCTATTCAGCTTCTCTTCTACCTTCAATGCAAACTAGTAAGCATCTTCTATGGTGGTCATCCTGACTAGAATCAACTCCTCTTGAATTCTTGTTATCAACTCATTTATATAATGGGCTACCTTCTCCTTATTGGAATTTTAATGACCTGTTATGATTAAAATCTTGTAGAAATCCTTTGTGTATTCCTTGAAAGACTTGCTTGACTGCCTCAAACTCTATATTTTCTTTAGTAGATCAAACTCGTAACTAGCTAGAATGAACTATCTCTTCAACTTATCCACCATCTGATCCCACCTTGTTATCCTTTATTTCCCTATTCTATTTTTGTCAAACTATAATCCCTTCCACAAAATACTAGCATGACCCTTCAGATCGGTCTTAGCAAATCTAACCCTCTCAGGATCTTCCATCTCCTCATACTGGAAATATTCTTCCATATCATTGATCCAGTCGATCAACTATTCTGGGTTAAGATTTCTAGAATACATAGAGACATCAAAATTTGATCTCTTCCTAATATAGGATATGGATTTGCACAAGATATACTACCTCTTTTTATTCCTCAAACTGGGCCTCTTCTTATTTAGCTTTATCTTCACTCCCATCTTCTCTCCTTGGATCAAACCCACTATACAACTCCTCTTGTAGAGATTGAACTTACCTCTACAAAGCTCTAAAATCCTCTTATGGTACCACAACATTTATCCAACCACCACAGTTTATTTTTGGAGGTATTATTCTCACTTTTCTCACAAACCCTAACCACAAATCTTGGTACAAACTACCTCATGTTCGGTGATATCTCTGCACACTCAGGAACATCTACTCTGATACCACTTGAAGCAAATATGAGATCAACATAACATACACAAACCAGAGAAATAAAGAAATGCAATAACATTTTATGTATTATTTATTTATGATAATGGATCTTACAGAGACCAACCCTTTACAAATTTTATATTCCTCCTCAAATACCTTGTTTTACCTTTTCTTGCCTAGAACAATGCATTTTTAATTTGAATTTCGGGGGTAAAATTCTCGAGGTCATAACTCCTCGTGTGTTGCTCAGAATGACTATTGGTGCATGTTTTCAGAAATATCTCAAAGGTTTTGATGGCCTATCACTATATTTAAGCCCTCTACAAGGCCTCTAAGGCCTTCAAAATTGACCTTCAAGTTTTAGTGGTAGGATTTTCACTAGTTTTTGGCAGGGTCCTCACCTTAAAATTTGCATATCTCCCAAACCGCTTAGGATATTAGGGTGAATCTTTCACTGTTAGGTTTTTTTTTCATCCCCTAACAACTAAATAAAAATAGAACATAAGAATAAAATATTACAAATTTTGGATGATGCAAGATCACTCTTACATCATTGGATGCTACTGCATCAGAAGTACATTTCCTAATTAGGAACAAAACCTATAGGGGTATCACACGTAGGGATCCATTATAGGTTAAGTTCCTGACTAGCTATTATGGGACTTGGGTGAGTAGGAGGTCACCAAGGATGTATGAACATGTCCTTAGGGCTAAATTGGAGATGACTTGTGTCTCCTTGTCTACTCTCCGTAACATCAACCCTTGAATAGGCTTGATTGTGGGTGCACACCATAGCTACTTCCTACCAAACCCTACATGATTATATCCTTTACAAATTTTAATGATGTAGCAAACAATAATGGAAACACACAATAAGATAAGTGTTTATCTCTTTTAAAGATTTATGTGTGTTCCCTAAAACTATTTTATGTGTTTTGATTTGTTGTTTGCAAGGAGACATTTTATCACATGTTTTGCTCTTATTGGATGATATTCTTATGTTAAAAGTATTTAATCTATATACTCATACATAGAAAAACACCAATGAAAGTATGGTCATGTGTACCAAAAAAAAACATGTATATGAAGCCCATACCTAATCAAGGAACATAGATCCTACCAGTCCTCACCCATATTGATCGTGGGTAGTGATACATCCTCTCAAGAGGAATGTGTGCTATTTTCCATGGCTAAGATGGTTCTTGGAGATGGATTTGTCCAATAAAATAAAGTTCGTATCAATCATGTGAGCCAATGGGTGGATATGAAGCCCACCATCGTTGGTCTCTATTATTTTTTTGGGATGAAGTCCAACTCACTAATGTTAAAAATGGGATGTGGTGTGTGGTTTATTTTATACTTAAATAAAGTAAAACAATAGAGCACTCAATGATATTTCATGAAATGCAAAAATATAACATTTCACTTTCAAAAGTAATAAATGGAAATTGAACCTACAAAATGCATGCCCTAAATGGCAACCTACTCATTAGGTAGGTTGCAAGAAATCAAACCACACATATGCATTCCTACTAGATTATTTTTCTATTTTTCTTTTTTTTTGTTGTTGTTTTTACGATTAAATAAAAGTGAAATCTACCTTTCAAGCAAACAAGGGAGGAAGAAAAACTAAATTTATCTTTTTTCGGACAACAAAAATGCAAAGTAAAGGTGCAGTTACTTACCTTGAAAGCCTAAGAGGTTGTTGTTTCTAGAATTTTGAGTTGCAAAACCTTTGTTTTCTAGCCATCCTAGGGTGGGACAGTTGTTGTGACCATCCCTAGGTGTTCCAATTAGGGAATTAGGGGTTGTTTTAGGCCATAACAACCAAAACCTATAACATTTAAAAAGCAAAAATATGGTTAAAACTTAGCTAAATTAAATAATACAGGAGTCACATTGTAATCGCCACTGTAGAGAAAAAAAATGGTGTACCTAGTAGAGGGAAATGAGATGCATCTATTGCTATGCTGATCTAAGAACTACAAAAGTGATATTTTAAGTAAGCGTAAGAGATAAATAAGTAAAAGAAATGGGTGGTTCTATTTATATTATTGTATTTATCAAATATGCAATTATAATACACCCATTGAGGGCTCTCAATTGATACAACTCATTAAAATATCCAAAATATCAAATGCTTTCATAATTTTAAGGTGCACTTTTAGTGTCTTCCTTGCACTCACGATTGAAGAGCGGGTTTTACAACCGTTGAAATGTTCTATTGTTGTTCTGATTTATTGATCCCTCCTCGTGCATTGGAATACCTAGGTCTACATACAAAGAAATCATATTTGTTAATAGCATGTGCGGATTGAAGTACAATCAAAGAGATATATGTGATAATGAGCTTGAAAGAGGAAATGTATAACAGATGATTCAAAATTATTCCAAATACTACAAATAATTAGGATCATGCATATAAATTACTCTAGAAATGATACAAATAAGAATAAATAA
This sequence comes from Wollemia nobilis, assembly GCA_028583015.1. Taxonomy (NCBI): domain Eukaryota; kingdom Viridiplantae; phylum Streptophyta; class Pinopsida; order Araucariales; family Araucariaceae; genus Wollemia; species Wollemia nobilis. The sequence goes on along the minus strand of JAQPPZ010001220.1, from coordinate 2,838,634 downwards.
AATTATACACAAATTTATGGCCATCCTAGGGTGAGAAATTTAGGACTGTCATAATTTGGGGGCCATATTGGGATGGCATGACCACCAAATATGGTTTTTTTTGCAACCAATTCCTCTGGCATTTAGTATAAATTACTCCTAGGAGTTTTTTCATAAAATTTTGGGATCTAATTCACTCAAATGGGTTGGTTTTGTAAATGGATTATGCATCTTGGAATAACTTAAAAACTTCCTTCGCTTGATGGATATCTAAAAGGAAAACATGCGATGAATTGGGGATAAATCTTGGCAGCACTTTATTGCAAAATATTACAAAGAATTTCCCCTAAAATTGGCTGGAATGACTCCACTTTATAGCTTAAGTGAACATATTGTCAAATGGGCATGCAAAGCCATGTGAGGTAGGTGCCACCATTTGTAAAAGCCTTGCCATGTGTTGGAGGGGGAAGGAATCTCTATTTTGGGCCTCCAATTTACAATTTGGCATGAGAATTATGCACTCTTAGACTAGCATGCTTCAATGGACAAGTGAAATGGCAGAATTTGGATGTCATTTGTCTCACATTTGAATTTTTAAGGGTCCAATGCCATGGCCGTCCCACCCATGTACGGTTTCTAGTGGTCATCCCTAGGTGGGACTACCATGAACTGTGACCATCCCAAGGTGGTACGATCATGTCTACATGGCCAAAAAATTCCAAAAAGTGGGGTAGAACATCTTGAAAGTGTTTAGGACCACTATTTAACCTCTAAGGGTTGCCCAAGGGGGCCATATGGTGTTGATTAGAATGTGTCTTGGAAATCTAATCGGATTGACATGATTTTAGTGTCTACAATATCCATAATATAGATTTACAAAAATGACCTTTGATTTTCTTATCTTTCCACCTATTTAAAAGAATATTAATCTTTTCATATATTAAATAATGTAATATACTATAACACCCACTGTATTACATTATTTTATGTGAGTTTCTCTTGATCTACATAGATGATTTCTAAATATTTGAAACTTGTTTTGACCTAGAGCCTTTGTGAAAATATCTACAATATGTTCTTCTATAGGAATTTTTTTTTAACTTAATAGCATGACTCTAAGAGTGATCTTCAATAAAATGACATTGATTTTGAATATATTTGGTTCATTCATGTATGATTGGATTTTGGGTCAAATTCAATACTCCTTGATTATCACAATTTTTTAAAGGTTTTTTATTGTTGTCTAACAATAACTACTATAACCATAATTCTTAATATATTACATCCTTTGCTACACAATATTCTACTTATGTAGATGAAAGTGGTACTATATATTATTTTTTACCATACCATGATATTGGTCCTAAACCAAGATAAAAAAATGCATCCTAATGTTGACTTTCTATAATTTATAGATCCAACATAATCAAAATCTATATATCCTTGTAAACAAAAATTATTATCATAATTTTTATATGTAAGTCCATATTCTAAAGTCCTATTGATATATTGTAATATCATTTTTGTAGCTTTTGAATGATATTCTCTAGGTTCTTGCATGAATCTTGAGAGATACTTTACAACAAAAAATATATCCAGTCATGTATTTGTTAAATATTAGAGAATTCAAATTAAATAATGATAGGTTATCACTAAAACAAAATATGTTTCATCATATGTAGATAATTTTAGTCCTTTTTCTATAGGTATATCCCTAGGTTTACAATTTTTCATTTTGTATTTCTCAAGTAAATATTTTACATACTTTATCTGTGTTATTGTAATATTATTTTCATTTGGATGGATTTCTAAACCATTGTAATAATACATAAGTTCCAAATCAGTCATCTCAAAATACTTTTAAATATCCCTTTTAACTTCATTTATTAAGCCCCTTGAACTTTCCATAATTACTATATCACCAAGATATAGTACAAGTATTATTATATAATTTCCAACCCTTTTGTATAGAGATTTGGATTTGACAAGATTCTATTAAAGTTATGTTGTAATAAATGATTATTGATATTTATATACTATGATCTTGGGGCTTGCTTTAGACCAGAAAATCATTTGTTAAATTTATAGACTTTGTATTATTTTCCTTAAACACAACTCATTTTAGTTGTGATATATAAAATCCTTCAATATTACCATTTATAAATGCACTTTTTACATCCATTTGAGGAAGTTTCTATCCATGATGTGTTGCTAAAGCATAAATTATTTTGATAGTAGTCATTCTTGTTGTACATACAAAATTTTCTTCATAGTGAATTCCTTATGTTTGAGTATCTCCATTTTCTACTAGTCGAGCCTTGTACTTGCCAAGTGAACCATCTAGTTTAGATTTGATCTAGTAAACCCATTTAAAACCAACTATTTTATTTCCTAGACGTATCTCAATAGATTCCATGTTTTATGCCTAAAATATGATGTATATTCTGATTCTATAGCCAAATTTCATTTTGGATGATTTGAAGCCTGAAGTGTCGTTGTAGGTTCTTCCATAGAACTTAAAAATCCTCTATTTATTCTAGTGAGAATATGAGTTTGAGATATTCTAGTAGTAAGCTTTACCATTTTTTAAATATTTGAATATCTAAGTGTATTTATAAGCCATATAGGTGTTGTTCTCTATAAATTAAAAAATTAAATTGTATTTATATTTTGTCCGTATTAAAATTTTTATTCTATATTTTCATTTGATGAGTCTTATTATAAAAATTTTAGAAGAAAATTTGAATCAAATTTTTGCTATTTAATGGCATATTTGATTTTCTCATCAAATACTACATCTCTACTTATATAGATTTTCTCTAATTAGGACAAAAACTTGTAGGGGTGTCCCATGTAGGGGTCCCTTGTAGGTGGAGTTATTGACTAGCTATTGTAGGACTTGGGTGAGTAGGAGGTAACCAAGAAGGTATGAACATGTCCTTAGGGCTAAATCAAAGATGACTTGTGTCTCCTTCTATACTCTCCGCAACATCATCCCTTGAATGGGTTTGGTTGTGGGTGCACACCATAGCTACTTCCTATAAAAACCTACGTGATTATCTCCTTTACAAATTTTAATGATGTAGCACACAAGAATGGAAACACACAATAAGACAATTGCTTATCTCTTTTAAAGATTTATGTGTGTTCCCTAAAACTATTTTCTATTTTTTGATTTTTTATTTACAAGGAGACCTTTTTTCATGTGTTTTGCTCTTGTTGGATGATATTCTTATGTTAAAAGGATTTCACTTGTATACTCGTAGATTGACAATTGGAAATGAAATTTCAGTCATGTGTACCAACCAAAGTATGGATATGAATCCCATACCGGATTAGGGAGCACATGTCCTACGAGTCCTCACCTATATTAACCATGGGTAGTGATACACCCTTCGAAGAGGAATGCATGCTATTTTCCATGGCTAATACGGTTATTGGAGCTAGCTTTGACAAATAAAATAGGGTTCATATCAATCATGCAAGCCAACAAGTGGAGATGAAACCCACCATCGTTGATATCGATTAGTGGTTGGGGATGAAGTACAACTCACTAATGTTCAAAATAGGACGTGGTGTGTGTGGTTCATTTTATACTTAAATAAAGTAAAACAATAGAGCGCTCGATGATATTTAACTAAATGCCAAAAATAATGTTTCACTTTTAGAAGTATTAAATGGAAATTGAACATACAAAATGCATGACCTAAATGGCAACCTACCCATTAGGTAGGTTCCAAGTAATCAAACCAAATAGATGCATTTCTACTAGATTATTTTTCTATTTTTCTTCTTTTTTTGGTTGTTTTTTGTGATTAACGAAAAGTGAAATCTACCTTTCAAGCAAACAAAGGGAGGAAGAAAAACTAAAGTTGGTTTTTTATGGATATCAAAAATGCAAAGTAAAGGTGCAGTCACTTACCTTGAAAGCCTAAGAGGTTGTTGTTTCTATAATTTTGAGTTGCAGACCCTCTATTTTATGGTTGTCTTAGGGTGGTACAGTTGTTGTGGTCATCCCTAGGTGTTCCAATTAGGCAAATAAGGGTTGTTTAAGGCCATAACGACAAAAACCTATAACATTTCAAAAGTAAAAATAGGGTTAAAATTTAGCTAAATCAAACAGGACAAGGGTCCCACTGTAATCGCCATTATAGAGCAAAAAAATGGTGCACCTAGGAGATGGAAATGAGATACATCTATTGCTATGTTGATCTAAGCACTACAAAAGCAACATTTTAAGTAAGCATAAGAGACAAATAAGTGAAAGAAATGGGTAGTTCTATTTATATTATTGCATTTGTCAAATATGCAGTTATAGACCATCCCCTTGAGGGCTCTCAATTGATACAAAAAATTACAATATCCAAAGTATCAAATCCTTTCAAAATTTTGAGGCACACTTTTAGTGTCTTCCTTGCACTCATGATTGAAGAGCAAGTATTTGCTACTACTGAAATGTTCTATCACTATTTTGATTTTTTGCTTCCTCCTCATGCACTGGAATACCTAGGTCTACACACAAAGAAATTAGTTTTTTAATAGCATGTGTGTATTGAAGTGCAATCAAAGAGATATATGCGATAAAGAGCTTGAAAGAGGAAATGTATAACAAATGACTCAAAATTATTTCAAATGCTATCAAAACTTAGGATCATGCATATAATGTACTTTAGAAATGATATAAACAATAACAAAAAGAAAATTGCACATAAATTTATGTCCATACCAGGGTGAGCCATTTAGGATTATCATAATTTGGGGGCCATCCTAGGGTGGGATGACCACCAAATATGGTGATTTTTTTGACCAATTCCTCTATGATTTAGTCTAAATTACTCCTAGGGGTGTTCTCATCAAATTTTAGGATTTGATTCACTCAAATAGGTTGGTTTTTTAAATGTATTGCATGTTTTGGAATCACTTGAAGACCTCCTTCACTTGATGGAGATCTAAAGGGAAACACATAGTGAATTGAGGATAAATCTTGGCAACACTTCATTGCAAAATATTAGAAAGACTTTCCCCTAAAATTGGGTGGAATGACTCCACTTTATAGCTCAAGTGAGCATATGGTCACATGGGCATGTGAGGAAATACGAGGCAGGTTTCACCATTTGTCCAATCCTTGCCATGTGTTGGAGGGGAAAGGAATATCCATTTTGGGCCTCCAATTTGTAACTTGTCATGAGATTTATGCATCCTCAGACTAGCATTCTTGAATGGGTGATGTAAATGGTAGAATATGGGTGCAATTTGTCTCGCTTTTAACTTTTTAAGGGTAAAATTCCATGGCCATCCCACCCAGGTATGGTTGCTGGTGGACATCCCTAGGTGGGACGACCATGAACTGTCATCATCCTAGGGTGGGATGGTCATGCCTAAATGGCCCAAAACTTCCCAAAAGTGGGGTAGAACCTCCCAAAAGTGGTTAGGACAACTATTTAACATCTAAGGTTTGCCCAAGGGGGTCATATGGTGTCAATTAGAATGTGTCTTGTCAATATAATCAAATTAATGTGATTTTAGTGTCTACAATATCCATAATATAGCTTTACAAAAAATCCCTTTGAGTTTCTTATCGTGCCACCTATCTAAAAGACTCTTAATATTTTCATATATTAAATAATGCAATATACTCTAACACCCATTGTATTAGGGCCTTTGTGAAAATATCTACAATATGTTCTTCTGTAGGAATATGTTTTAACTTAATATTATGACTCTAAGAGTGATATTTGATAAAATGACTTTGAGTTTGAATATATTTGATTCATTCATGTATGATTGGATTTTTGGTCAAATTTAATACTCCTTGATTATCATATTTTTTTTTTAAGTTCTTTTGATTCCTATGTCTGACAGTATATACTGTAATCATAATGTTCAATATGTTACATCCTTTGCTACACAATATTATACTTATGTAGATGAAAGTGATACTACATATTTTTTTTTTTTGTACGTTGATATTGGTCCTAAAACAAGATATATTTTTTTATCATAATGTTGAATTTCTATCATTTATAGATCCAACATAATCAAAATCTATATATCCTTGTAAATAAAAATTATTATCATAATTTTTATATGTAAGTCCATATTCTATATTGATATATTGTAATATATTTTTTGTAGTTTTTTAATGATATTTTATAGGTTCTTTCATGAATCTTGAGAGATACTTTACAAAAAAAATTATATCGAGTCATGTATTTGTTAAATATTAGAGACTTCAAATTAACTAATGATAGGTTATCTCTAAAACAAAAGATGTTTCATCATATGTAGATAATTGTAGTCCTTCTTCTATAGATGTATCCCTAGGTTTACAAATTTTCATTTTGTATTTTTTAACTAAATATTTTGCATACTTTGTATGTGTTATTGTAATATTGTCTTCATTTGGATGCATTTCTAAACCATGGTAATAATACATTAGTTACAAATTAGTCATCTCAAAATCCTTTTCAGTATCCCTTTTAACTTCATTTATTAAACCCCTTGAAATTCCATAATTACTATATCATTAAGATATAGTACAAGTATTATTATATCATTTCCAACCCTTTTGTATAGAGATTTGGATCTAACAATATTTTATTAAAGTTATGTTGTAATAAATGATTATTGATATTTATATACCATGCTCTTAGGGCTTGCTTTATACCATATAAGAATTTGTTAAATTTATAGAATTTGTATTATTTTCCTTAAACACAAATACTTTTAGTTGTGATATATAAAATTTTTCTTCAAGATCACCATTAATAAATGCACTTTTTACATCTATTTGAGGAAGTTTATATCCTTGATGTTTTGCTAAATCATAAATTATTCTGATAGTAGTCATTCTTGTTGTACATGCAAAAGTTTCTTCATAGTGAATTCCTTCTATTTGAGTATATCATTTTTCTACTAGTCGAACCCTGTACTTGTCAAGTGAACCATCTAGTTTATCGTTGCTTAATTAAACCCATTTACAACCAACTATTTTATTTCCTAGAGGTGTAAATAGATTCCATGTTTTATTTCTAAAATATGATGTATATTTTGATTCTATATCCAAATTCCATTTTGGATTATTCAAAGCCTAAAGTGTTGTTGTAGGTTCTTCCATAGAACTTAACAATCCTCTATTTATTCTAGTGAGACTATGAGTTTGAGATCTTCTAGTAGTAAGGTTTGGCATTTTTTAAAGATTTGAATCTCTAAGTGTATATCCAAGGAATATAGGTTCTTTTCTCTATAAATTTAAAAATTAAATTGTATTTTTATTTTGTTCATATTGAAATTTTTATTCTATATTTTCATTTCATGAGTCTTCCTATAAAAATTTTAGAACTTTTGAATCAATTTTTTGTTTTTTAATAGCATATTTTATTTTTTCATCAAAAACTACGTCTCTACTTATATAGATACTAATTATTGTTGGATCAATTATTCTATATCCTACAGTTTCATCATCATAACTGAGAAATATACCACACAATTTTGTCATCTAATTTTATCTTCTTCTTTTTTGAAATATGCATATAAGGCTTGCATCCAAAAATTCTTAATCACTCTATAGTTGGCTTTTATCCTAACCATACTTCTTTAGGTGTAACATTTTTTTATATTGTTGTAGGTAATCTATTCTACAAATATAAAACCATATTAAATACCTCTATCTAATACTAAATATCAATATGAGATTATTTAATTATACATCTAAGCATTTCCATGATTGATTTCCTCTACAATACCATTTTTTATGGTGAAATGCTCTTTTAAGTTGTATTTTTATTCCATTTTCTTCTAAAATTAGATTGAATTATTTTGATTCTGATAGTTTTCCTTGATTATTTTCACCTCCTCTATATGAGTGAATATTTTGATAGTTTTCCTTGATTCTTTTCAACTATAATTTTAAATTGTTTAAACTAACTAAATGCTTTGTATTTGTATTTCATAAATTATACCCACATTTTTTTGAAATAGTCATCAAAAAATAGTTGAAAAAAAATTATGTTTTCCAATACGAGTAATATTCATTAGACTACATAAATTTGTACATATTAATTCTAATGGTTTTTGAGCTCTATGTTGGTGAAGTTCAAAAGTTATTGTATGTTGTTTTCCTGCTAGACATTTTGGATAAACTATAGATTTCCAAGAGATATTTGGTAATCCTTTTACCATTTTATATTTAGTCATTTCATTTAATTATGATGCACTTATATGTTTGAGTCTTTTATGCCAAAGCTCATTTCTTTCATGCATTCCTACTAAAACAACATATTTTTTTGCTATATCTAAAGTAAATAAACTATCTTTATAACATATTTTTTACTATATCTAAAGTAAATAAAATATTTTTATAAGATCCTAAAGCTAATATTCTTCCCTAATTTACAATATGACATTGTTTTCTTTCTTTTATAACTTCTATTTATACTTCCAAATTTTGATCCATAAGCTGAGAAACTAAAATAAGATTTGTAGTTAATCATGGGACATATAGCACATTGTTAATTACTCTTTTTCCATTTGTTATATTTATTAGAACATCTCCTAATATTTTGGATTCATAAGTCATACTATCTGCTTTAACAACTGGCTTCTTATATTTTCACAAAAATTATTAAACCATTGTTTATTTCTAATCATATGCATACTGGCTCCAAAATATATGTACCAATAATCCATAATGGATTCTAGAGTAGTAAAACTTATGTCTCCCTAATATATAGAAACTAAGGAAAATGAATTTTACAAATTTTATTTTCCTAAGTTTGATGTTGAATACCTTTTAACTCCCAAATAACTAATTTGCTAAAAAATCAATAATCTTGTATTTCAAAAAATATGTAAAATAAAATAAATTTCAAAACTATCTAAGAAATAAAAAACTTATTAAAAACCTTATAATTCCAATATTATAATAAATTATATTACTATCCTACTTATGGCTCCATTAATAAAATAATAATAATTAATGATAAAATCCTTAGCACTAATTACTCCTTAATCAGACTCAGTAAAATACTTTAAAAAAATATCCACCTTATCACTCCTAAACTTAATAAACTAAATAATTTTTATAACCCCTAGAAACTTATACTAATAATTACTCTTTCAAAAAATATTTTTACTCCTAAAAACAACTTATCACTCTGAAAATTTAAACTTTGTAAATACCTAAAAAATTAAATTTTACCTCAAAAACATCATGCATGACTTTTCTTTTTGCTATATTGTAATTCTTTGAATGTTCAAAAATAGACTCGTACAAATTATTTTAACCAGCATGTTTGAGTGCTATGTGTCTCTAGAAATGATCCACTTTTTGATGTTTGTGTTTTGATTCAAATGTTACTTTATTCAATATTTGGGATTTGATTGCTTGACCACGAATTATCTACCAAATGGATCATAAAAACTACCAGAATTGTTATATTTTTGAAACCTAGCGATATATGTTCCTTTATCCAATGTTATATTTCTCCTTGTAATCAATGTTTTTTCTCTACAAAGCTAAACTCTTGGTATTCCAATGAATTTCTACCTAAGTGCTTAGGTTTTTTTCTAATTTTTAGATATCTTAGATGCTCTAGTGAATTATCTTTAACTTGGTTTTCACATTATCATGTTGTTTTTAACATATGCTACTCGATGATATGCTTTACATAGCTCTGCTCAACATCATGATATGCTTGAAATTCTTAATCAATGTTGTGCTTGTAGTTACACTTCAGTGTTGTGCTATGGCTATGTGCTTTGGTGTTGAATGCTCTCTTATTGTCTTAGATTTATATCTATTATACTTTCTTCCTTGTACCCATTCTATATCAAACCTGGTATATACTCATAGTGAGGATGATATTATTATTCTTATTCTTATTATTATTATTATTTAAGTGAAAAACCCCTTGCGGTGCCGCATTGGTCTGAGAGACCACGAACATGGGGTTCTACACCATTAAAATCACTTGGGGGTCACACCCAACCCTACCCGCACCAACATTATCAATTGGATTTTGGATACCCAATTCAGCTTTTGGTAGGGTGGAGATTTGAACCTGGGACCTCCCTTGGAGGATTGCCCTCTCCTCTCCAACTCACCTACAACACCTGGGTTGGATGATATTATTATTGCCATCCATAATATCTTGGTTATTACATGAATTATCTATGAGTGCTATCATTTATGCTAATATTTTGGATGACTTTTGAATCATAGAAGTCTTCTCTATAATCACTATCATTTATTTACCTCTTTGTATGCATAAAACTTGGTCCTATGTACTACTTTGTATGCTTAGACCTTGGCCTTTTATGTTGTACTACATTGCATACTTAGACATTGGCCCTTAAAACATCCAATTGCTCTTAAATGATTTATGATATTCTTTATCAAGCTTCTTTTCTATGGACCTTAATATTTTTGTAATATTCTCTTTTTCAAATATGTATCTTTAATATTTATATGGCTTACTCTATCAATCATTTTTGTCAAGGTTAATATCTAATGACTTGAATCTTTATTTTATTTCAAGGATTTGCTTCAATACTTGAAATATCTTTTATATCAAGGTCTCTCTTCAAGACCTAAAATATTCTATCAAGGTCAATTTCTATGTGACCTAAAACTTCAATATCTTGCAACCTTGATTAATCTCTAAAATTAATATCAAGTGTTGACTATTTTCCTAAAATGATCAACTGTATTATATTTGATTCACCTTCCAATATATATGAGTCCTCATCTTTAGTAGCTATCTTTCAACCATGGAAAGACTCTATAGCTAAGTCTTATTTTTCACTAGTTGTTCCTCCAATAATGGAAAGACTCTAGCCTTTCTACTCACTTCGATATTATAATAGAGTCCATGTCTAACTCCATTTAAAATAGATAGACTCTAAATCAATTTTATCAAACTAGAAAAAATCAATTTTTGTATGTAGCTAAATAAACTCAACTTGTGCAAGAAACTACTCTTAGTAGTTATGATACCACTAATGTTTTTTTAAGCCTTAATACTAATAGAAAGTTCATAGGATAAATATCATAGGATCAAATATAATACATACACAATATAGTAATATGAATATGATAAGAATGAATCTTTCAAACTTAACAAAAGAGAACATAATATGTATAATTCTATTATCTAAAAAACTTGTAGATCAAGTTATGGAGATTTGTATCAATAATATAGCTTTACAAAAATGACCTTTGAGTTTTTTATCTTTCCATATATCTACGAAAATATTGATATATTCATATATCAAATAATGTATTATAATATAATAGACATCCATTCAACCCCCCTTGTATATAGCATAAAAAACTATCTAGTGATATGCAAATGTTACCCACAAGATCATTGTTAAAATGACTCACCAATTTGTTTCTCATTGTTTATTATTAATAATATTTGAAGGGGAAAATATCTATCCCAAAGGTTGAAACCATCCTACAACACTCTCATATTTGTCATGTAATATTATCCCTTGATTCCTTCTCTATATATATGACAAAAATATACAACTTTTAAAAGTATTAGCTTTTGTTAAATTTCTTTCATCATTATGAATAGGTTTCAACTTACTTCTAAATTTTATTTCATTATTGTAATGAGATTTAAAGAATACCATTCGATGATTAATTTTTTTACCTAAGTAAAAACCAATTGATTTATACCTAGAAATAAATTATGGGTCTCCAAAAAAATTCTAGACTAGTCCCCCAAAGCTTCAGCAAAACCTCTCACTAAATAGTGTCTTTAATTTTTTATTATACCTCCAATCCTAGTTGGCCTTGGATTTTCCTTTGTCACTTAATCAAATTTTAGATTAAGTGATCCAAATGGAGGGGGTTTCCATTTGATTTGTTGTCTAATACTATTGACAGATGGACTGGTTCAAGGTCCCAACCTGTAGCTACCAAAATCCCTTGTTTTGATTCCTTGGCTCCTCTCTAGTTAATTAATTTAGCATTTTTGGAGTAAGAGTCATAATCTTGTTGGCCATAGTAAGACTCTTTCTTCTTATATTTAAATATATAGTTGTTTAATTCTTCCTAGATCCTCCAAATGTAATGGGAGAAACAAAAATTTCATAATTTTTTCAACCTTATACTTTTGAACTAGGAACTCCATTGAAGACACAAGTTTGAAAACAACTTGGGAACACCCACGAAAATTGAGATTTTTTAAGATATTCAAAAGAAATTCTTGAGGAAAGGGAAAATTAAGGCATATATTGTTGACATCCTCCATCATATTTTCACATAAACTACATTGGTTAGGAAATTAAAAACCTCTTTGTGCTAAATTATCCATAGTTAAGATTTTATTTTGGAAAACAATCCAGAAGAAGAAGAATTGCTTTTGCAGTTGGGTCCTTTATACAAACTGTAGAGACTGAGATTGAACCTCTTTCTTATCCTTCAAGTAAGAAGTACCCTACATTGATAGTATAATGTCCCTGACTGGATAAATTCCACCATTTTATTGAATTTTTTAATAGCCTAACCATTTCTTTTACCCATAACTTCTACAAGGATATGATTCCACAAAGTTCTACCTTTCCTCCTTATTAAATAATCTTGGACCAGGGACCTAAATAGATGAGAGACTTCAAGTTCCAAGAATTTAAAATCTTAGTCCTCCTCGAGAAGGATACTCTTCATCCAAGGGTCTTTCTATAATTGTACCTTCAAGCAATTCCTGCTTTTCCACCCAATTTCTTGATGTAAAAATGATATGATAGTTTGGATTTTATTCCAAAAAATTTATCCCTTTGGATGGTTCCTATATTCTAATAATTTATCATTGTTTCTTAGGTCTTGGCTTGAATAATACTCACTCATTCCACATCTCATTTCTTATCTAATTTCTAGCTAATATTTCCCATTAAGGATTTTTTCATTTTCCTTAGATTTCTAAAGACAAGGCCTCTAGAATCCTTTTGGAAAACAAGATACGAAGCTATCATTCAAATTTTCCTCTTCTCCTCAAAATTTGACCGCAAAAAATTCCTCACAATTTTCTCAATTCTATCACACACTTGAAAAACAAAAATCTAGTATTAATACTATCTTCAAAGCCTTCTTAAAATTATTAATAGTAAGCATTTTTATTTTTCAATAATTAATGCTTGTAAGTAAATAGATTGGGATTTAGAGTTATAGGCTTTTCATTTTCCAATAAACATGTTAATAAAATATACAATTTAAAAATAAATATTTTATTAAAATTTTTACAATTTAAAACATTTATTATTTTTATTACAAAATTAATGAATAAATATATTTTTTATTCTGAAAAATATATATTATCTTAGAAGAAGAACATTTTATTTCAAATGAGAAAATGATTGAAATCAAAATCAAAGTCTACATCCAAGAGTCATGGTTTAATTTGAACATCTTCTAAAGTTAATATATCAACTCAAATATTCTAGGTAATATGCAATATATTTGCATGTAGGAGCTCAATTTTCCATGCAAGATATTTGATGGTAATTGAATTTCAAGCAAACCTAAACCAAAATAATCAAAGTTTCTAGGTAAAGGTCCATTTTAGGGAGGTAACCTAAAAAGCATTAAGTATTGGTTCTAATAAAATTATTGGTCAACACATTAAATATTCTTTGGATGGATCAACATATTTATCTAGACAAGCTAATGTCTTGTTTAATTTTCATAAAAAAATGGCTTATTATGGAAAAAAATCATCTCTCATTTTTTCTTATGCAAAAAATGAGAAGATTTATTATTTTTCTTCTCAAATCCTCGAAAGGGGATTGATTTATAGGTTCAATGAACTTTGGACCAATCTTATGACTTTGAATGGATAGATAATAGAAAATTGATCACCTCTCATTTATATGAGATTAAAATTCACTCTTATTTGTAAGGATTTTACATTGTGGTTTATTAAAAGTGAATAATTTAGATGGTATTTATAGTGGTGGCACGTGGTTTTTTAATGAAAGCACTATAATGTTTAAAAAACCTTGGTTTTCAAAACTTCATCTCTTAGTGATTATTTTCATTCTAATATGGGTTAGGTTTCCAAATTTTGCTTTGCATTTTTTATGTCATTAACCCTTGAACATGTTGATCATGTCAATGGAAAAGTGATTTTACTATATCATTCTGAAAGCACGAGGATACGGAAACAAAAAGGAATATGCCACAAGAAAGAACAAGAAAGGACATATGCAAATTGACACAAGATAAAAGAAATATGAAATATCGGAATCTCTTTATTGATACGCTTTTCAAAATGTGTTACAATATGTCTCCTTCCTTTTTAGGGGATAGGAGCGTCAAATGTGTTTCTTGTCACAACATCCATGGATGACAATCCTTCTTCCGCATGCCCACATGTAATATGGGTGGACCAAAACGTCGCTACCGCTTGCGTATATGATTATTTGATCTTTCTTGCTCCTCTGCTGTCTGAAACCTGCATTCAAAGAAACAAAAAATATTAGTAGCACCTACGGACAGAATGAAGCATGTATTTCCCAAGGTCTACTATCAGTAAATGCATGAAAATATTAAAACAATAATGAAATGACTTCGGATTGACCTAAAAATTTCATAGTAGCATAAATATGTCAACAGAAGACCACTGCAAAAAGAACTATCTAGGAATTCCTTACAGATTTGTATTTGCTCCAGGGTGGGACGAATTCACCTACAATAACCTATCAGAAAGAACCCTCTTCAATGTCCTGCTTAGGAAGCTCCAAATGACCTGAAAATTTGGATTTAGCTAATTGGGGGTGTTTTGGGAAGACCAAGATGGTCATATTTTTCCAATTTGGCCTCTAGAACCCAGATTTTTTTGGTGCCATTTGCAAGTTAGTGAAGGCGGGAAATGACAGAAACCTGGTCAAAATTGCTCAGAATGAAATGAAATTTGAACTGTAACCTATTTAACCTATCTAGAATCAAATGCAAAAGAAAAACCAGAGAAATATATCACATATTTCTATTCGTCCCGAGGGGGGCAAATTTGACTATGACAGATTGGGGAGCGCTCGGGGGCAGGATGCCCACCGTTTGAGGCACTGTTTCAACACCAATCCACTTGGGATGGGTCCAAAACTAGTTATGGGGTGTTGTCAACAAATTTTGGGAATTTTTGTGGCCAAAAAATAGGTTTTTGGTCCGGATTCGCGCTTCTAATAGTCACCCAATAACCTCCCTTTCGAATGAGAGATTAAGGATGTAAAAGCACAAATCGCAAGTAGGTATGTAAATTGGTAGCACTTCATTGCTCAAATGCTCCTTCTATGTATATATTTTGGGTGGGAAAACTCCCAAATTTACAGACCTTAGGGTCTCTCTATTTGAATTGCGCATGCGAGGGCACTACTTGAGTTAACTGTCCTATTTTCAGAGAAAAGCTAATTCCCTGATTTGGAATATTTTTGCATGAGGTTTCTAAAATAAAAACACTCATAACTGATGTCTCTATTCTTTAATAAAAGCTATTCCTCACAATTGCATGGCCTGAAGCCTCAGTTAACTGGCAGAGTTACCGAGGTTTGAATTTTTGCCAGTCAAACTTGCCATTCACCTCACCCTGGGGCGAATGCTGCTATTCATCCCTGGGTGGGACGAATGACAGTTTGTATTCATCCTGGGGTGGGATGAGCAGAGAGCAAAGTCCCAAAAAGGTGCCAAATTGACCTCTGACCTCTAAAATTGCTTTTGGAAGTGGTTAGGACCATTGTTTAACCTCTAGGGGCTGTGTGTGTCAATGCGATCAGCGCTTGTTGTCACATAATCGGATTGGTGCTGTTTTGGTGTCTACAGATTAAATTAGTGAAAAGTAAAAGATATCATGTACTCATATATATCTGGATGTTTATTTGAGCAATGCACTCCTCATATGTTTTGCCTTGGTTTAGGTGTTTTAAATAGAATATAAAATTTTATTATGAATGTCTTCATCTCAGTTGTGAGCAATACTCTAAATTTACTAACTAGCTAATTCCTATCCAGTGATACCAAGGTAAGTCTATAATAAATCACAAGATCATATTGCCTCCACTAAAATGGGTTTTTAGGTGGTGTAGCAAAACATAAGGCAAAAATATACATGGTATAAGGGTTATTCATTGAAATATTTTTTAATGTTACATCTCACTTAGAAAAGAAAAAGTTTTATAATAAGCTCAATAATGTAGTTATCTAGTGAAATTAGGATAAATTCTAAGCATCAATGATCTTTTGTATTTTACCTATAATATTCAAAAGAACAAAACTTACTTTCAATAAATTCAAAAGAATTTAGTGAGACTGGAAGGTAAGAACATAGGAGTCCTCCTACATTGAATATTTCACCCTTTATTTCACATCACAAACATTAACTATTGGATAAATAGATTCAAAATGGTTCAAAGGTCATTAAAAAATCTATACCAATGAATTGTTAGAGAGATTTTATATTGTTATTCATTTTATTATTAAAATTATTTATAAAAATTTTACATCCATGTATTAATGTATTCAAAAATATAAAATATAAGCATGTATGGATAGTCATATAAAAACATAAATGTGATAATCTTGTTAATAGAAATATTACATATGTTTCTTAAGACAGTATGGTTCCACCACAATTACAAAGGGTAATGTAATTTAGAAATTTACCTAAGAAAATTATATTAATTTGAAAAACAGGATAAATGAAGGGATTTAGAAAACCTTAATTTTTTTTTAGAAAATGAAGAAAAATGATTATATAATTAAATTATGTTGTGCTCTTTTGTAAATATGTTATTCCTTTGTGCAAAAAAATATGATTTCCAAAAATATTAAAAATTAAAATGATACATTGTCATTCTCATATTGAATAATATCATTATTATCATTTCATTTATCTATGCAAATATTAAATAGGTTTTGTTACACCTATCATATAATATACGTTTATCAAATATTCAACTAATATAAAACAATTAATTTGGATGACCTTACTATCAAATGATTATTTTTTTAATTTCTTAGAAGGGATTGAAGCAACCCCACCAGGGTTATGCATAGTGGTTATTTTCGCAAAATTGGCTAAAATTAGGATTTTTAAAATTTGGAATTGGCTAATATTTGGGACCCTTGACCAGGGTCCATTAGCCAAAAAATTTTGGGTGCAAATTTTTTTGGGTCGATTCGCCCCAATTTTATAATAATTTGACCATTTTAAGTTTAAATTTTCAACATTACCCCTAATAATAGTGAATCTTCTACGTGTGTTTGGAAAATTTTCACCTAGATTTTGAAACCGATTCGCCAAATTTTTATAAATATATTTTGGGGCCGACCCCTTACGCATAACCCTGAACCCCACTCATTCCACATAATGACCATATAGTAATATTACATGTGTTTGACTATTATGCATGAATTGCTTGATAAGTTTTGAATCTGGGTCTCCTATTTGAAACTTGAGGAATTGAATTAACACATATCACTTTATATAGTACAATGAGTTTTAATATTATAATTTATATTTTTAAAATGATATGTGTGGCTTATATTGGGGGCCACTCCCATTACAAAAATAAAATATTACATTCTTGCATTATATTTCAATTTCAATCAAATTAATAAAACCATATCCAACCTTTCTTTCTATAAAAAATATTCTTAATTTACCTTTATTATCAAATAGATTCATGGTATTTCTCACTACTAAGTCTCCAAAATCAACTCCTATATATTATTTCATACAAATGGCTTCTAAAATTTAAATTTTATCAAGGTAAAATTCAACATTATGAATGGTTAAAATATTTTCTACCCAATTTCCATATCTATAAATATAAATATATTGTTTAATAATATTCTAATATTTGCTTAATACATTTTATAAGGGTTCTTATTCATGCCCCTAATATTTCAAGATATTATTTTCATTGTAATATTTTATTTTTCTTTGTGGGTTTAGCCCCACTTCTTGTTAAAACTTGCAATATTCACTTTTGTTTTCCCATATCAATATCCTTTCAAGTTTCTTTTTCCTCCTATATTTTCCTTTATGGGTCTTCCTCTTTTATTTTACATTCCCACCAATACTTTCATTTTCATCAATCTATTCAATATTATCACACTAATCAAAGTAAGACTTATCATCTACAGATTTGTCATGTTAGAAAACAATATTCTATTGAAAGAAGAAAATAGTTATGCAACACATCACAAGACTTGTAGAGAAGCTCAATGAATTGATTGATTTATTCCATGGATCAACTTTGTATAAATAGCAAATTTGATCATTGAGAGCTGTTGGATTACAACTCATAAAATATGATCTAGACTATACTGAGAGTTCACCTGACTCATGGAGGAGTGGAAACTCAAGTATGTCTATCCTAGTAGGACTTAAGAGAATAATTACTTATTCTAACACCACCCCTTAAGTGATACTAGGGGATTTTGATATAAATGAGTCCTGGAAATAGGACCTAATGAGGTACTCATGTACATATATGTCTTATTTAAGAGATGGTAAAAACCACATGGTAAAAACCATCTATCAAAAAATAATAAAAAGGAAGAGGCATGTCTTCAGTTTGCGAAGATTGTCCTCTTAGAAAAAAAGGATGAGTCCCAAAAATAGGGCCTGATGAGGTACTCATTTACATTAATATGTGAGAGATGGTGAAAAACCACTTGGGAAAAAATTATTCTCCAAAGAATAAAACAAATAATAAGAAACCAAATATGGAGATATGAGTCTCAAAAACTTAGCTTGATGAGGTACTCATGTACAATTTATACTTTAGGAGAGATGATAAAAAAAACCACATGGGAAAAAAACATCCTCCAAAGAATACAACAATAGAAAGGAGAGATGAAAGATATATATTGTTTAATGCAACTGTTTTACCCCAAGTTTCTCTCGCAACTGAATGTAATGGAAAGAAGGAAATGACTTGGTGAATATATCTGCAATTTGAATTTCAGTGGGAATATAGTCCAAATATATTTCTCGTCTCTGAATATGCTATCAAATAAAGTGCATGTGAATCTCAATGTACTTGGTGCATTGATGCTCAACTGGATTGTGTGTAATAAGAATTATGCTCTAATTGTCACACCAAAGAGTAATAGGTTTGTCATGGAAAAAACCAAATTCTTTTAGTATCTTACGAATCCAAAGAGCTTCCTAACTTGCCAAAATTATTTCATTGTATTCTACCTCTGTAGATAATAAAGCTAATGCTTTTTGTTTTTAGAATGACCAAGCAATTCATGAAGAACCAAGACAAAAAATATAGCCAAAGGTTGAACATCTATCTTCTACTGAACCTTACCAATCTGAATTCGTGTAACCAATGATATCCATGGATTTTCCCTCATATAAGAGACCAAAGTGAGTAGTGCCTTGCAAGTAGCGGAGGATTCTTTTTGCTGCTTGTCAATGACTGAAATAATATTGATGTGAGAATTTGGATATCAATCCAACATCATATGATATATCTGGGTGAGTATGAGTAAGGTATAACAAAATCCCTACAAACTGATGGTATAGAGTTGCATCACATAGAGGGGATGTGTAGAAAGTACTTAGAGTGACTCCATATTGAAAAGGTGTAGAAGAATATTTACAATATAACATCTTAAACCTTTGAAGAATGTTTAGAGTGTATTTTTGTTGACACAATGAAATTCTTGCATCTGTTTGATTTATTTGAATCCCAAGGAAGTAATGAGCTAAACCCAGATCAACCATTTTAAATTTTTCAAAGAGGGAGTCCTTGATAGTCTGAATGTGAGTGAAGTCACTACCAGTGAGTAGTAGATCATCAACATATAGAACAATTATGGTGATTTTTTCTTCATCTCTCCAAACATAGACTATGGCATCATACTCACAATGAGAAAAACTGAGGAAAGAAGGAAAGAGTCCATTTTTTCGTACCAATATCAAGTTTTGTTTTTGATTAAATAAGAGAAGTTATTTTCCATGGCATCATCCCATTCTTTAATACCAGTGGCTTCTTTGAAGGATTGAGGATCTATTAAAATGGACTGATAGACAAGACTAGAGCCTATGAAGTTTCTTAATATGGATGATGGAATATTTTGGATGAATGGAGTAGCTTCTTTAACAATGGTGTTGGCCCGTTTTGGCATAAAAGAGGGAATAGTAGGAGTGGTAGGAATTTGAGTTGGAGTTATATGATCCTCATATTGATCATTAATGTCTAAATTAACCTCTAATTTTGGTTCTTCATTGTATTGAGGCTCTAACATTGGATATGATTCAATAGAATCAATTGAGGAAGATGATGGTTGAGGATATTTATGAGGGAATTTTTCATCAAATTGAACATTCCTATGAAAAAATACCTCATAAGTTGTGGTATCAAGGAGCCTGTATGATTTCATATCCTCACAATAACCAACAAAGATGAGCTTTTTGCTTTTCTTGTCTAGAGCCTTCCTTTTCTTATTTGGGATATGTACCCAAGCAGTACACCCAAAATTTTTGAGGGAGACATCAAGTTTTGAGCTAGTCCATGCTTACTCGAGAGTTAAATGGCCAAGATATTTTTGAGGTATGTGGTTTTGAATATAGTTTGCATAGTTAATTGCTTCTTCCCAAAAAACTTTTGGAAGATATCTTGATTGGAGCATACAATTGGCCATTTCCTTTAAAGTTCTATTCTTCATCTTTGCAATACCATTTTGCTAGGGATTATGGGAGACATAATGTTGATGAATTATTCCATGATATTATAGAAAAATTGAGAACTCATTACTGAAATATTCCCCCCATTATCTGTACGAATTTGCTTGATTTTGTAAGAGGCTTGATTTTCAACTAAGGCTTTGAGGATTTTGAAGTAGGATGGAATATTACTCTTGTATGTTAGGAAGTATACCCAAGTTATTATGAAAAAGTCATGAATTAAGGTTAAATCATATTTTTATCCTTTGAAAGAAGTCTCTAGGAAGACCATCAACTCACTATGGATTAACTCTATAGGAGATGAGGCCTTTAGAGAACCACTAGGGTAGAAAGGATCTTGATGTTGCTTTCGAAGAGAATATACAGGATATACTCCATAAATAGAAGATACTTGTGGTAATATTGTTACCATTTCATGGGTGTTCAATTATTTTAGGTAGTTATAATTGAGATGCCCAAACCTTTCATGCCAAATTTTGCTTTCAAGATTTCCTTGTGTAAAAAATAGGATGCCCCTTATAAATTTTTGAATCCTTTAAAGTGAAATAGGTGAGTTTTGTGGTCAATATATCCTTTTTCTATGAGATAGTTGGGATCTTGTATGTCTTTTATCTCAACTCCTGTTGGTGAGAAGAGAACTATTTTTCCCTTTCCAAAAGTGCAAATATGATATATGAAGAGGAGATTTGTTGCAATGTTTGCAACATAGAGAACATTATTGATATAAAAACCATAAATAGATATGTCACCTTTTCCTTTGACTTGTATCAAGGATGAATCACCAACTTCTATGCTACTTGTTGAACTTGAGGAGATTGAAGAGAATGACTCATCTGAGGAAGTCATGTGATGAGTTGCTCCTGAATCTAGAACCCAATATTTTGATGAAGTTTTTGTGATATTTCCTTGAATATATAGGGCTTTTAATATTTTATTCTTAGTGTTTATACTTTAATCCTACATTTTTGCCTCTATTTGTTGTAGTCTTTTCCAACATTTGTTCACATAATGACCATTCTTTTTGTAGTGAGTACAAGTAATGGCACTCCTTTCTTTTTAAATTGTTCTTTAGAAGATATGGATGCTACTAAGGCTTTTCAGGAATATGAAGAGATCTCATACTTTGCAATTTTGGTTTCTTCTCTAGTTAGCCTATCACAAAATTCCTCTACGGAGGGCATTTTAAAACTTGCACCAAGAGCATTTTTTGTAGATAAAAAGGTGGTTGCAAAAATTTGAAATACACCATTTAATTTAGAAATAAATAGGTAGATGCATTATTCTTATATTTTAGACTTGCCACTGCCTTTGTATTGAGTGAGGATTTCTTTAAATTTGGTGAGAAAGTCAATAATATTGCTGAAATATTCAGGAGATAGTGCAGTTAATTTTACCTCTAGTTGCATTGACCTTATTTGATCTACTTTTCCAAATAAGTTCTTTAGTTTTTCCAAAATTTCATAAGGAGTTTTAAAATCTGTAATGTGAAACCATAAGATTTCATTTAACTTAGTGCTTATAATACCCATTTTTTCATACATCTTCCCTTTATGAACAAATATTTCATATTATTTTTCAAATTCAGGTTGCTTTTTTTCTAGTAGGTGTGTGAGTCCTTTTTGAGAAATGAGATTTAATATTTTGGGTTTCCATTTATGACAGTTATGAGGAGTGCGTGGATCAATTGTATTCATTGTATAAATTTTGCTAAAGAAAAATTGAAGTGAACCAATAATTTCCCCCTTTAACTTCAAGTGTTGAATAGAATGCAATTGAATTTTAGAGAAGGTATGTAAGCCTTATTTTAATAACACAATCCTCAGATTACCCACCCTAACGAGAGGGAAACTATAAGTAAATGAGTTTTTAAGTATTAAAATTGGCTCATGAAACAATTTCCAGGCCTTTATATTATTCTTCTCAATTACCCGCCCTTACTTGAGGGAAACTATAAGTAATGAGTAGAATAAATTCATGGAACATAGGCTTGAAATGCAGTTATGATCAGCCAGATTTGTATATCGGAATTCTCAATGACTCACCCTTACAAGAGGGAAACTATAAGTAAGAGAGATTTCCAATATGTGAAATATGGATTTTGACCAAAAAATATAATGCCAGGCCTGTATACCAAGTATCTCAAAAAAACCCGCCCTAACGTGAGGGAAACTATAATTTCTTTCTGGAGGATAGTGGTATGTGGAACGTAGGCAATATATCTTGAAAGAAGAAAAAAAAAATTGGAATAAATTGAGTGCTTGTATTGATTTTGTGAAATAAACTTCTTTAGCCTATATATTTATGTTATATATTAAAAAATAAATATAGCTGAAAGAAGTGGATTTAAGTAACAAGCAAGAAGTGGAAAAAATTTCCACTATAAAGAAGAAAAACTTTAGTTTTGGAAGTTTTTGAGTGCTTGTATTGAATTTGTGAAATAAACTTCTTTAGCCTATATATTTATGTTATATATAAAAAAATAATTATAGCTAAAAGAAGTGGATTTAATTAACAAGCTAGAAAAAAATTACCACTTATAAAAGGAGTCTACTAGAGATGACAATGAAAATAGACAAAAAGAAACCCCCCCTTAAACTGAAACCAACAAAACAAAAGGTGCAAGAATCAACACCCTAAATCCCCCCAAAATAAGTTTTATATTTATTAGTTTACAATTGACTTTTACTTTTTTTTCGAAGATAGCCTTTTGAAAAAGGAAGGCTATGAAAAAATGTAAAAAAATTCAGAAAATTTAAACCAAAAAACTAGATTTTACTTGGAGTTTTTAATGGATCACAACTTTGAAATTGAAGAGACCAAAGAAAAACTCATTAAAAATATTTTTAGGAGGAAGACAGATACACTTATTCTAAGCTTTAAAGGCTTAGCACTGATGAGTACTATGACTTCAAAGGTGCTCATTGAAACAAAATGTAGCCACCTTTTGAATATTTTTTCGTCACTGCCAAATGAAGGAGACTTGATGTACGACATGGGTGCACGTTCAAACAGAATGTAGACACCTTTTTGATATATGATTTTATGCCAAATTATGAAGACTTCAGTCAAAGGAGACTTCACTATTTCAGGCATCATCTCTACCAAAAGAAATAGTCTTTTTTGCCAAAAAAAAGTGTTAGCAAAACACAACAAACTTTATGCAATGAAGGCAAACGTATATCTCTGAGAATGACTTCACTGCCAAATGAAATGGAGACCTACAAAACAAGCATTATATTAAACCAAGCAAATATGGAATGTTGTAGCTTGGTTGCACCATGAAATAGAATACGATATGATTCGAGCGCCTTCTTTTTTTAAGGTAATGGTGCCTTCCTATAGAATATTATATTAAATACCCCAAACGAAATGAAACATCAATGGAAAAAAATGATTGATATCATATACAAAAATAGATATTTTAATAAAACAAGCAACGTGAGTGGCCTTGAAGTCGATACGATTTGAAAGGCATGAGCATTGTTTTATCTCTAAATCAAAGAAGTTAAGGAAACAATGCAATATTCTTAAAATGAAATGACTTGTAGATATATAGTATTACCTCGGTATAAGTCAAAAGTTTAACTGATAGTGGACATTTGTCCTAACTAAGGTAAACTCACAGTGCAAGATCATAAATGATACGTTGGAAGCGGCAGTGTAAGTTCATCTCATCTGGCAGCGTTTAGACTAGAAATCTAACAACACATAGACGTTGGGAACTAATAGTGCAATTCCAAAGTTGAAGGATCTCCTGAGGGAAAGGTGTGCTGAGAGAATAATGGATTCCAATGAACTTAGAGAGGAACTCAATGCATAGGCAATGGTCATTATGAGATAATTGTTCCAAACTTAATCAAAAAAGGATGCCAATGAACTTAGAGAGGAACTTCAATGCATAGGCAATGGTCGATTAGACAGTTGTTCCAAACTTAATCAAAAAATTGTGGTGTTCTTTAAAATAATCGTGTGAGACCCAAAGGGAGTGAGCATGAATTTGAAGCCCAATGGGAGAGAGAACTCATACACAATAAAAAAACTAGTGAAGCCCATGGGAGAGAGCACGAATGCATTCTTGAAGGAGGGTGAATTTCCCATTCGAAATTGAGAGAAAAAAATTATAAATAAATGTCCCCTTTAAGGCTTAGGGGAAGCTATCTGGAAAATGGCGTGAGGGCTACCAAAAATTTATTTTGGGCAGCACACTCTAGAAGATAGCCTAATAGCTCTTAATAATAGAAGAGCCTTTTTATAAAATATTTCTCTGCTACGATTTGAACAGGATGAATAAAAATTAAAGATATATATTTCAACAAAACAAAAAAATATTGTTGAAAAAAATTATGGATAAAAAATGACTATACCACAACTCTCAAGCAAGCTGAATATAGTCCAAAAAATTATCCAAAAAAAAATCGAACCAGATATTGAAAAAAATATAGCTTCAAAATACTCTAATGCTTGCAAATAACTATCCTAGCTCTGGTACCATGTTAGAAAACAATATTCTATTTAATGAAGGAAATATTTTTGCAACATATCACAAGACTTGTAGAGAAGCTCAATGAATGACTAATTTATTCCATGGATCAACTTTGTATAAATAGCAAAGTTTATCATTGGGATCCATTGGATTACAACTCATCAAATCTAATATAGACTATACTGAGTTCACCTGACTCATAGAGGAGTGGAAACTCAAGTATGTCTATCCTAGTAGGACTTAAGAGAATAATTACTTATTCTAACATGTCATATTGTGAAGGATCTCTAAATCAATGAATAACCTCAAAAGCATATTCTTTATTTTATTCCCCTAAAAATCCTAATCTGCAAGGACACTTTTCAAAAATAATTACCTTCTTATTCTACCCTAAAAATCCTAAATTATTACAAATTTATGCTTCTCCTAAATCCATAAAGTGCAAGGAATATCCTCTATACCACTTTAATGTTTATTACCAAGAGAGGATTCTATACTAGAAAACAATTAAGATTATTTACTTGGAAATATATTGACCTCTTTTATCATCATTGCATTAAGATTTTTTTCCATATATTCCTTTACACCTTTAATTATTTTTGAAATTGAAGCTACATATTGTACTTTCCCATCCCTTATATCATTCTTCATTTATTCCAATGATTGATCCAAGTGAGTTATGGTGATAATTTCCATAAGATATTATCAATAGGCTTTCATTATCCCTTCTTTAGGAGTGGAATATCCTTGATCTGATTTAACATTTAACAATGTGTGATATCATTAAATTGCCTTGAAGTTTATCTCATGGTCATATTTTTATGTCTCTTTCACCATAGTTTCACTTTATGAACTCCTTCTAGGTGGCAAGTATCATAACAATTACAACAATGAAATATGATATTTTTATAATCCACTTGTTGATCCCATTCTCTTGATTTATATTTAATATTAATTTATTGTGGTAAATATTTTGAAATATCTATAGGAAAAAAAATTCAGGTATAAATATAATGCTTTCACTTCTTACTATTTAGTCCTTCCTTGATTAGTTCTCCTAGGTTATTTCTAATACTCTTCAAAATATTTCTAGATAATTTGATAGGAAATATCACCTAGTGTATACTTCACTCATTGATCATTGATAATGGTAGGATGAGTGGGTCAATGATGTATGAATAGTATGTAGTGGACTAAAGTGAATATCCTCAAGAATATATGAAGGCCTCGATTTTTTTTGAGAAAGAACCTTTTGACATTTGGTACACATGGGATAAGGTAAGTAGATGTCTTGACTTAAATACATGATAGAATACCCAATCAAATTCAAACCCTAAACCTAGGCCATATAAGGGTATTACGGTGAATGGGAAGTATCACCAAATGAACCAAAGGAAACACCAAAGGGTAGTCTGACTATATTGGGAGATAAAAAAACTAAGAAAAACAAAGAGAAAAAATAAAAAATGTTATATAAATTTATGGAAGGAGGTAGTCCAAATGGTTATAGGTGAGGATCTGATGCTAGAGCAATTATTATCACTAAAGGAAAAGGCTTTGGTAGGTATATTTATTGGTGGATCCATTAAACTAAAAACTCTATAAGAATTGATCAAGGTTACCTAGTTGGAGGTTTTAGGATATACTCCTACATATCATGTGATGATGAAGGGTTGGATGATTTTTATCTTCTAAAATGTAGAAGATGTTATAATCATAAAAATGTAATATGGGGTTGGGGATCAATATTTTAAATCTCGAATTTTGGACTCTTGGGTTCAATATATGCTGTAAGAGAAATAATATCTAGTCTATTTGGTTCAAGCTACCCTATTTAACCCTTGAATTCTAGAATGAAATAATATTATGTCAGATTGGGAACTTCTTGGTAATTTTCCCTAGAGTAGATACAAAAACTTAAGTAGTATCCAAAAAATGGTATTTTGTATCTTAGTGGAGCTTGATCTTAGTTTAGAGTTTCCAAAATACATGGAGTTCATCTAAATAAATTATACACATTTAAAAAATCTTATCTACATTGAGGTGTTGTTTTGATGTAGTAATTGTCACCCTTATAATAATCTCAAGGTAAATTGCAAAATATAATAGAGTAGAGGGCAAGGGATTGTATAGAAGGAAGTTTGAGGTTCTTCTATTATAAGAAATTCAAAGTAGGTAGAAATAGCCAAATAAAATATATAAGAGTACCCACTCAAGACTCTTGAATTGATTAAAGAAATATTTCATATCATCAATGTCCAAATGAAGGAGAAAGAGTTAGATCCAAGCGACTACAATAGAGATATTTCATATGAGGGAATAGAGGCTATACCTATGATTCACAAAGTGCTTGGAGGTATTTTATTAGGCATCCATAAAAGCTAAAACCTATTCTTACCCTTTTTGGGGAATGGAGGATTAATTTTTATAATGATAAACTTGCTCTATCATATTGTTCTAGATTAAGTCCCTATATGGAGGTCTTGTTAGACCATAGTTATGATAAGAATTTGTAAGAGGATGGTTTTGTTTCTTCATTTTTGGAAGGTAGGGAGGAGAAATATTATGATTAGAAGAAGGGGGAAGGGTTTTAAATTAAAGGGGGACTCTACAACATATTTCTATCAAGGTATTAGAATAAGTAGAGGAGAAGGGTGTAAAACATAGTAAGTTATTATCCTCTTTAGATAGAAATATTTTAGGCTAAGGAAGCAGTCATGACTTAAGCAACCCTAGTAGATTCTCTTCTCCTCCAAGTCCTCCAAATAACTATAGTACAAGCACATCATTTTATTGATATGCCCTAAGAGCCTTGAAAAATATAAAGAAGATAGTAGGTATGGTTAGGTATCAAGGGACTTAGTTCATGAGACAAGTCAATATCAAAATATTACAATATGAAAGAAATGCTACTTTAAAATTACACAAAAAATGTTGAGAAGGAAAAATTGTTTAGCAAAAAAAAATCCATAGTTGTGGTTTTTAGATTAGGACATCCCTAAGGGAAAGGGAATCAATGATCATCCTCTTTTTAAATGCCTAAGGGCTCAAGGCCTTCATAAAAAAATAACTTTAAAGAATTTTTTTGAACTTCATAATCCATATATAATTTTAATCCAAGAGATTATGTTGGACATAAATAAAGTAATAGCCATCCAATTATGTTGGACATAAAGAAAGCAATAGCCATCCTTGCCTCTCTCCTATCAAATTAGAACTTTGTAAGGATGGACTCAAATGGAATATCGGGAGGAAATTTAACAAGATGAAATTCCTCCTTCCAACTAGTAGATAAGATATGTATTGAGGTAGGTAAGGTTATAGACTTATATTTTATGGAGCTAGGAAAGCTAATTTTATGTATTCAATCTATATGGTCCTTATGGCGGTAGAAGAAAGTTTTTGGAAGAATTATCTATACAAGTCTTTAAAAAAATAAAATGTGGTGGTGAGAGGGCACTCATAATTTGTAACTAAAAGAGCATAACTATGGGAGAGAAGGTCAAAATGGATCCCCTCCCTAAATTTTTCCTATAAGAAATCCAAAATATAGGGTTGTGTGACGTAGAATCAATTAAATTAGTTCCCACTTGGAGGAATCAAAGAACTAGAAGATAAGGTATTTCTAAAAGGTTATATTTTTAGTGTCTAAAAATATTAAATCAAAGTAGAAATACTAAGGACTTGTACGACATTTTAAGTTGAATATTATTTGGTTAGAAGATGAGGAATTTATAAATATAGTAAAATATGAGTGGAGACATATTGACCTAACCATAAAAGAGACAACTTTGTTTTAGTTTTCTAAAAATTTAAGGAGAATCAAATCCACTACAATTGTATGGGCCAAAGGTAAATATTAGGAAGCAAAGACAAGTATAGTTGATGTAGAATCTAAATTGAATCATTTGTATATTCATGAAGTCATTGAGGTTTTTTTAGATAAGGATAATTTGGAGGTCAAGGAGTTAGAAAAAAAGAAGAGGAAATAGCTAGAATTGGAAGATATAAATTGGTTGCCCTTGGTTCTAAATTAGTGGGTGAATTAGAATATGCTCAAGTGTAATTTCATCATGGTATATCTCCTTCATGTTGGAATTATGTTGAATATTTTCCATGTTATTGAGGAGGGGTTAACTCTAAAAGGACTTTACACTCTATAAAATTTTCTTCGTTGGGGTTTACCTATTTTTAGATCCATATGGGTGTTTTTAGGTTAATGTAATATTGGACCATGGTTTTGTGCCCATGGTATTGTAAAACCCTCTTGTGTTGTTGGTATATAAAGTAGCACTTGCATGAGGGTTTGGTAATAAATTTGAAATAAATGTAATTGCAAGCGAAAAGGGAGCAAAAGGATATTATTGTATTGGAGATGGTCAAGTTTATACAATAAAGAAATAATCTTGCTGGGAATTTTATTAAAATGGTTTCCTAGGATAAATTCTTGTGTAAAGTGTTATTTTTCTCTATTTTTCCATTGATTCTGCAATTATTATTTTTGTAGAATTTGTTTATCGAGGTGTTATTTTTATTCATTTGGTATTAGAGCTAGGTTTTAGCTTCATTCAATATATAAGAGTTTAAACCCTGGGATAAATTGATTCTTGAGTGGTAGAAGTGCACAAAAGAATCTAGGCAAAGGAAAATTATAGGAAGCACATGGGTAGAGATTGAAAAATTTAATGGAAAAAATTTTAAGCTGTGCAAACTCAAGATAGTGGATCTATTGGTGGATAAATATTAGTGGGTCATATTATCAGAAGTAAAACCAATAGGAATGACATATGAGAAATGGATACATATTGATATGAAGGTAAGGAGCTCTATTAGATTATGCTTATCTGATTCATAATTATTGAATGCATCGACAGAGGCCACAATAAAGTTATTATGGAAAAATCTAGGAGCATTGTATTAAACAATGTCACTGGTAAATAAACTTTCTTTGAAAGAAGTTGTATTATCTTCGGATGAATAATAGTAACTTAGTTATTAAACATCTGAATAATTTTAACATTGTGATAACTCAATTAAACTCTGTATATGTAAAAATGGATGAAGAGGAAAAGTGTATTTCTTTACTTTATTCATTACCTGACTCCTGAGATAACCTAGTTATGGTTATCTCCAATACTACTTCTACATTGAAAGTAGAGGATATAGTAGGAACATTGCTATCTAAGGAAATGAGATGAAATTTTTTTGAGGATTATCATCAGAAGGATGCCTTGGTTGTGAGAGGTCATTCTCAAGAAAGAAGCAAAAAAAATCAAGAAAAGGAGATCAAAATCTAGGGAAAAATATGTTGTTCCTAAAAAAAGTAAATGCTAGAAGTGTGGTAAAATAGGGTATTATAAAATATTTTGCAGATCTATAAAGGTTTATGAAGTAACGTCAATAGAAATGAGTACCATAAATAAAGATTCATGCAGGGTTATGCATAGTGGCTATTTTCACAAAATTGGCTAAAATTAGGATTTTTAAAATTTGGAATTGGCTAATATTTGGGACCCTTGACCAGGGTCCATTAACCAAAAAATTTTGGGTGCAAATTTTTTTTTGGGTCGATTCGCCCCAATTTTATAATAATTTGACCAATTTAAGTTTAAATTTTCAACATTACCCCTAATAATAGTGAACCTTCTATGTGTGTTTGGAAACTATTCACCTGGATTTTGAAACCAATTCACCAAATTTCTATAAATATATTTTGGGGCCAACCCCTTATGCATAACCCTACATTCAAGGGACATGTTCATAGTTGCAACATGCTCAAGTGAACACCATGATTCATGGTTGATTGACTCATACACTTATTTTCATATGAATCCTCATAGGGAGGGGTTCTACGAATATAAAAATATAAATGGAGGTCAAATGTTCTTGGGAGATAATTCAACACAAAAAATAATAGGTTCAAGGAATATTTAAATTGAGGTTAAAATATGTAAGAGTTAAAACCCTTCCTAGTGTGTTGCATATTCCAGGTTTGACAAGAAAAATTATATTTATGAGTAAGATGAATGATGTAGGTGTGACTGTGGAATTCAATAAGGATAGCTACAAGATGGTTTGTTATGCTTAGTGTTGGCAAGGGGAGTTCGTACATGAAATTTGTTCAAACTTAAGGCTAACACTCTAAGTATTGATTGCAATAACTCTTCAGTTGAAGAGAAAATTAATATGATAGAATAAATTCCAAGTATTCCTATAGTGAAGACAATGTTGTGGCATCAAAGCATGGGATACATTGGTGAGAAATACCTTCAAACATTTAAAATGAAAGGTATGGTTGAAGGATTTTTTTTTTGTTTATTAAATTTTGATTTTTATGAGAACAATATTTTTGGAAAGCAAACCAGAGTTAAGTTTCCAAGTAGTGCTACAAGATCTGAAGGAATTTTACATCTAGTTCATAGTGATGTGTTTGGACCTACAAAAGTACCATCATTAGGTAAATCCATCTATTTTATTACATTTATAGATGAATTCTCAAGAAATACTTGGGTATACTTTTTATGGTACAAATATGATATTTTCAATAAATTTAAAGAGTTCAAGGCTCTTGTAGAAAATTAGATAAAGAAAAAGATAAAGTTTTTGAAAAGCGATAATGGTGGTGAGTATTGCTCTAATGAATTTGAGCAGTTTTACAAGGACTATGGAATAGAAAGGCATAGAAAAAATCTGTAAACTCCACAAAAGAATGGATTTGTAGATGAATAGAATATTTATAGATAAAGCAAGAAGTATGCTAAGTGGTGCAGGTTTAGGAAATAAATTATGGGTAGAAGCTATGTTAAGTGTTTGCTACCTCATTAATAGATCTCCTACCTTAGCTTTGGTAGAAAAAAACCCCATAGGAAGTGTGTACTTGTAAGAAACCCTCTCTTAGTCATATAAGAGTTTTTGGTTGTGAAGCTTATATGTATGTCCCAAAGGAGAAAAAGACTAATCTAGAATATAAATCTAAGAAATGCATATTTCTAGGTTATAGTACCGATGTGAAAGGATATAAGTTGTGGAATCCAAAAACATAAAATATTACTTACAGTCATAATGTGATCTTTAAAGAAATAAAAGAGATTCCAAAATATGAAATGCAAACAAGAAAAGAACTAGAAATAGTTCGGGTAAAATTGGAGCAAAATGAATAACCTATGATAGAACCTAATGCTATAAAATAATATGAATTACATAGATTCTGAAGAGGAATATTTAGAGGAAGAGGGTGATAAGGAATCTAAATGTGTAGAACCTATAAATCCAATTTTGAGGAGATCATATCGAGTGAGAAGACTCCTAAACAGGTATAACCTTTCAAATTTTTATTCTATATTTAATTTAGAAGTTACTAATAAATAACCAAAGTCTATAAAGGAGGGGCTTCAGTCAAATGACAATAAGTATTGAAAAAGGGCTATGGAAGAAGAAATGGAGTCCCTGGATAAAAATAAGATATGGGATTTGGTGAAATTACCCCTTGGCAGAAAACCTATTGGTTGTAAGTGGTTATTCAAAAAGAAGTACAATGTATAAGGAAAGTTAGAGAAGTACAAAGCTTACCTAGTACTAAAAGGATTTTCTTAAGGTAATTGAATTTGGTGAGATTTATTCTTCTATGGCAAAACTAACATCAATTAGAGTTATGTTGGCTATTTCTGCTACTTTTGATTTTGAAAATAGAACAAATGGATGTAAAGATATTTTTTCTACATGGTGAACTTGATTAAGATATATATGTCACAACCAGAATAATTCAAGGTAAAAGGTAAGGAGGACTTGGTATGCAACCTGAAGAGGTCTCTTTACTGGTTGAAGCAATATACAAGGATGTAGAACCAAAAATTTTATAGGTTTGTTTTGGCACTTGGGCTTAGAAAAAGCAAAGCAAATCCATGTGTATATTTCAAAAATAAAGGTGAAAAGTTTGTTGTCATTGTATTATATGTGGATGATATGCTATTAATTGGTAATAATAAGGATATGATAAAGTTACTAAAATCTCAGTTATCTTCTGAATTTGACATGAAGGATTTGGGTGCTACAAAATTTATTTTGGGTATGGAAATAATAAGGGATTGTGCAAATAGAAATTTGTGGTTAAATAAAATGAAATATGTTGATTTGATACTATAGAGGTTTAGGATGCATGATTGTAAACCAATATGTACTCCATATCCATTTAGTCAAAATTTATATGTTCAATTATGTACTAAAATAGATGAATAAATTGAAGAAATTCATCATGTTCCTTATGTTAGTGTTGTGGATAGTCTTATGTATGAAATGGTTTGCACTAGACTTGATATTGTACATGTAGTGGGAGTAGTTAGTAGATATATATCCAATCCAAGAAAGGAACATTGGACTATTGTGAAGAGGATCTTCAAATACTTGCGTAGAACTATAAATTATGATATCTATTATGAAGGAAAATCTAGAGAATAATATTGTCAATCTACAAGTGTTTTTGGATGTTGACTATGCTAAAGATATTGAAAAAAGAATATCCATGAGTGCTTATGTATTCAAGCTATTTAAAGGGGAAGTAAGTTGAATGAGTAAAAAGTAATTAGTTGTTGCTTTATCCACTACAAAAGTAGAGTACATTGTAGCAACTCATGCCTATAAAGAAGTAGTGTGGCTATAGAGCCTTTGTTCAATAGTTGGTATTAAGTAGAAGGTTGTGAGAATTGAGAGTGATAGTCAAAGTGTAATATTTTTGGTAAACAATCCTGGTTTTTATAATCGGTCAAAACATATTGATATCAAGTACCATTTTGTGTGAGATATGGTTGAAGAGAAATGAATGATATTGGATAAAGTTGATACAGAGAAGAATGTCGTTGATTTATTAAAAAAGGTTGTACCTACTCAAATATTTTCATTGTGTAGAAGATCTATGGGCATGGTTTCTCTTGATATTTGACAATATCGGTCCATGGTTTTGTGCCCATGGTATTGTAAAACCCCTTCTTGTGTTGTTGGTATATAAAGTAGCACTTGCATGAGGGTTTGGTAATGAATTTGAAAGAAATGTAATCGCAAGAAAAAAGTGAGTGAAAGGATATTATTGTATTGAAGATAGTCAAGTTTATACAATAAGAAAATATTCTTTCTAGGAATTTTCTTGAAAGGATTTTCCAGGATAAATTCTTGTGTAATGTGTTCTTCTTATCTATGTTTCCTTTGATTCTGCGATTGCTATTTTTTTTATTTTTTATCGAGATTTTATTTCTCTTCATTTTTTTGGAATTTGAAGGCAATGAGGTTTTTTCAGATAAGGAGAATTTAGAGGTCAAGGAGCTAGAAAAAGAAGATGGAATAGCTAGAATGGGAAGATATAAATTAGTTGGTCTTGGCTCTAAATTAGTGGGTGAATTGGAAGATTCTCAAGTGTAGTGTCATCATGGTATATCTCCTCGAATCCTCTTAAATGATTTTCTTCCTCCTCAATTGCCTCAAGGTTCTCTATAGTAAACTCTAGGATCCATAGAACTCTCGAAAATCCAATCAAAAAGTGGATCTAGCTTATCCAATCAAATTATCTAGTAATATTCACTACCTTCCATGTGTGTTTTACAAAGCCTAAGATTATATTGCATAAACACAATGTCATTAAAGGGGTTTTGGTTCAACCTATTACACTTTTGGTGTGTATGGCCTCAAATACCGCTTGTGCTCAATATAGGTGAGTCATGACAAGTTGCATTACATGACTCAAATTAGATGGAAAAAATGAAAAGTCTATCTTCCATAAAAAAAAGTCTTTATAACTACTTGTACTAAAATTATCTATTTATATAAAATCACAATATAAATAATTGTAATCAATCATAGAATATGCTTTATTTATAAATTGAGAAGATACTTTTATAATAAATCTTATTATATAATATTTATGTTTATTTTATTTTCATGTATTTATAGTTTTATAAAACAAAACAAAAATTTTAAAACCACAATCCATTTTATTTTTATAGAATTGAATCCAATATAACTTATGAAAACTTATTTAATTTTTCTTTTTCTTTTTTAATTTTATAAGCATGATAATTGTAATTTATAGTTTGTCATAGTTTGTGAACATGATAAATAAATAGATTATATTTTCTTCACTTATATGTTTAGATAATATTTTGTAAAAAAAAATCTTTATAGTCTTGTCCGTGGCATAACAAAAGGTGAATTTTTTTAAATTTTACATAGTTGACCGATTTAATATTAGGTATTAACTCACCTACTTTTCATTGTATTTAAAAAATAAAATTATATAATCTTGTAATCAAAATTAACTTACATTACTTTCACCACTACCTTAGACCACTTAAATCCAATATATTTGAAACTTGTATCAAATAACTTTCCCACATCATATGGAATAACACCAAAAATAGAGAACATGGAAAATAAACACATTATAAATGGTAGTGGATGTAGAGTTTCACTTTCTCTAATTAATACACTTATATTTATACATGTAATCTCATCCACTACCTCGATCACGTACGAGTCTCAGTCCATACATCTCCCTTGCCTTGATGTCACATAAGTTTCAATCCCTAACTCTATTTGTACAAGTCTCAACCCTTGTCTCTCCTTGTATAAGTCCCAGCCTCTACTTCTCCCCTATCTCCTTTGTCTCTCCTTTGGCCCCTTCCTCTCCCCTACCTCCCATGTCTCAGCTCCTGTCTCTTCCCTACCTCTATCTGTATGAGTCTCGATAAGTAATCATCGAGTAATCAATGAATAATGGTTAGGTAACTCACCGCAAGTTGACAAGTTACTCAACCTAAGTTTTTTATTAAAAAAAATTGTAGGCCCTACTGACCCACAAATTTCGTAGGTACTCATGGCTAATATGTGAGTTTTGAAACACTAGATTAGACAAGCACCTTGTTTGTTTATGTTTAGAATTATACCAAAAACTGTAATAACCCTCCAAGATCTAATTTCTTATATACCTAATTTATCTGCAAGGATGAGATACTGCTAATGTATCTGTGGATGCAGGGACATGTACTATTACTGATGGGAACAATTCAAAGGAAATATGTCTCCTCAATGGGCAAAAAGGATTTTCCGGTGTAAGGTAAGTCAAGGGAAATGATGAGTGACGGAGTATTCACTGTTGATAGGGGTAAAATAACCCTACTGGCAATGCATCCTCCAACGGTTCATATAGATGCATATCATGTAGTTGCACTAATAGGTATGCTTATGTATGTTTTCTTTTGGAATCTTTTTTAAAATATATATATTATTAAAATAATAATAATAATAATATTTATAATAATAAAGAAAGTAAATAATGAAAGAAATAATATAAAATATAAAATATTAATAAATAACAAAATATAATTATAAATAAAAAGAAAATGAAACAAAACCTTGTTACTTATTAAACAAGGCAATTGGAAAACATTGGGCATTAAAGATTATTATGAAGATTTGGGTTGTTGATCGTGGAAACAATGTGGATTCCACATGGCAAGCTTCAGGTTGGAGGAATCATAAACGATCAATAGTTGTTAAGTAGAAAATTAGTACTTATCTTCTAAAAAAAGGGAAAAAGTGAAAAGAGGGAAAAAACATTGTCTTCTTGGAGTGAAGAAGTGAGGAGGATTTCTGAAAGAAGGAAAGGAAACAAGCACTTATCAGTAAGTGAATATTTTCTAGTAATTTTATTTGAAAAATTAATGTCATGAAATAGTAGTAAACTGATTGTTAAAGGTGTTGGAAATTTTGTTATGTGGATATAAATTAATAAACAAAAAATGAACTAGAGATGAACATAATATATTTTGGTTCTTGTGATGAGTTGCATACTATGTTGGATGTGAAATGATTGTATGCATGTTAAAATTTATCCGCATGTCATCTTAATTTGGTCACTCTGACCCTTAGAAGACATTGACAAACCATGGCATGAAATTCTAATAAATCTTGAAGACAAAAGCCAAATTATTTTCCTTGATAAATTATTTGATAAACCATTTGCATTCAGGCACAAGACACTGCATCCAATTTGTAAGAAGAGTTGCTTTTAAATCTTGAGATCCTTGTGATTTAGCATCATGACATTGTGAAACATGAGCCCTAAGGATATTTATAATACCCAAAAAAAATGTTAAATGTATTCTATCTATATTTTGAAGTATAGATGTTCTAAAAGAATTGCATGACAACAATTTGAGAGTCTTTTTGAAAAAAAAATGTAACTAGTTCTATTGTTTCCTTTAGAATGTATGAATGGACAAGAGTACATGGTGGAATTTATTTTATATTTGTGGATTATACTTTAAATTATTTTAAAAAATATATAAAATTTTAAAGGTTTTTAGTCTACATTTTTCTTGTGAAAGATATGTCAATTTAACGAGATGACCTTTCTATTTTCCTGAACTATTAATTTATGTATTTCAAGATATTATACTGGTTGTCTACTCTATTCATATATTTAATCCTACTTGTATTTTGAGAAAATGAATAAATAGCCAGTTATGGGTGATTTTTTCTAGAGGATGCATTTTGGGTTAAAGATCTCCAAGTGAATCCGAGAATGCATGATGGGAAACTTAAGGTTTAGATATTCTTTATCATATTTGTGAATATGTTGGTTGATAATTTATCTTCATATGCATTATTATATTCATATTTTTATTATCAAATTTGATATTTGTTACCCTGTACGCTTCAAGTTGGAACACCTCATAGTAGAAATTTCTATATTTCTTAGAAACTTGCCTTGTATGTATTTTAACTCAAATGATAGAAAATTCGTTTGATAGTTTTTATACAGTGAATCTCTAGCATAGAGACACAATCATATCTTAGCCAACATTGCTTGGTCATTTGGTTTAATAGTTTGGCTAACCGAGAAAATTTAGATGATCACTGATGTGTGAAAAAACATAAACTTGCATAGTTATATTCGAGTTATATAATATAAAGTAATGCTTAAATATATTTAATATAAATTAATAAATAAGGTTTATGATTTCGTAATATGTGTATTAAAACCATGGAAATTCTATTAGAAGATCTGTT
This sequence comes from Wollemia nobilis, assembly GCA_028583015.1. Taxonomy (NCBI): domain Eukaryota; kingdom Viridiplantae; phylum Streptophyta; class Pinopsida; order Araucariales; family Araucariaceae; genus Wollemia; species Wollemia nobilis. Next base: position 2,800,411 of record JAQPPZ010001220.1, on the reverse strand, counting down.
ATAAATTGAATGATGATACTTCTTGTTTGCTCAAGTCTGTGTGTGAGAGATTTGATGTTAAGCCAAGAAAAAAACTAGAAAACTGTTTGAGTCAAAATACTTTTTTTTTTGTTATATTCTTCATTGAATGAGTTACATTAAATACAACGAAATGAATATTTAAAATGTAAATTGTCTTCATGTGTTATTATGGTAATAATTTTTACTTATAATGAAAATACACAGTGGCACAGTAAAGAAGTATTAGTTTCTCTTGGTTTGAGGTCACTTTATATGAATTAATAGCATTGTATTATCTATCTTAGTTAATGTGGATTGAATCACATACACCTTAAATTTCATTTAATTTTTATATTATATTTAAAGCATTAAGTTAGTCCTAGCTTTTCTTAGAATTAAAGAAGTATGTTTGCACGACATCGTGGCTACAGTTGTAAATATCGTAGTGTAATATTAGAGAGAGAAAGAGATCTATGTGAAAACTTTAGAGTAGCTATTAATCAATTGTAGAATAAAATTAGAAATTTAGAAAAAATGAAATCTATTTAAAATTATTATAGTGATGTATTTAAGATTCTTTAATTTCGAATTCTCTAACAATTATGACATTCTTCTGACTTCTCTATTTCCCCTTATTTCTTAATGGCAATCAAACAATTATCTATTTGAAAGCTTGAGACCATATTTTATAGTAAAATTTATTAATGGTTATGAAATTGTATTTTCTTGTATTCCATTGCATAGCTAAACCTTTAAAACCTTCAAACCCCAAGTAAAACTTTGATTAAGGGACTCCAAGATTATGGGAAGACAATTCTTGATTAATAACCTGAGATTGTGGGTAGACAATCTTAAAAATATTTAATGGTACTTGTGGGTGGACAAACACCATGATACAAGGATTAACCATATGTCTAATAGGATAGGTCAGGATAGGAGGTAACATAGGATGAAATGGGTATCTATCCTAGGGAATTCTATGTTAGTACGGAGTGATGGTTCTTGTGCTTGAATTCATTATGGGTTATCAATAACACAATGGAATGGGATATTGTGTTATCAAGAGAAGACATCGGGTAGTACTAGGGTATTGGTAGACCCTAGACATAGTCCAAGAGAGGTGGATATTCATCTAGATCAAGTGTGCATATGCTAACTCTTGCATGACTTAAAGTCTTGGTAAGATATGGGGAAATTACACATCCAACCTCTAGGTGAAATGGGCCCTAGAGGAGAAACCCCTACCTAAACTTGGAATCTCGGGTGGAGAGTGAAGTTCAATAGAGGTAACTATACCAATATTTTTCCAATCTCAATCTCATTGGTATTTCAACAATAGCGGAATGGCACTCATGAAATTTTTTAGCATGCTCATACTAGTAAATAATTTGGAAATGATTGAAAAGTTTTCTCATTGTGACCCTTGATGTAGGACAACCAAGTGGGTAGGACTTGGGTTGTTACAAAAACCTACGAATAAGTTTTTTACTATCATATTTTATCAACTAAATGGAGGTAATATGGATAAGGAATACAAAATTTTGATCCCCACTACTACAAAATAGATAATAGAATAAGATGGTGAAAGTGGAATCACCCGTTAAAATGCTTTCTTAAGAAAATGATCAATTTATTTTTTATTTTTCAAAAATATGGGTGAAGAAATATATAAATGATAAAGGTGTCTCCAACTTAAGACAAAATATAGAACCTCATACCTTATCTGTTAGTCTTTGCACAAAAAATTGTAAAAAAATTGAATAAAAATTTGAGAGTCATTGCATATTCATCCATTGTTTTATCAGTCAATGAATTCATATCAGAAGAAAACAAATTAGTTGCAAATAAACTTCTTCTAGATTTGTTAGTGTGTCAATATTTTACTGACTACTACATTTTGGACTTGAAAATGTGAAAGTTTGATAGATGGAAGTCTTGCAGATAATATTCAATTTTTGAAGAGATTGATAAATCTAATATGAAAATTTTAAAGAGATTTATAAATATACTAATGAGATATTAGTGCAAACATAATCATAAAACAAAAGGAAAAATAACATGCACACACAATGAGCATGAATATTTATCCTGAAAAATTTCGTAAAACTGGTAGAAAACTAGAGCCATTCCTCTTGCTCTTGTTTTTTATTTTTCATATGCAAATTCTAGTGCATATCCTTATACATATTTTCATGGATCACACCCAATATAATACAACTATAGACCATGTATATATTGGAAGATCCACCTAAGGGAGGATGGACAATTTGGTGAACTAGTGAAGGATACATCAATATATATCAACATATAAAATTGTTACAATATGTTTTCTTAACTATAGACCATGATTTTCTATCTTTAGATCTATCTTTTTATCCTTTTACCTTGTGACATTTTTTAACTTGTTTTTTGCTTTTTGGGATTTCTTGTTTTTGTCTTCATGCAAAATATACAACACCCTCAACAATATGCCACTTGTTGAATATTTTGGAGTGGGTCCTATACAAATCATAAATTTAGCTACTTGGGGTAACTTAACCCATTATTTCCTTGGACCAAGAAAACTTCTCAGTACTCATAGGCTTGGGTAATGAATTTGTAACAACAATGACTCCATTGGCATCCTTTGACTTGTGACTCATGAGCTCCACTTGAGCTCCAAACTCTTTGCTAGCCACTCTACATACATGGTTGGAAATTCCAATATCCTTCCAAGAATCCACACTCCCTATGGTTTTGCATACTCTCAGATTGTCAAACAAAATCTTCATCAAACTTGAGCTGTACCATCCAAGTATCTTGATCCTAAATACACTTCTTGTCATCTTGACAAACCTTCCCCAAGACTCAACTCACAACCCACTGGATCTCAACTACGCATAGGAACTCTAAACCCAACTAACCATCTATACATAATATCCTTTGCTCCTTTAACACAACATCCTATCATACAAGAATAAATAACCTTTATCGAGGCTTACTGCCCTCTTCATAGACACCTCTTGTAAATAAGAGAAACATAACTTGAACTTCTTACACACTAGAGAAGCTACAATGCTAACCGCTTACTCTAGGCACTCATAATACCAACAAGAACATGGTATTCAAGTTCAATCCATAATGTCCACTACCCGTCTAACATAGTATACTTACCTTACAAGAGCAGTGTGTATAATCATAATGCTCACATCATTTCCTTCCTACCATCCAAGCACCTTAGGACTCATGACCGTTGGACTATCCCATGGCTCCAAATCTAAACATATATACTAACACAAGAAATAAAAAAAGCACCAACCATGCTTGTTGTCCCTCACAACACAACCCACCATTGCACAAGATAAGGAACATTCCTTTTCAACACACACACACATACAATTCCATCTACTCTTTCTAGCATGACTTCCCCTCACACATGAGCAACACACCCACTACATAAAAGTCAACTATGTTCAATGGTTATCCAACAACATGCCCTTATAGATCCTCCAACACTACCCAAGTATTAGCATGCCATAATCCATAAATACCATGGCCTGAAATTCGAAGAAATATTAAAGACAAAAGCCAAATTATTTTCCTTGATAAATTATTTGATAAACCATTTGTGTTCAGGCACAAGACACTACATCCAATTTGGAAGAAGAGTTGCCTTTCAATAATGATATCCTTGTGATTTAACATCACGAAATTATGAAACATGAGCTCTGAGGATATTTAGAATACCTAAAACAAATTTTAAATGTATTCTATTTGTATTTTAAAGTATGGATGTTCTAAATACATTTCATGGCAACATTCTAAGATTATTTTTGAAAAAAATTTAACCATTTCTATTGTTTCCTTTAGAATGTATGAATGGACAAGAATACATGGTGGAATTCATTTCATATTTGTGGATTATATATATATATATATATATATATATATATATATATATATATATATATATATATATATATCCTATGAAAGATATGTCAATTTAATGTGATGACCTTTCTGTTTGCCTAAACTATTACTTTATGGATTTCAAGATATTTTACCAGTTGTATACTTCATTCATATATTTAATCCTACTTGTATTTGGAGAAAACGAATAAATATCCGGTTATGGGTGATTTTTTACAAAGGACTCATTCTAGGTTAAAGCTCTCCAAGCGAATCGAGGAATGCATGATGGGAAACTTAAGATTTAGACCTTCTTTATCATATTTGTAAATATATTGGTTGATAATTTATCTTCATATGCATTATTATGTTCACATTTTGATTATCAAATTTGAGATTTGTTACCCTCTACACTTCAAGTTGGAACACCTCACAGTAGAACTTTCTATATTTCTTAGAAACTTGCCTCGTATGTCTTTTAACTCAAATGATATAAATTTTGTTTGATATTGTTTAGATAAAGAATCTCCATCCTAGAGACTCAATCATATCTTGGGAAACATTGCTTGGTCTAATAGTTTAATATTTTGGCTAATCGAGCAAATTTAGATGACCGTTGATGTATGAAAGAATATAAACCCGCATAGTTATATTTGAGTTGTATAATATAAAGTAATGCTTAAATATATTTAATATTAATTAATAAACAAGGTTTAATATTTGGTAAGATGTGTAAGAAAACCATGGAAAAGATATTAGGAGATATGTTATAAATTGAATGATGACACTTATTGTCTGGTCGAGTCTGCATGTGAGAGATTCAACATTAGGCTAGGAACAAAACTAGATAACTTTTTGAGTCAAAAGACTCTCTTCTTTTGTTATATTTTCCATTGAATGGGTTATATTCAATACAACGAAATGATGATTTAAAATGTAAATTGGCTTCATGTGTTAGTATGGTATTAAGTTTTACTTATAACAAAAAATACATAGTGGCGCAGTAAAAAAGTATTAGTTTTCTCTTAGTTTGAGGTCACTTTATATGAATTAATCACATTGTATTATCTATCTTAGTTAATTTGGATTAAATTATAGATACCTGAAAAGTTCATTTAATTTTTATATTATAGTTAAAGCATTAAGGTAGTCCTAGATTTGCTTAGACTTAAAGAATTTTGTCTACATGACATCGTGGCTATAGTTATAAATCTTGTAGTGTAATATTAGAGAGAGAGAGGGAGATTTACATGAAAAATTTAGTGTATCTCTTAATCAATTGTAGAATACAATTAGAAATTTAGGCAAAATAAAATCTAACTAAAATTATTATAGTGATCTCTTTAAGATTATTTAATTTCAAATTCTCTAACTGTTATGACATTCTTATGACTTCTCTATTTTTCCTTCTTTCTTAATGGTAATCAAACAATTATCTATTTGAAAGCTTGAGACCATATTTTATAGTAAAATTTATTAATGGTTATGAAATTGTATTTTCTTGTATTCCAATGCATAGCTAAACCTTTAAAACCTTAGAATTCTAAGTAAACCTTTGATTAAAGGAATCCAATATTATGGGAATATAATTATTGATTCGCAACCTGAGATTTTAGGTAGACAATATTAAAAATATTTAATGGTGCTTGTGGATGGACAAACACCATAATACAAGGATTAATCATATTTTTGATGGGATAGGTCAGTACGGGAGGTAACAGAGGATGAAATGGGCATCTCTCCTAGGTTATTCCTTGTTAGTATGAATTTATGGTTCTTGTGCTTGAATTCATTATGGATTATCAACAACATAGTGGAATGGAATATTGTGTTGTCAAGACAAAATATAGGGTAGTACCAGGGTATTGGTAGACCCTAGACGTAGTCCAATAGATATGGAAATTCATCTATCTCAGGCATACATACACTAACTCTTGCATGAATTGAAGTCTTGGTAGGAGACAGGAAAATTACGCATCCAACCTCTACGTGAAATGGACCCTAGATGAGAAACCCTCCTTGAACTTGGAATCTCGAGTGGAAAGTGAATTTCAATAGAGGAAAATATATCAATATTTAGCTAATATTGATATCATGGCTATTTCAACTGCAGTGGAATGACACTCATGAAAATTTTTAGCATGCTCATACTAGTAAATAATTTGGAAATGATTGAAATTTTTTCTCATTGTGACCCCTGATGTAGGAAAACCAAGTGGGTAGGACTTGGGTTGTTACATTTGGTATCAAAGCAAAGGTTGCAAATCCCTAGGAAATAAAACCTTAGGAAACCTTATGTAAAATATAATTTACATTTAATATGACCACCCAAACTCAAAAAAATTGACACGGCTCTCTTTTTGTTGAGAAGGCCATGACATCTAGACAAAAAGTTAGTTCTTCAAAGAGATCTATGGTGGTTCAGTTGGAAGGGCTGATTAAAAATTCTAAAAGGGTATTTCTAAAGGTTATGAGGATTGGAAATACAAAGGAATCCACATAACATCCTTGAATAGTGAGGAGAGAACAAAACCTGCTGTAAAAGAAGATCAAATAGTCTAAATGGTGCAATTATTGCAAGAGCAAATGAGCCAACAGAAAGAGCAAATGAAACAAAAGAGCACTCAAATGGTTCAGCATATGGCTCAACAAAATACTCAAATGTTAGAACACATGTAACAGCAAAACTCTCAGCTGGCTCAATAGCAAGAGATGATTTCTCAAAAATAGAAAACAATAGAAAAACTATCAAAAGAAAAGAAAATAGTAATAGTTGAGGAAGAAATGTCTGTAGATACCAAAATAAAATAAGTAGGTTCTAAGTTGGATAAATATATGTGAAGGCTTGACATAGCCAAATTTTATGGTAAATATAATGGAGAAGTGGCTGAGAGATGGTTGAATAGTGTGGAGGTGTACCTTGCTATTAGAACCCTGTCATCTAAATCAAAAAATTTGTGGGTAGTTTTTTGTTTGACTGAAGTAGTTGTTGATTGGTGGGACACCTATAGTAAAACTCACAATGTGGAGGCTTTAGATCTCCATTGGGATACATTTGTATTAGAATTCAAAGATAGGTTTCTAACACCATAATTTTACCTTGAAAAGACTACAAAATTCTCAAGGTTAACTCAGGGTAGCATGTCCATAATTTATTACTATCACTGGTTTGTGCAACTGCTCAAATACATGCCTGAATATGAGCAACAGAACAAAATAAAAATCCAAAAATTTCTCCTAGGATTGCACCTAAATATTGGGTACCTGATTCTTATGTTGAAGCATGCCACCCTAACTACTGCGTATGACTTGGATCGATAGGAAGAAGACAACTATAAGGTCAAGAAGGCTTATTACAAAAAATACTCTAAAAGGGAAGAGCCACAGAAAAATAAAAATGTTGGCTCAATAAAAGGGGACAAGAATTGGAACAAGAATAGTGGTAATGGGAACTTAAACAAGTTTGACAAGAATAAGAATAGTACCAAGGGAACATAGGAAATCAAAAAAATCAAGGTGGCCAAGATAGAAGAAATTTTAGGGATAGGTATGATCAAAAAACTAATGCACCAGGAGCTGGTACTCAGGAGGGCAATTAGGAAATTAAGAGAGAGATGGCACCATGAACTAGTTGTTGGATCTGTCAAGAAACTCATTATATTGATAAGTGCCCTTTGAGGGCTGATAAGAGAAAATAACTTGTAGATCCCACCCATAATATATATGTGACAACAAGTAATCCTAAACTTAATGGCCAAAAAACCCCTTTCCTATTGAAAGTCATAATTTATAATAAAAATAATCATATTTTGATTGATTTTGGAGGAACTGATAGTTTTATTTATTCAACTATTTTGAGGGACATACCGAAAAATCTTAGGTTTATGGCAAATGGATGGAATGTTGAGTATGAATCCGAGTAAACCTATATCATTAATCAATATTTATTTGACCCTCAAATAATACTACCTCAAGTAAAAACCATCTGATATTTATATGTGGCTCGATTGCATACCTTCAACATAGTTTTAGGTATTGACTGGCTCAAATCACATAAAGCATTGTTAAACTTTGAAGAAATATTTATGGAATTCACCGATGATACCAAGGAAAGGATTAAGATTTACTGTGACTATGAATTAGTGGAACAACATATTTTGACAACAATGCAAGTTAAAAGGGCAATAATAAAGGGTAGTAGAGTCTTTGTAGTCAAACTTAACAAAAAGGAAGAAATCAAGTTTGGGGTAAGTCTTTTCCAAACTTATCTGGTATTGAATGACTTTTAGGATGTCTTCCCTGAATATCTACTAGGTCTTCCACCACAAAGAGAATTTTATTTCTCTATAGAACTTCTACTAGGAGCAAATCCCATAGCCCGAGAACCTTATAGGATGACTACAATAGAGTTGCAAGAGCTCAAGACTTAGCTTCAAGAGCTATTATAAAAAATGACACATTAAATCTAGTGTCTCTCCGTGGGGTGCACCAGTTCTATTTGTTAAGAAGAAGGATGGGACACTAAGGCTATGTATTGATCACATAATGTTAAACAAGATGATAGTTAAGAATAAGTACTCTCTACCCATAATAGATGACTTGGTTTATCAATTGAAAGGAGCCACAATTTTCTCCAAAATTGATCTCATATCCAATTATCATTAGCTGAGGATTTGAGAAAAATATACCCATAAAGCTACCTTATAGACTAGATATGGCCACTATGAATTTACAATGTTACCTTTTGGATTAACTAATGCTCCAAAAACCTTCATGAATTTAATGAATAGTGTGTTTCAGGAATAGCTAGATCAGTTTTACTAATATTCCTAGATGATATACTAATATACTCCAAAATCAAAGAAGAGCATGAACATCATATGAGTATTGTTCTTGAAATACTCAAAAATAACCAATTATATAGGAAATTATCCAAGTGTGAGTTTTATGCACCCCAAGTACAGTATTTGGGTCATGTAATTTTTGATGAAGGGGTGTCTGTTGACCCAAAGAAAATAGAGGCCATAATTGATTGGCCTACTCCAGCAAATGTTTCTAAAGTGTGAAGTTTTATTGAAATGGCTAGGTATTATCTCCTTTTTATCAAGAATTTCTCTAAAGTGGCATATCCAATAACCAATCTCCAAAATAAAGGAAAAGCTTTTAAATGGACAACTTAGTGTGAAGAAGCTTTCAGAAATATTAAAGAAAAATTAAAAATAGCACCTACTCTTGGAATATAATATCCCAAACAACCATTTATAGTATGTATTGATGCCTCCATATAAGGATTAGGTGGGCTCCTCATGCAAGAGGAGGGTGTTATCGTCGATGAATGACAAAAACTTAAGAAATATGAATTATAATATACCACACATGGTTTAGAGTTCGTTGTAGTATTGCATGCTCTTAAAATGTGGTGTCATTACCTTATTGGTAAACCTTTTGAGCTTAGAATAGATAATCAAAGCTTAAGATATATTTTTACTCAACCAATGCTTAATGCTAGGTAAAAACGTTGGATGGAATTTCTAACAAAATATGATTTTGATATTGAGTATATAAAGGGGAAAGAAAATAAATTACCAGATTATTTGAGTAGAAGAAGGCATATCAGTGCTATGTCACAATGTTAATTTGATATGATTGAATAAACAAGAAACCTTCAACTTCAAGATGAATATTCTAAAAAGTGTCAAGATTTGATTCAGCAAGGTTTTGATAAATTAAAAGAATTTAGGATCTAGGAAGATACATTGTACTTCAAAAATATAATGGTAGTGCCAAATGATCATAACCTAATAAATATGTTAGTACACGAGGTACATTGTGCTCCTTATTTCACTCATCTGAGCTATGTAAAGATGTATGAAAATATAAGAAATGATTATTATTGGCCAGGGATGAAAAAGGATATCTTTGAATTTGTGGCTAGATGTTTAAAATGTCAAAATGTGAAGGTAGAACATCTACATCCAATTGGACACCTATATTTACATGAAATACAAATATATAAATGGTAGGTTTTGACTATATATTTCATTTTGGGTTACCTAAAAATTGTTTTCAGCATGATGCCATTTTGGTAGTGGTTGATAAATTGACTAAAGTGGCACATTTTATGCCTGGAAATATTAACTATGGAGCTCTCGTCATAGCCAACAATTTTTCCATGGAAGTGGTAAGGCTACACGACTTTCCTAAACTAATTATATCATATAAGGATTATCGATTCACACCTAAGTTTTGGTAGACATTGCATCAAGCATGGGAAATAAAACTCAATTTTATTACTGCTTATCATCTAGAGATAGATGGAAAAGCTAAAATGATAAACCAAGTCTTAGAGGGTATACTACGAATGTATTGTATGGATCATCAAATGAAGTGGGAAGATTACCTTTTTTGGTGGAATTTTCTTATAATAATAGTTACCATACTTTCTTAGGTATAGCTCCATTTGAGGATCTATACAGGAGAAGGTGCAGAATGCCATTATCATTGAGTAATCTATAGTATTGAGTGATGATCGGGCTGGATATGGTTAAAGAAATGGAAGAGCGACTCAATGAAATTTGTTAGAGGATCAAAGAAGATTTATATCGATAAAATAATTATGCAGATATTAAAATAACACCAAGAGAATATACTATGGGAGACAGTGTATTCCTAAGGATTAAACCAACTAAAAGCTCTATCAAGTACTCTAATCTTAGTCCATGATTTGTAGGACCTTTTGAAATTAATTATACATAGTCTACAAGTTAGCCTTACCACCCAACTTGTCAAAAATTCATGATACATTCCATGTGTCCCTTCTCAAGAAATATGTTTCTGACCCCTCGCATGTTTGGAATGTTGATTATTTACATATGGACAATCCCCTGCGCATTGAGGTGCGACCAACTAAAATTCTTGGTTATATAAAAAAATAGTTAAAATAGTGAAACATTGAACAATGTAAGGTCCATGGGACCAGTATTCTGAAAATAGTGCCATGTGGGAGGATGTGTCTACCATGAAAAGACAATTTCCATTTTTGTTTGAACAGTGATATAAACATGTCATAGTTTTCATTTTTGATTGAACAGAGGTGTAATCATTTTTTGATTTGAAAATTTTTAATATATAAAATTGTTGTTTGTGCATGCGTGTTATTTCAATGATAAATGATGATTAAGTTTTTAACCATGTAACTTTACTACTATACTATATTGATTTTATACTATTCTAGAAATATTTATTTTTATATATTTCAAAGGGTAATGAAAACATAGGGACTGTATTTAATATTAGAGGGGGAGTATGTAATAACCCTCCAAGATCTACTTTTGTATATACCTCATTTATCTGCAAGGATGAGATACTTCTAATGTATTTGTGGATGCAAGGACATGTACTATTACTGACGGGAACAATTCAAAGGAACTATGTTTCCTCAATGGACAAAAAGGGTTGTTCGATGTAAGGTAAGTCAAGGGAAATGATGAGTGGCAGAGTATTCACCGTTGATAGGGGTAAAAGAACCCTACTAGCAATGCATCCTCTAGTGGTCCATATAGATGCATATCATGTAGTTGCACTGATAGGTATGCTTGTGTATGTTTTATTTTGGAATGTATATATATATATATATATATATATATATATATAAAATAAATAATAATAAAAAAATATTTATAATAATAAATAAAGTAAATAATAAAAGAAATAATATAAAATAGAAAATATTAATAAATAACAAAATATAATTAAAAAAAAATATGAAACATTTTTACTTATTAAATAAGGCAACTCGAAAACATTGGGCATTAAATATTATTATGAATATTTGGGTTGTTGATCATGGAAACAATGTGGATTCCACATGGCAAGATTCATATTGGAGGAATCATAAATGATCAACAATTGTTAAACATAAAAATAGCACTTATCTTTTAAAGAAAGGGGAAAAGTGAAAAGAGAGAAAAAACATTGTCTTCTTGGAGTGAATAAGTGAGGAGGACTTCTGAAAGAAGGAAAGGAAACAAGCGCTTATCAGTAAGTGAATATAATTTTATTTGAGAAATTAATGTCATGAAACAATAGTAAATTGATTGTTAAAGGTGTTGGAAATTTTTTTATGTGGATATAAATTAATAAACAAAAAATGAACTAGAGATGAACAAAATACATTCTGGTGCTTGTGATGGATTGCATACTATGTTGGATGTGAAATTATTATATGTATGTTAAAATTTAGTTGCATGTCATCTTAATTTGGCTGCTCTAACCCTTGTAAGACACCGATAAACCATGGCATGAAATTATAAGAAATCTTGAAGACAAAATCCAAATTCTTTTCCTTGATAAATTATTTGATAAACCATTTGCGTTCGGGCACAATATGTTTTTTTTTGTATTTACATGGTGGAATGGTAGTCGCCACGAATCCGAGTGGGCTTTCCAGCTTTTATGGCCACCATAGTATTCTGCGCTGTCCACCCCGAAAGCCGCCACACAGATCTTTGCACAGTACGCCCCTATAACCACCATGCCATAATAATTTTAAACCTTTTACGCCTCTGAAAGCACCAGGAAAGGGACAAGCGTTCAGTCCGACGAGGCCCGAGATTTGAATTTTGGACCTCCGCCCCCCTTATGGGGTTTGGATGAACTAATTGGTCTACACCTCGGACCTATTCGGGCACAATATGTTGCACTCAATTTGGAAGAAGAAATTTTTTTCAATATTGAGATCCTTGTGATTTAGCATCATAAAATTATGAAACATGAGCTGTGAGGATATTTAGAATACCTAAAAAAAATATTAAATGTGTTTTATCTATATTTTGAAGTATAGATGTTATGAAAGAATTGCATGGCAACATTCTGAGAGTCTTTTTGAAAAAAAATGTAACCAATTCTATTGTTTCCTTTAGAATGTATGAATGGACAAGAATACATGGTGGAATTCATTTCATATTTGTGGATTATACTTTAAATTATTTATATATATATATATATAATTTAAATGTTTTTGGTCTACGTTCTGCCTGTGAAAGATATATCAATTTAACATGATGACCTTTTTGTTTGCCTGAACTATTACTTTATGACTTTCAAGATATTATATTGGTTGTCTACTTCATTCATATCTTTAATCCTGGTTGTATTTTGAGAAAACTAATAAATAGCAGGTTATGGGTGATTTTTTACAAACGATGCATTTTGGGTTAAACCTCTCCAAGCAAATCCGAGAATACATGATGGGAAACTTAAGATTTAGACCTTCTTTATCATATTTGTGAATATGTTGGTTGATAATTTGTCTTCATATGCATTATTATGTTCATATTTTGATTATGAAATTTGAGATCTGTTACCCTCTATGCTTCAAGTTGGAACACCTCACAGTAGAACTTTCTATATTTCTTAGAAACTTGCCTCGTATGTCTTTTAACTCAAATGATAGAAATTTTGTTTGATATTGTTTAGATGAAGAATCTCCAGCCTAGAGATGCAATCATATCTTAGCCAACGTTGCTTGGTTGTTTGGTTTAATAGTTTGGATAACCAAGCAAATTTAGATGATCACTGATGTGTGAAATAACATAATACCGCATAGCTATATTCGAGTTATATAATATAAAGTAATGCTAAAATATATTTAATATAAATTAATAAATAAGGTTTATAATTTTGTAAGATGTGTAAGAATACCATGGAAAAGCTATTAGAAGATATGATATAAATTTAATGATGACACTTCTTGTCTGGTCAAGTCCATGTGTGAGAGATTCAATGTTAGGCCAAGAACAAAACTAGATAATTGTTTGAGTCAAAAGACTCTATTATTTTATTATATTTTCCATTGGATGAGTTACAATCAATACAATGAAATGATTATTTAAAATGTGAATTGTCTTCATGTGTTATTATGGAATTAAGTTTTATTTATAATGAAAATATGCAGTGGTATAATAAAGAAGTATTAGTTTTCTCTTGGTTTGAGGTCACTTTATATGAATTAATAACATGGTATTATCTATCTTAGTTAATGTGGAGTGAATCATATACACCTTAAAGTTCATTTAATTTTTATATTATAGTTAAAGCATTAAGGTAGTCCTAGCTTTGCTTAGACTTAAAGGAGTCTGTCTACATGACATCATGGCTATAGTTGTAAATATTGTAGTGTAATATTAAAGAGAGAAAGAGATTTATGTGAAAAATTTAGAGTAGCTCTTAATCCATTGCAGAATACAATTAGAAATTTAGGCAAAATGAAATCTAATTAAAATTATTATAGTGATGTATTTAAGATTCTTTAATTTCAAATTCTCTAACTATTATGACATTCTTATGACTTCTTTGTTTTCCCTTCTTTCTTAATGGTAATAAAACAATTATCTATTTGAAATCTTGAGACCATATTTTATAGTAAAATTTATTAATGGTTATGAAACTGTATTCGCTTGTATTCCATTGCATAGCTTAACCTTTAAAACCTTCAAACCCCAAGTAAACATTTGATTAAGGGACTCCAAGATTTTGGGAAGATAATTCTTGATTCGCAACCTGAGATTGTGGGTAGAAAATATTAAAAATCTTTAATGGTGCTTGTGGGTGGACAAACAGCATGATACAAGGATTAATCGTATTTTTGATGGGATAGGTCAGGATGGGAGGTAACATAGGATGAAATTGGAATCTCTCCTAGGTCATTCCCTGTTAGTATGGAGTGATGGTTCTTGTGCTTGAATTCATTATGGGTTATAAACAACATAGTGGAATAGGACAATGTGTTTTCAATGCAAGACATCGAGTAGTACCAATGTATTGGTAGACCCTAAACATTATCCAAGAGAGGTGGATATTTGTCTAGCTCAGGCATGCATATGCTAACTCTTGCATGAATTCAATTCTTGGTAAGAGATGAGGAATTTACGCATCCAACCTCTAGGTGAAATGGTCCCTAGAGGAGAAACCCCTACCTAAACTTGTAATCTTGGGTGGAGAGTGATGTTCAATAGAGCGAGCACTCAGGAGCTAGCGCGGTCGATTGCTCAGACCATGTTCTACCAGGGTATTGATGGGGACCGAGAAATCACACAGTCAAAATATTCATGCTTTTCATTAAGATCTTCAGAAAATTATACACACATCAAAATAAAACAACCCGTAGGCTTTACAATGACCAAGCTCGGCTTCGGTCTCTCAAACTGTGCTACTTCCCGTCCTCCGGTACACCACCTCACTGTTACCAAAATTCTAGTTTTTAATGAGGTCTCGGTCCTCTAGGCAATTAATACCCCCGCCTAAAACAAATTTCAAATTCAAATTTTCCCCCTCGGTCAAGTTTTCAAATTTGTCTGTCATAAATGGGCAACTTCCTGATCCGCCATGAAGTTTACATTAATGGCCTCCCTTAACCTGCACCCGTTGTTTTGTTCTAACTGTCCCTCAGGAACTGCAACTGTCACCTTGTTAGAGAAAAAACAAATCTCCTTAAGATAGTCATCCTTGTTTAATACACGCGACTATTATCTCCATTTTAATATATGTGGCCCTCATATTTTTTTTAAATGCACGTAACTGTCCACGTGTTTAATTCAACTATGCCTTCTTCTTGCCGCAATATCTTTCATACACATGCCCTTCACAACTGTCTTGATACACGTGGTTGTCCATGTGTCAATTTCGGCCTTGCCTGGCCGTCCACTTATAAACTTCGCCCTGTATTCTTATTGGTCGCGATATTGCGACAGGTCACGAAATCATGACATGTCACGATATCGTGACCAAAAGTGCCTTCCCCTGCCGAAGCCTCTTCGTGACCCCCCTTGCCTTTGCATTGCTGAAGCTCCTTGGGGTCACGATTTCAGGACATGTCACGATTTCACGACCCCCTCCCACTATGCCTTCTCTTTGCCGAACCTTGCCTTGCTTTGTAATAGCTTTGGAAGCTGTTTCGAGTCCATGCCATGTGGCAGCTTTTCACTGGTCGCGATATTGCAATAGGTCACGATATCACAACAGGTCACGATATCATGACCTATCGCGATATCGTGACAGGACTTCCCCCTCGCCTTAGTCTTTGCAATACCGTTGTGATATCGCGATGTCACGATATTGCGATGGAAACTTTCCTCTGGCATCTGCCTTCAAACTTGTCGCGATATCACAACAAAAACTTCCCTCTTCCTTGTTGCTGCTTTGGGAGTCACAATTTTGTGACATGTCACAAAATCGCGACCTGTCGCAATTTCATGACCTATCACGATTTTGTGACTTGTTGCGATTTTGCGACCCCCCCCTGAACTTGGCCTTTGAACATAAAATAAATTGCTTAGAAAATTTGATTGCTGCCAGATTGTCCTGCTGTCACTAGATTCTCCTGCATCAGACACCCCAGGTAAAAAGGAGAAGTGACCTTCACTTCTATGTTGTTCGGTCCGCGTCTTTTGTAATATCTCCAAACACTCATCAACCTTTGCAACCTGCTCAAATCTCGTCTCCTGGCAAAATTTTTTGCCCTCTACCAGACAAATTCTGGCATTGCTACACACCTTCTCATCCACTGTCTGTAATGGCTTTAATTTGTGGTGCACTCCATCTTTCATCAAGGAGTAAGTATTTGCACGACCATCATGCACTACACTCTGATCAAACTGCCATGGCCTCCCTAACAGCAAATGGCAAGCATCCATGGGGAAAACATCACACAAGACCTCATCCTAGTACTTTCCAATATTGAACATGACTAAGCACTATTCACGAACCCATGCTCTATGGTCCTTCCGCAACCACGCAATCCGGTATGGATGCGGGTGTCTCCTCCTTTCTAGCTGCAACTTAGCAACCATCTCCTCGAAAACTAAGTTGTCTGTACTCCCATTGTCTATAATAACATTACAGACTTTGCCTGCACTTTTGCACCGTGTGCAAAACAGGCTTCTCCTCTACTCTGGCTTGTCTTCATCAATCAGCATGGTCCTTCTCACAATCATTGCTTCTCCTTTCTCAGCTTCTTCAGAATGTTCTGATTCAGCATCTTTCGCTGCCACAACAACTCTGGCAGGACCCACTTGTTTCTTGTTCACTCTCTCGAGGTGCTAGGGACACTCATATGCCCGATGCCCCTCTTCTCCATAGTGGAAACATGTTCCCCGAAACACTCCTCTTCCATACCCGCATCCAGATCTACCTCTTCCTCTTGGGTAGCCATTGTTCTAAACTTGCGATTTGGGTTCTTCATCTTCTTTCTGATTCTGGCTGCTGCTAACCTCTTCTTTCTTCTCTTCCTTTCCTTCCTCTTTTCTTCCATCGATATTTCCTCCAGGCCCTCTTCCTTTTTGCTTGCTCTCAAACCTTCTATTTAGTTTTTCTTCAACCTTCAGAGCAAACTGGTAAGCATCTTCAATGGTGCTCACCCGTACTAAGCTCAACTCTTCCTGGACACTGGGTCTCAACAAATTAATATAACGGGCCATCTTTTCTTTGCTTGCTTCTAAATGGCCGATTTTGATGGAGATTTTATAAAATTACTCCATATACTCTTGAACAGTTTTATTCATCTGTCTTAAACCCTACATTTTTCTTAGCAGATCCAACTCATAATCTGTCGGAATAAACTGCCTTTTTAATTTTTCAACCATCCGTTCCCATCTTGTTATCTTTTCTTTTCCTCTTCTATTTTGTTCCAGCTGTACCCCCTTCCACCATATGCTGGCATGACCTTTTAATTTGGTTTTGGAAAATCTGACCCACTCGGGATCTTCAACTTCTTCATACTTGAAGTATTCTTCCAGGTCATTTATCCAATCAATCAATTCCTCTGGATTCAAGTTCCCGAAATACGTGGAAACTTCTATCTTCGACCTCTTCCCGATTTGGGATATGGCTTTGTACAGTCTGGATTGTGCTGGATCTACAACTTATTCTTCTTCTTCTTCAAATTGGTTTTCTTCTTCATCTACTTCATCTTCACTGTCTACATCTCTTCTTGGTTCGTATCCTCTGCGCAGTTCTTCTTGCAGGGCCTGAACTTGCCACTGCAAAGCTTGGAAATCTACTGCTGCCATGCCTCTCCCACCAATGGGGTTTCTTCTCGGAGGCATCTTCTCACTTTCTCACGAGCCTTCCCACAGATCCTGGTGTGACTGCCTCACGTCCGGCGATCTGTCACACACTCAGGAACTTCCGGCTCTAATACCACTGATGGGGACCAGGAAATCACACAATCAAAATATTCATGCTTTTCATTAAGATCTTCGGAAAATTATACACACATCAAAATAAAACAGCCCGCAAGATTTACAATGACCAAGCTCGGCTTCGGTCTCTCAAACTGTGCTACTTCCCGTCCTCCGGTCGACCACATCACTGTTGCCAAAATTCCAGTTTTTAATGAGGTCTCGGTCCTCTAGGCAATTAATGCCCCTGCCTAAAACAAATTTCAAATTCGAATTTTCCCCCTCGATCGAGTTTTCAAATTTGTCTGCCATAAATGGGCAACTACCCGATCTGCCATGAAGTTTACATTAATGGCCTCCCTTAACCTGCACCCATCATTTTGTTCTAACTGTCCCTCAGGAACTGCAACTGTCACCCTGTCAAAGAAAAAAAAATCTCCTTAAGATAGTCATCCTTGTTTAATACACGTGGCTATTATCTCCATTTTAATATACGTGGTCCTCATCTTTGTTTTAAATGCATGTAACTATCCACGTGTTTAATTCGACTATGCCTTCTTCTTGCCGCAATATCTTTCATACACGTGCCCTTCAAAACTGTCTTGATACATGTGGTTGTCCATGTGTCAATTTCGGCCTTGCCTGGCCGTCCGCTTATAAACTTCGCCCTGTCTTCTTATTGGCCGTGATATCGCGACAAGTCGCGAAATCGTGACATGTCACGATATCGCGACCAAAAGCGCCTTCCCCTGCCGAAGACCCTTTGGGGTCGCGATTTTGCGACATGTCACGAAATTGAGACATGTCATGATTTCGCAACCCCCCTTGCCTTTGCCTTGCTGAAGCTCCTTGGGGTCACGATTTCGTGACCCCCCCCCTCTGCCTTCTCTTTTCCGAACCTTGCCTTGCTTTGTAACAGCTTTGGAAGCTATTCGGAGTCCATGCCACATGGCAGCTTTTCACTGGTCGTGATATCGTGACAGGTCACGATATCGTGACGGGACTTCCCCCTTGCCTTAGTCTTTGCAATACCGTCGCGATATCACGACGTCACGATATCACAACGAAAACTTTCCTCTGGCCTCTGCCTTCAAACTTGTCACGATATCGTGACGTCACGATATCGCGACGTCACGATATCGCGACGTTGCGATATCACGACGAAAACTTCCCTCTACCTTGTTGCTGCTTTTGGGGTCGTGATTTCATGACATGTCATGAAATTGCAACCTGTCGTGATTTTGCAACCCCCCCCAAGCTTGGCCTTTGAACATAAAATAAATTGCTTAGAAAATTTGATTGCTGCCAGATTGTCCTGTTGTCACCGGATGCTCCTGCATCAGGTATCTACTTCTAGATGGTGCCAGAGGGTCAGAGGGTATAGCTGCCATACGGCATTGCTGACCCAATCAGGATTGGGTCGTCGAGGACTTCATCTCGATCGACGACTAGGACTCGTAGTACCACACATACTATGATGGGGCCACCTCATCCACCTCAGGGCGGGGGAGGAGATGAGGTTGAGAGCTTGAGGGGTTCTCGAGGCTAGGCTACTACATAGAGGATATATGATTGAGAGGATTGAGTATGCCAAGATGTAGATTGTGGCATACCAATCTATTTTTGAGATGATGTACATATATTTGATATATATATAGATGAGATATTTTTTGATCATATGACTTGTCTTATGATGATATGACTTGTGTATATGCTTTTATGGTGCTTTAATGTTTGAAGTGTGATTGATTTGATGATTCATGTAATTATGTCATTGGAAATATTATGGTTGAAATGTCATGCTTTAAAAATTTAAATGAAATAATATAATGTAACAAATTGGTTGTTGGTGATGATAATTTGATAAAAAAAATAAAAATAAAAAAAAAAATAAAAGGGACTTTTAACAATAATTTCAAAGGACATTGTCATTGTTATAGACCATTTCATGGAGTTGTCGCTCACTCGGTCGTCAAGCTAATCCCAGTATAGAAATATTGCTAAAAGTAAAAGAGTGCTTAAGAGACTGTCTTAAGACTTTGGTGTGATGATGCAAATGATGATGATGATGATGATTTGTTTTTCAAATTTCCATGAAAATATTATGCATGAAATATTGGAAAATGATTTTTGCTAGGCATAAATTCCTAAGTGTGATAAAATGTTGAATAATTCCTTAGAAATTATACCATGGTTGCAAATTGAAGGTTGACATGATGACATGAAATAGTGATAGGTGTTTGTTTGTTTTAGAGCATAATTGTATAACATAATGATTTAAGTCATATGGATTTTATGATTTTTAAATAAATGGGGAATAAAAATTGATACAATGGTTTGCGCTAGGCATAGAATATTTAGATATAGACTTATACCATCATCGCGAAAATCAAAGAAGAAAATAGATTGTTTTATTGCATGGTTGATTTTTAATTTTTGAAAAATAAACAGAAAATATGAAGATGAGGACTTGCGCTAGTCATAAAATTCCAATTTTAGTTTTGGAACTATACCATCGTCGCGAAAGTCGACAATATATAAATATGTGTTTTTATTGTATGGTTTGAAAGAAATTTTGATTTTTGATTATGTATGTAGTTGTCTTTATACTAAACAACTGTACTTTAAAGAAGAAAAAATGAATTTATTCCAAACTGTTTGCAAAAAAATATTTCAAAGTATCTTAAAGACAAAAGTTAGATTTATAAGGAATCCCATGTGCATATGTGAGTTCATTTCCAATCTTGATTTATCATAATGATACACAAAATCTCTCAAATACAAATGTGTGTGCAATTGCTATGTTTGTTTACCAGTTTTGAGCAAGATAATATGATACAAGTGATTTGAATGAACCAAATAAGTGTTCATTAACCATGATTTAGATGCATATAACCATACCAGACTACTATGTAAGTCGGATTATCAAGAGCTAGCTAATCCATAAGCAGACATAGGTCTATACAAAAGAAGGTCGCTAATGTGACAGACATATCGCCACGCTAGGAGTTACCCAAGGCCAAGCGAGTTGGGCACAAACCACCTGTTATGGGGCTTACCTCACAGTTTTTGAATAATTGAGAATTCCAGGGATTCAAGCTCATCAACCCTTCTTTTCTTTTCAAGGGGTAGGGAGAGGGATTTTATTGCTTTTGCTTTCGCTTTTTTTTTTTTTGTATTTTTGTATTTTTGCTTGATTTTTGAGATAATGCTTGAAACATTGCTGTAATGATATAAAATAACATTTTTCTTTTTCTCTTTTTTTTTTCTTGAACTTTGCTTTTCTTCCTATGCTAGGGATACTTGCTCGGATTAGCTGTAGAGCAAGGGATTTTTATTCCGGGTAGGGGTGAGCTTGTCCTTTTGCCAATTCTCAAAGATTCTAGACCATGTGCATGATAGGATAGCAGGGGAAACTTTTCGCTCAAGAAACCACTTCTACTATGTAGCATAGCAAGGATATTACAAATATAATCATTTTATTGTGAAAGGATGTGCTTGGTTTAAGTAAATAACAAGATCAATTCTCTGTGCTCAAACTTTATTTAATTGAATTTTGTGGACTTTGATATAAGAGAGATTAGTAATCATGCCAGATAAAAATCAAGATATTTATTTTGTGTTTGTGAAAGTGAGGGATTCAAAATAAATGCTAATTTATCCAAAATAATTTGAAATATATAACTGCAACATTTGTAAGAAGAAATATATACAAATACTTTTTTGAGAAGTTTGAGAATGTTGACTCTCTCTTTCTTCTTTATTTTGTTTTGGTTTCGAAAGAGTCAAGAATATTGCTGTTTTTATTTTTATTATTTTTGTTTGTTTTTGTTTCTGTGTAAACAGTTTGATATATTTTTAAAATAAGACAACATGCAAAATATGTACAAATGATGAAATGACTAGTTTTTGTTACGCATAGTAATGTTTAAGATGCAAAATGTTCATGGGTTCTTTAAGTTCTTTACCATCTAAGGTAGATAATTTATATGCTCCCGATTCAAATTTAGTAGTGATAATGTATGGTCCAAGCCAGTTGGGCTCAAATTTACCTTTAAGGTCTTTAGTTGCATTAGTATTTTTTTGATTTTCTTTTAAAACAAGGTCGCCGATCTCAAAGGATCGATGACGAACTTTTTTAGCATATGATCTTTTAAGCTTGTTTTGGTAGGCACGGAGATGCTCCAAAGCATTAATGCATTTTTCATCTAGGAGTTCCAGCTGACTGAGTCTTCCAGCTCGATATTCATCTCCTACTTCGGTATCTTGAAGTAGTAGAGCCAAAGAAGGAACTTCTAATTCAAAGGGAAAAATGGCTTCAGCACCATAAACCAAAACAAAAGGTGAAGTTCCAGTGGGAGTTCGAACACTAGTTCGATAGGCCCACAAGGCTGGATATAACTGAATGTGCCAGTCGCGGCCAGTTTTATTGACCAATATTTTGAGAATTTTGATTAAGGTTTTGTTAGATGCTTCTGCTTGACCATTACCCTGAGGATAATAGGGAGTGGACCAGCGATGTTGAATCTTATATTTTTGGCATAATTTCTTGACATATTTATTTTTGAAACAAGTTCCATTATCAGAGATGAGATTTGCAGGAATTCCGAACCTACAAATGATTTGATTAAAAATAAATTTAGAGACTTGTGTTCCAGTGCAGGAAGCTAAAGGCATAGCTTCAACCCACTTCATGAAATACTCGGTGGCAGTTATGATGAATTTGTGTCCATCAAATGACACAGGATTGATTTTGCCAATAATGTCTAAGCCCCATTTTGAAAAGGGCCAAGGAGATGAAATAGCCTACAGCTCTTGTGCAGGTGCATGGACAAGGTCAGCATGTTTCTGGCACTTGTCGCAATGGCGCACATACTCATGTGCATCATTCTCCATGGTAGGCCAAAAGTATCCTATCCTAAGGAGCTTTTTAGCAATGACACTACCACTGAAGTGTCCTCCACAAGATCCATCGTGGGCTTCACTCAAGGCTGATTTGGATTCTTCTAAATTCAAACATCTTAATAGGATACCTTCAAAAGATCTCCTATATAAAGTATTGCCAATTATTACAAATCGACTTGCTCATATACATAATAACCGATGCTGGTTTCTATTAGAATTGGGAGGGAAAGTCCCATTTTGAAGAAAATCAAATATATTTGTATACCAAGGTTCAAGAGTAGTTTCATTGATTAGAAACACATCCAAAGGTTCTAAGCATGACTTATTTGAAGCGGGTTCCTAGAGTCGACGAATAATGATAGTGGCATATTCGTCATCTAACTCCAAGGGCAGAAGAGATGCAGCTGCGGCCATAGCATCAGCTGCACGGTTGCAAGTTCGAGGAATAGCTTCCAAGGTAACTTGATCAAATAGAGACATTAATTGTAAAACATAGGCTTTATATGGGCACATTTTATCATCTCTGGTCTGATAAACTTCATTAATTTGGTTTATGACAAGTTGAGAATCACCAAAAACTAACAGATGTTTAATTTTTAGCGCCAAGGCAGCTCGTAATCCGAGGATTAGAGCTTCATATTCAGCAATGTTGTTGGTGCAAGCAAATGTTAATTTGAAGGACAAAGGAATGATGTGTTTTTGTGGGGATATTAAAATAATACCCACACCAGCCCCACTCATGCATCGGGCTCCATCAAAGTATAAGGACCATTGTTCAATATGGTCTGCCTCTAATTGAAGGCATTCATCAGGAAACTCAATGATGAGGGGATGGGTAGACTCTAAGGGTGCAACAACTAGTTGATCTGCTATGATTTGACCCTTAACAGACTTTTGTCCTATGAATGTGAGGTCAAACTTGCTTAGAGCGAGAACCCACTTGGTTGTACGACCCGATAAATAAGGTCGACTCATGAGATACCTCAAGGGATCATATTTAGCAATGACATAAGTTTTCTGACTAAGCATATAATGGCATAATTTTTGCGTAGAAAACACGATTGCTAGACATAGTTTTTCTAATGCTGTGTAGCGGGTTTCATAACTGATGAAGGTTCGGCTAATATAATAATTAGCACGTTCTCTCTTCACATCATCAAGCTGAGCTAACATAGCTCCTAAGGCAAAATATGAAGCTGAAATATACAGGAGAAATGGGCGATCAGGTCTAGGTGGAGAAAGCACCGGTGGGGTAAGGAGGTATTGTTTGAGAAGTTCAAAAGCTTCTTTACATTCGTCATCCCAATTAAAAGGGACATCCTTCTTAAGGAGCTTAAGAAAGGGACCGGTTTTGTCTGCCAACTTATCGATGAAGCGATGAATAGCTTGAAGCTTACCTTGTAAACTTCGTAATTCAGATATATTGGTAGGTGCGGGCATATCAGTGATAGCCGCAATCTTGAGAGGGTCAATTTTGATACCACGTAAAGAAACTATAACCCCTAATAGTTTACCGGACTTAACTCCAAATATGCATTTGGCTGGATTTAATCGAATAAGATATTCTCTTAATCGATTAAAAACTTTTCTCAAATCATCTAAATGATTATCTTCATTAATAGAGCGAGCTATAATATCATCTACATAATCATGTAGGATATCATGCATCATATCATGAAAAATATAAGTCATAGCTCGTTGATAGGTTGCGCCTACGTTCTTTAAGCCAAATGGCATCACTTTCCAACAAAAGGTACCCCAAGGGGTAATAAAGGTTGTTTTAGCCTGATCTTCAGGAGCTATCCTGATCTGATTATAACCGGAGAATCCATCCATTAAGGACATCATCCCACTCCCGGCAGTAAAGTCAATGATTTGATCCATGTTTGGAAGAGGAAAATCATCTTTAGGGCATGCAACGTTAATATCTCTAAAATCTGTGCAAACCCTAACTTTGGTGGCTTCTTTCTTGGTGACTGGAACTACATTTGAGATCCATTCAAGCATAATCAATAGCTTGTATAAAAACAACATTCAAGAGTTTTTCTAACTCCCCTTTGACTAGCAGGGCCACTTTGGGATGCATTTTTCTAAGTTTTTGTTTAACAGGTTTAGCATCCGGATGGACTACTAGATGATGCATGACTACGGAAGGGTCCGGACTCGGCATATCCTCGTATGTCCAAGCGAAGACATCTTCATATTCTTTAAGGAATGCAATGTATTGCTCTTGTTTTTCTTGACTTAATTCTGACCCAATATTGATTATGTGAGGATTATCCTCAGTTCCAAGGTTAACTTTAATGACGTTTTCGACCTCCATGTGTAGATCTCTTTCAAAATTAGGTGGGGTGGGTGAGATGCCCAATTCTTGTAATTATTTTAAGGTTAAGTTGGATAATTCATCTTGAGGATTAGTGGCCTCAAGTTGGGCTATAGTTGGTATAGAACCATCAAAATAAAATCCATTGTGTAAAATTTCTTCAACGGAGACATCGTGGAAGATATCTCCTTCCAACTCATCATCGGATTCAGCAATCATTTCAGGGTAAGCTATGGATAGCATGTTACATGTAAATGGCTGATTTTTTAGAGGCAAATCATCACGCCTATCCAAATAATCTTGATAACATATGAGTTGATCATCATCTTCAAAAGGGAAGGGTTGACCCTTACTAGGAAATAGGCCCACACCACAGTGGGCGTGGCCACGGTTCTACCTCGAAAGGTTCTTTCATGCCATTTTGGAAAGGTCCCAAGCCTTTCCCTTTATATCCCATTTTAAGCATTATGGGTTTAGCTTTAATATACTCATTAGTAAAATAACACCGAGCATATCCATCATGATGAGTTTTGATATTCCGAGGTATTCTTCCCCAATCATATCCTTTATAAATGAAGGCACAACTCCCGACTTGGTAAGTACTTCCCATGGGTTGTGGGAGGCCCAAAGTACGAGGAGATGGCGGCAAGTTATTTAAAAGAATTGAATCTTGCATGAAAGCATTTGTTTTTTTGATATTAAGATTGTGGATAAATCTGGTAAAAGTTCATCAGAAAGAGCATAAGATGTAGAAGGATCATTCCCTATATCTTTAGATGTGGAAGGTATGATAGATGTTGATAATGTGGAAGTGTTAATGAATGGGTCTATAGGTTTTGAAATTATAGGGATAGAACATGAAGGATTGGTTGTGGATTGAAGATCTTTTTGAGGTTCTAGAGTGGTTTGTTTAGAAGATTGTTGATCTATATATGAGGGTGAAATGAATGGAGGAGAAATAGGTGAAGCTATGGGTGTGTGTTTCACGAGTTTTAGATGAAAAATAAGAATTATGATGTGTGGATGACAGAGCAGGGGCAAAATTGCACTCCAACAGGTTCCGCCAAAGCACACATATCAAAGGGTCTAGGATCACCATGGATAGTGACCAACTGATTTTTAAATTTGAATTTAACACATTGGTGTAAAGTTGATGGGACAGCCCGCATTGCATTGATCCAAGGACGACCCAAGAGTATATTGTATGATGCGGGGCAATGTACAATAAACACGGTCGTATCTAAGGTTCTAGGACCAACTTGCAATGGGATGGTAATAACTCCACACGTTTCTTGTGTTTCGTCATTGAAAGCTTTTATGATCATGTCAGTTTTTCTTCATTTCATCACTTCTAAAGCCAAATCGTTGGTAGAAGTCAAAAGTACAAATGTTTAGAGATGAACCATTATCAATCAGGACTCTTTTAACAACTACATCTCCAATTAGAGCAGTAATATATAAGGGATTATCCTTATGTAAACTGTGTTGTGGGATATCTTTATCCCGAAAGTCAATACAATCAACTTCTCGAGTGATGATAGTATTGGCCATGGCTTCAGGTTGAATATTTTGAGGTACCATCATTTGGCTTAATGTAAGCATCAACTCATCCCTATGGGTAGGAGAAGATCTTAATAAATCCAAAAGGGAAATTCTGGTTGTAGTATTGGATAATTGCTCATTAATATTGTAAGGGGGTTTAGGTTGAACATTGGAAGCATGATTCCCTTTATTGGGATTTTTCAAAACAAATGGAGCTGATCCATCATTCTGGTTTGGTTCTTGTTGAGAATTTTGAGCCTGTTGTCGAGTAACGACTCCAATGGTACCTACAATGTTATATTGAAGACGTTGAACTGGTCTCGGTTGAGCGTTTATGGCTTGTTCATTAGAGAGGAATTGATTAGAAGAGGGTCGAGTAGTAACTCTTCTAGGAAATGGTTCTTCTGGAACCATAGCATCTGTGATGGGTTGAATAGGATCTGATTCATTTTTAGAACTATTCGATTGGTTTGAAGTGATGTCTACTTCACTTTCAGTATCTGATTCTATATCACTAGGATCGGGAGTTTGAAAATTATGTAGGGGCCTGGTCGTGACCAGGGATAAGGTTGTGTCAAATGTTTGAGGATCCTGAACAGGTAATTGTCCGCTAATAGTTCCTACATATCGGGTAGGAGGGGGAACATTATGATGTTCGATTTGATTGGCCACCTCTTTACCATGTCTTGGTAAAGGATGTTGAAATATGTCTAATGATTGATTAGCATTTTGATTTTGATTTTGGGGAATGTTCTTTTGAGCGTTATTAGGAGCATTTTGTTTAGGTTGGAAGGCTTGCACCTCCATTTCATTATTATCAATCAGATCTTGTATTTTATGTTTCAACCTTTTACAAGCGTTGGTAGAGTGTCCAGGTCCTCTATGGAAATCACAGTGTAAGTCGACTCTGTATCCGGGTATGGTTGGATCGGGTTCCCGGATAGTCGGTAATTGAATCAAACCTCTTTCGAGTAATTGAGGTAAAATAGTTGATAATGGTTGATTCAATCTAGTAAATTCTCGAGGAGGTTTATCAGGAGGTTTCAATATAAATTTTTTTGTTGTCTTCGTTGCATTGATATTAGCAACATTTCTATTGTCAGTGACTCCGTCACCTACGACTTGTTTGTTTTTATATTGATTTCTGGAGGTTTTCTCATCATCCTTCTTCCTAAGTTGGCCTCTCCTAATGAGGGCATCTTCTACTCTTCGAGCTAAATCTATAGCTTGATCGAAGGTAGTTAAAGTAGCAGTTGATAACTCATAAGATATTTGTTCTTGCAAATTATTGATAAAAATGTCCAACATTTCCCTATAAGGTAGCACAAAGTGTAGTTTTCCTATCAACTGCCTCCATCTAGCTAAGAAATCAGCAAAACATTCATCTTTGTCTTGTTTTAAGTTGTATAAATCTTTAATGGTGACATGCCTCTCGATGTAGGCACTAAATTGATGGACAAAAGATTCAGTTGTTTCTTCAAAGTTTCTCAAAGAATGAGTGGGCAATTGATAGTACCACTCTAATGCCATTCCACCTAAACTTTTTGGGAACATTTTTAGTAATAGCAAGTCATCATGTGATATATCATGACATGCTATCCTAAACATGCGAAGATGCTCTATGGGATCTTCAGTTCCTTTATATATAGGCAGGATGGGCATGGGAAAATGCTTAGGGTACGGTTGTGCTACAACTATGGGATCCAAAGGTTGACTACATATCTCTCGATAATTGTACGAGGGACGGTAGGGATCTATCTGGTCCATGCGGGAAGCTAACTGCTTCACCATGGCTTCCAGATTACTAGTTTGCCCACCATATTGGTCCGGTAGGGCATTAATATGAGATTTGTGAACATATGGAGGGACATGAAGATTAGATGCTATGTTGCTATTGTGTAAATTGTTGGTAGGAAAGGTGTTATGAAGGAATTTTGAAGTTGTATTATGTTGTATCCCAGATTGTTGAAAATTGGTGTTTGGCTTCATTTTAGGTTTTTGTTTACTTGAAGCATATTGATCAATAGTTTGGCGAAGTAAAGCAGTGAAGGAAGTTTTCTTTTGTGTGGGAATGATTTTAGGCTCAATAACGAGGTTCCTTAGGAGGTTGGGTAACCTGTTGTTTTGGCATGTTTTGAATCATAGTGACCATATCTCTATTGGATGGTCCAGCCTTATCACTTTCTTGGTCAATAAAAGACAAGGGATTAGTGTGCACATCAAACATATGTTCCATGGCTGCTTGAGTGTCACTAATTTGCCCTTTATCAATACGGACTGCCATATTAAGAGCGCCAATGTTATTATTGAAAAATTTCCAAAAATGATCTAAGTTATCAAAAGCAATAGTTCCATCTGGAGCTACTCTAGGGGATGAGGATCCATCCTCTTTAACATTTTCTTCTTGTTCATTGTCTTCACCTAGGTCATCTTCTTCGTTGATCTAGAGTTTCTCCTTCCGGGATTGGATCCTCGGGAAGGACATTTGGGTTTCTAGTTTTATCTTCTAACCAATCTTCTTCTTCTCCTTCGGTTTGTTTACCATTCCTAAGTTTAGGCATTGTGCTTAACTTAGATTTCAGCAAATATATATATATATATATATATATATATATATTTATATATATATATATATGCTATAAGCTTAAGAGGTATATATTAATTATATACCTACTACAATATTTAAAATGAAATGTTTTGGTTTTTGTTATGTTTTTTTTTTAGTTTTTCTTGTTTTTGTAATAATATTGTAAAGATAACAAACAACACAATAAATGCAAGAAATAATAATAATGAAAGCAATGATCTAGTTTTCTATAAATAATTTATAAATGTCATTAATGGGCTCAAGTTCTTCAGAAGTCATGAAGTGTTCTTCTTCAAATTGAAAATTTTCTTTCAAGAATTTAATGAAAAGGGCTATAGTGATATTATCTGTCTCAGATTCTGGTTGATAGAAGTAAAGCTCGTGGCAATACTCTCGATATAACACAGCTCGAGGAACTCTATTCCATATTTCCCTATCCGTAAGAATGACCTCTTGGTCTTCTACACGACCTAGGAACTGGTGTATAATGGCTACGTTCTCGAGGTATTCCTCGAAGGTGAAAAATTTTGAAGACACAAGAGCTCTCCTATAAGCTAACCATCTATGGCAGGCTCTCTGAAGTTCATGATAAAAGACAAGTTGATGAGGATCCAGGATTCTATCTAGGACAAGCCTTTTGATTTGTTTAAGTTTTGTTGACCTAGATGAAATGACACCTAGTCTTCTATCAAGTTCGTCCCACAAAAGTTGATTTCTATCTGTTTCAGGCACACTAAGCACAAAATTGATTTCTATGGCTACTAATTGGTTTTCAACATTTATAGTAACTGCTAATATTTTCTTAGGAGCTACCATCTAAACATGATATGCAACTTAGTAGTTTTAAATGATTTTAAATGCATCTATGTTTTTTTGTTTTTTTATTTTTTGTTTTGTTTTCAAAAGGTTTTAAATGCATTCACGTCGGGTTCACCAAAATGTATCGCTCCAAATTTTTTGCATCCTTACCTGCCTAAAAGGAGGATGGGAAAAGGATGGCGCAGTACCTCAGACTGAGAGGCCTTGCGAAGGTCCCGCCTCTCGGGGGAGGTGTATTATGGTGATTTTTTGACGGATGGTGGGTTCACCGGGAAACGTTTGAATGGCAGTTTCCATGCCTAGGTTGGGAATGTGTTTAATGTGTTCAGTTTTATCTTTAAACATTCGAGTCCTAGGTTTGGCCAAATGAATCTAAGTTGTTCTATTATGAAAATGCAGATTAAATGAATACAGAAAAACAAATTAGAACAAAAAACAGAGAAAGTAAGCAAGATTAAAAAGCCATACCTGATCCGGATGTCTGATGAAGATTCTGATTCTTGAAGCAGTCAGGATCACCTCTGATTTGACAAGATCGTCTGAGATTTGACAAATTCGTCAGAGACCTGCAATCAGAGAAGTAGACACAAAATGCAAAAAATGCAACTATTCTAACAGAGGGCAATGATGTAGAATAACAACAATAACATTAAAATGATGATAATAAGCAAAATACGAGTGCACTACAATGATTTGATGACAATTGGTGACTTTATTATGCATTTAAAGCTACATGGGTGAACTCCAAAATGCAAAGTAATAAGGAATAAACTTAGATTTAACTAAATGCAGAACAATGTATAAAATAAAAGGATGAAGAAATGCAAACTCTGGGCACTGATTGCCTCAATGTTGACTACAGTCGAAATCATCTCGCATTGGTACGAAATCGTCTCGAATCGAACAAGATCGTCCAAGACGAACTGAGCTTGCTCCGGCTGAAAAATACTAAGGTTCCTACAACAAAATTTGGATAGGACTAGTGCAAATAGTAATTTAGGATGTCTTAGTGCGTATAAAGTCAAGTTACAGGAAATATCAGCCAGGGGTAGGTTAAGGGGAGGGCCTAAGTTTAAATAGGCTTAGGAGGGAGGTTAGGAGGTTGGAGATCATCCCAATTTGGGAGATCTCCAACGGGGAGGGTCTCTAACGGCATAGACATGCTTCTGTCGGGATTAGAGACGTCGTTGGAACAGAGGCTAATTGAGAAAAATTAGTTTTGGGACAAGATCGTCTGGACGTCCTAGTCCAGACGAAATCGTCCGATCTGAGGCGATATCGTCTGATCGGCGACGATATCGTCAAACGGTCAAAACAAACTCTAAAAATGGCATGAGAAAGGAGGAAACGGGTTAAACGATGGTTTGGAAGCGGTTTTGGGGGTTAAAATTTGAATTTGAATATTTACTAGAGTAATTGTAATTATTTAAGGTTTTACTGCACCAATTTTAGGGTGCTACAGTAACTATATCGATATTTGGCCAATATTGATCTTATGGGTATTTCGACTATAGTAGAATGGCACTCATGAATATTTTTAGCATGCTCATACTAATAAATAATTTGGAAATGATTGAAACATTTTCTCACTGTGACCCCTTATGTAGGAAAACCTAGTGGGTAGGACTTGGGTTGTTATAAAAACCTACGAATAAGCTTTTAAATATCATATTTTATCAACTAAATGGATGTAATATGGATAAGGTATACAAAATTTTTATCCCGTGTAACAACCCAAAAACACACAAATAAAAAAAATACAAAAATAGAAATTTTTTTTTTTACTAAGGAGAGGGATACATGAACCTTTCATGAACCCCTAACCCAACTAGTATAACCTAAAGTTTCAATCACCTAAGTTCTCTTGGAAGCTACATCTCACGAAGTACCCTATCACAAGTCTATCTTTGTAGGCGTAACATGTGTTACTATAGATAAGTCCATTTATCCCATCATTCTTGATGATCTAGACCTATCACCCTTAGTCCATCAAAGGTATACACGCATATCCATACCACACACAAATAATTATGTGTAGGTATGCTACAAGTATTGCGAGTTAATATATCTATCTTGTCTCCATGATGAGCTATATTAACTCAAATGTAATATCTTCACAACTTAGTCCTTTATCTCCCTAAGGGGTTCTCAATTCCCTTAGGTTACCTATGTTCACCCTAAGGGGTTATTAATTCCCTTAGTCACCTCTGAGTTCACCCTAGAACTCTACACTTAGATTTATATCATCATGCAACCAAAAAATAATACATCTAGTTATTATAACATCATAAAGCAATCAAAAAATGATAGATAAAATAAAGCAAGCCTAACACTAAAATATAATCAACTACATAATATAACCGGATATAAAAATAAAGTAAATTAACCCTCACTAAAGCAATAAATAGCTATCTCATTATATATCACATGATAAACCCTTCTTACTTTAAAGAGTATCACCTTATCTACATTGGGGATATATCCCCACAAATTTAGTCTATTTTATTATAAGTAAATCAACGTAAGATACAATTACCTATACTTTTCTTCCATTGAACTCCTTTCTTCTCCTTACTTCCCATTGGATCTTTGAGGGTAGTAGGGGATTAGGATACTCATGGTTCAGGATAGGCATACCTTCTAAATGCATCTATTCATTTACTTTTCTAAATTGCAACTATACAAAATTCAATTAAGTTTCTAACCATGTAATGCATAATGGATATTATAAAAGAAAATTTACTTTTATTTTCACCTCTGAAGTTCCCTTAGAGAGTCATCCAACATGTACCACTTAGATCAAGGTCTAAATTTAATAAAATTCATTCATATATTAAAGCATTAAAGTATCATACACTTAACCTTTAAAACAATCCCTTTCTTTTCATTCCCTAAATCAAAGCCCCATAACTTCAATTTAAATAATAAATCTACATCCTTTTTAATTCATAATTTCTAATCAATCAATTACCTTTTAAAGCATTAAAGTCCCATACCTTTAATATTTAAAACAATCATTTATTCATTCCCTAAGTTGAAGCCCCATAACTCCAATTCACAAATAAATTCACATCTCTTTTAATTTAAAACTCCTAAGATAATCAACATTAGTCAAAGGGGTTCTCTTTTAAATTAAATTAAAAACCTTCAATACATTTCATAAAAATCAAAGGTTATTTCTAATTAAAAACCTTAAATAATTCTCATATAAATCAAAGGTTCTCTTTAATTAAAAGCCTTCAATAATCCCATATGAAACAAAGGTTCTTTTTAATTATAATACTTAATTATATTTTATATAAAACTAAGGTTATTTCTAATTAAAAGCCTTAAATTTTTTTATAAAAACCAAAGGTTCTTTCTAATTAAAAACCTTAAATAAATTTCATATAAATCAAAGGTTCTCTTTAATTAAAAGCCTTCAATAATCCCATATAAAACAAAGGTTATTTTTAATTAAAAGCCTTCACTATAGTTTATATAAAACTAAGGTTCTTTTTAAGTAGAAGCCTTCAATAAATTTCATAAAAATCAAAGGTTATTTCTAATTAAAAACCTTAAATAAATCTCATATAAATCAAAGGTTCTCTTTAATTAAAAGCCTTCAATAATCCTATATGAAACAAAGGTTCTTTTTAATTAAAAGCCTTCATTATATTTTATATAAAACTAAGGTTCTTTCTAATTAAAAGCCTTCAATAAATTTCATAAAAATCAAAGGTTCTTTTTAATTAAAAGCCTTCATTATATTTTTCATAAAAAAAGGGTTTCTTCAATTAAAATCCTTCATTATTTCTCATAAAATGAAGGTTTCCTTTTAATTAAAACAAGTTACACAACACCTTACCTAATGCAGGATCTACAACTAGAGGCCAATGCCTTCCAAGGCGGATGCTAAGCAACCATGGCAAAACCTAGCATCTAAGCAACTAGAACCAGGAAATGCTCTCACTTCAGTATTAACAGATTTCCCACTCTTGGAACACGATGCTCATAATTACTCGACACTTTCAACTCCACAACGCTCTTCGAACACATAGCCCTCGAACCCTCATAGTGCTTCCTTCAACATGATGTGGCCTTCGAACATGCACAACGCTCACTGTTAATGCTCATTGGTTCTACTAAAGCCAACGCTCACTAAAATACTCATTGGATTCCTCTAAAGCTTACACTCACAAAAATACTCACTGGCTTCCTCTAAAGCCTGCGCTCACAAAAATGCTCATTGGTTTCCTCTAAGGCACACTCACTAAAATGCTCACTAGTTTCCTCTAAAACCTGCGCTCACTAAAATGCTCATTGGTTTCCTCTAAAACCTACGCTCACTAAAATGCTCACTCTGGTTCATGGCGCACAATGCTTATCCAAACATGAGGTGGTTTTTCTTAAACATAGTGCACAACACTCCACAAAGCATATGGTGGTTTCATTTAAAAACACAATGCTCAACAAGCATATGGTGGTTTCATTTAAAAACACAGTGCTCAACAAGCATATGGTGGTTTCATTTAAAAACACAATGCTCAACAAGCATATGGTGGTTTCATTTTAAAAAACAACACTCAACAAGCATATGGTGGTTTCATTTAAAACCAGATTAAAGGTTTGAAGCAACCCAACCTTCAACTTCTATGGAGATGTAAAGCTCACAATGTCTAGCTACCTCTCCTATTCACTTCTAGTGTGTTATTCCATTTCTCCATGCCTCCCCTGCATCTACTCTTCTCCCATATTCCCTTCCTCTCTTTCCCTTTACTTCCTCCTTACATGCCTATCCGCCCAATTTGCCCGTTCACCGTCTTCTCAAACTTGCCCCAATCTTGAGCCTCCTTTATTCAATGCACCATCCCCTACCCTTTATGCGTTCTTCCCATAATTTCCACCTTTGGAAATTTAGTAGCCTCATAGGCTATTTCATAGGTTTTACTATATAGGAAAGGGATCATTACGTTTTATTTTTTGAAGAATAGCTCTTTTAATTAAAATATCATTCTCAAGATATTTATAAACCATAAAATATATTTCTTTTATTTATACAATTTCATTATTGCTTTTTAATAAAAGATATCTATTATTATACATAAATTTTCTTCTTAAAATGAATTCTCTTTCATTTATTTGAATTAATTAAAGTCTTTTAATGAATTCTCTATTATCATTAAAATGAACATATTTAATTAATTTAAATGAAAACTCATTTATTATTAATTGCAATGAAGTTTACTAATGAGCTCCAATGAGCCAAAAATTATTCACTTGAACTTCATTAATTAATTTAAAGGAATCTTCATTCAACATATAAATTTTATTTGCTTTCTTTCATAAGGATGATGCTCTACTTTCACTTCGACATGACAATTTACCTTATGCATCTATATATATTTTGCAGTTGTTCTCATATAGAAAACATAATATTAAACTACTCAAGCCATGATGTAGTAGAGAGCAAACACATTTATACAACAACAAAGAGGGAATCTTTCCATCAACCCAATCATCTATCTTACACAGATATTTTACGATAGCTACTAGGCTATCAACTAAAGCTCAAGGTGATCAACCATCGATGATTATCCCTTCAATGCATGCCTATATGAAGGTATCTATCCATGTTACCTTTGAGTACCTTAATCATCATTTCCCCTAATATTTGGTACCCTTGTTGCTGGTGGGTGACTCTACCTATTCCACCTATGAGTGTACCTTATCTTGCATACTTGGCAATATGTTAGCAATAACACGCCCTTATAAATCTACTAAACAGAATATATTTGGTTCAATTGTTCAAACTAGGTATCACCACATCATATGTTAATACATTGTTTTCTTGTGCCATAAAGTTAGCTAGGGAGGGTCATGACATCCTCCCCCACTAGGATTAAGTATCATCCTCGGTGTTTCCAAAATTTCTTTTGTTTTTAATAGAAAGTAAAATTATTACATCATTTAGCTTTAAACAAAAAGGGAAAATGTTTTCGTATAACCTCCACTTTCTCCTAAGTGGTATTCTTCTCAGAGAACTGGTCCCACTGGACCTTACACTATTTAAGAGTCTGATTTCGTAGAGATTTAGAATGAAACTCAAGAATATTCATTGGTAGTACTTCAATGGCCTCCGTATTTACCATTTGTAATTTAGAAACATCCCACACATGTTCAGGGTCAGCAACATATTTCCTAAGCAAGGATATGTGGAAGGTATCATGGGTTTTGGACAAATTAGGTGGTAATGCAAGTCGGTATACAACCGGACTGATCTTTTTCATTATCTCAAATGGCCCCACAAAATTTGGATCCAACATCATGGATTTTATAGCACTTTTATTTGGCTTAACCCTTAAGAACACTTTATATCCAATAGAATACTCTCTTGAAGTCCTTTTTAGATCTGCATAACTCTTCTACCTATTCGTAGCTTCCTTAAGTCCTTGCATAATTTATTTTAGCTGCTCTTACATTACCCTAACAATTTATAGCCCAATCACAACTCGATCCTCTATGTTATCCTAATATAATGGTGTTCTACACTTTCTCCCATATAAGGCATCGAAAGGTGCCATTCCTAGCAAGGAGTGATGTCCATTATTGTATGCAATATCTACCAAAGGTAGATAATCTTCCCATTGAGATTTGTGATCCATGCAGTACATGCAGATCATGTCTTCCAAAACTTGGTTTACCCGCTCTATTTGACCATCGATTTCAGGGTGGTATGCTTAAGTCATATTCAATTTCATACCAACTACACTATCAAGGGATTGCCAAAATTTAGAAGTGAATTTGGAGTCTTTATCTGAGATAATTACCTCAGAAAACCCATGCAATCAAAATATCTTTTTGATAAATCTACTAGCCACTACCTGAGCATCGTCCTTGGTATTTCCTAGTATGAAGTGGGCAACCCTAGTCAATTTTTCAACCACTACAAAGATGGCATCATGTTGGTACCGATTCTTGGGTAAACCCATGATAAAATACATAGATATAACCTGCAATTTTTATGTACTTATATCATGAAGATGAAGTTTTTGATATTCTCACAATGACACTGAGAGGGGGGGTGAATCAGTGTAACTATTTAAAAACTTGAATCTGCAACTCTTAAAACTTAAAAATGCAAGCTTAAAAATAGATAAAGCAAGTATCACACAAGAGCATCACACAACACAAGATTTAACGAGGTTCACCGATGTGGCTACTCCTCAAATAATGACTGTTTGGACTACAATCCAAATCCAGTCTTTGCAAGGATTCAGTCTTTACAAATTATTTTACCAGCACCCACTGGAAGGAGCACCAACCCCTGATTTTTCTGCTGCAGATGATAGGAGCACCAACTCCTTTTACCAAGCACCAACTTGGATTTCAATTTTTTTAACAAAATATATTGACATAAAAATGCCTTCTCTTTTGCAAGACCCTCACTGGTCTAGCTCATACAATTTAATCTCACAAAAGCATAAAGAGAATTGTTAGAGACTCAATATCTTCTATTCCAATCTAAAATCTCTCTCTTGAATTTTCAGAATAAAATTGCAGGTTTTAGTTCTATGGCTGTTTTTCCATACAGCACTCTTACCCAACCACGCCTTTTGATATACACAATAAAGCACAGTTGCAGTAACATCTCTTACTGTGCCTTTTTGATCTTTATATCTGTTTCAATCGAACGGCTATTTCAAAAAATGGCTTTTATTTTTCCCTCCAATTTTCCATGCATTTTCGGCTACGTTCAATGTGTCAAATCTCCTCTGACGCGTTCTACCTTTTCGCCGCTTTCTTACTGACATGTTCTGACATTCTACTCTGTTGGTACTGACACCCTTTTCTGTGCAGACAGACAGCCTTTCTGCGCGTTTCGATGCTCTCTGATCTTTTCTTCTAAACTCTACGTAACTGCCCTCTTCGAACTTTTGCACTTTTTGATGACACTCTTTTCTATACTGCATCGATCCTTCTATTCTACCCGCTATCGTCGTGTCTGACATGCACAACCATCGAGAGGATTTCTTGTTTGTAGAGATTATCTGTAATACTGAGCTTATGCCAGCTTGCAGCATCACGGCCCTGCAACAACCGTTCTTTTCTTAAATGCATTGCTTCGTAACTTTCCCTGTAACTCCAGTTAACTGCTGCAGTATTTTTCTCTAATATTTCCCCAACACCTGTCACTCTTTAACTGCAGATCTGACTCAAGTTAACTTTACTGTAACTGGCTGCATGCTTATTCGACACCTGTCACTGTGCATGCATCTTTGGCTTTTTCCCGCCAAAACGATTACCTGTCGCGATATCGTGACATTTCTCCCTATTTGACTTTGTCTGGGCTGTTGACTGTGAAAACCTGACTTGTCGCGATATCGCGACGTTTTCTGCCTCCTAGACTTCCTTTCTGTATGCAACCGCGAAAACATTACATGTCGCGATATCGCGACGTTTTCCGCCTCCTCCTACTTTACTCGGCATACACCCGCGAAAATGAAACACGTCACGAAATCGTGACACTTTTCGCTCTCCGGCACCTTGCTTCGCTTCCACCCGCGAAAATGAAACACGTCGCGAAATCGTGACACTTTTCGCTCTCCGGCACCTTGCTTCGCTTCCACCCACGAAAATGAAACACGTCGTGAAATCGTGACACTTTTCGCTTTTGCTGACGTCATCCTCAAAGTTGTTGTTAATTGCGGATTTTCTTTGTAGTCATCCTCAAAGTTGTCACGAAATCGCGACGACTTCGGCTTTCAACGGCTTTTCTTTCAACTTGTCGCGATATCGTGACACTTTCTGGGTTTGGGGGGTTTTGGTTTAGAAGTTTTTTTTTTGGGACTTTTTGACGTCATCCTTAGCTTTGTCACGAAATCGCGACGCTTTCGGCCTCCGTACAATTCTCTCTTCATGTAGCCGCGAAAACCTTACTTGTAGCGAAATCGCTACACCCTTTTTGACTTAGTATTTTTCTTTGTTGCGGCTTCCTCTTGCTTCGACTTGTTAAGCTTAGACTTGTAGCGAAATCGCTACCCCATCGTGTTCTGTGTTTTGCACTTGTAGCGAAATCGCTACACCTATGCCCCTTGCATTTCGAACTCGTAGCGAGGTCGCTGCTCCTTTGCACTTTGCAATTTGAACCTGTAGCGAAATCGCTGCATCTTTGCACCTTTCATTTTGAACCTGTAGCGAAATCGCTACACCCTTGCGCCTTGTATTTTGAACTTGTAGCGAAAAAGCTACACCTTTGCGCCGAGCATTTCAAACTTGTAGCGAAATCGCTACACTTTCTTGACTTAGTGTATTTTCTTTGCTTCAGCCAGCGAAACTGCAACATGTAGCGAAATCGCTACAGTTCCTCGACTTTGCTGCTTTGCCTCCAACATGTCACGAAATCATGACAGTTTTCATCCTAGGCGCTGCTTCTTCAAACTTGTCACGAAATCGTGACATTTTTCGTCCTTGGCACCTTTGCTCCAAACTTGTCATGAAATCGCGACAGTTTCTCGACTTAGCCTCTTTCCTTCCAGCATGTCACGAAATCGCGACAATTTTTCATGAACTTTCTCTCTCCTCCGACTTGTCGCGAAATCGCGACACTTTTGCTTGCGCCTTCTCTCTCTTCGGCCATGTCGCGAAATCGTGACAATTTGGCATGCATTTTCTCTCTCCTCCGTTATGTCGCGATATCGCGACATTTTCGGCTGCAT
Organism: Wollemia nobilis; assembly: GCA_028583015.1. Taxonomy (NCBI): domain Eukaryota; kingdom Viridiplantae; phylum Streptophyta; class Pinopsida; order Araucariales; family Araucariaceae; genus Wollemia; species Wollemia nobilis. The sequence goes on along the minus strand of JAQPPZ010001220.1, from coordinate 2,760,472 downwards.
TTTCTCTCTCCTATTTTTTGTCGCGAAATCGCGACAGAAAACATGTCGCGATATCGCGACAGTTTTCTTCCTTGTCTTTTTTTGCAAATTTTTGAATCTGGGTCCCCTCTGTTTTCCTTGAAATTCACTGCACTTGATCTGACTGACCTCTGAACTGCATCAACTGCACCAATCTGTCTGTGTTGACAACAATGACAATACTTTTGCAATGCTTTTGCTGCACCTTGCTCAACAATCTCCCCCTTTGGAATTGTTGGCAACACACTGTAACCTTGCTCAATTTCTTCTCCCCCTTTGCCAATAATACCAAAGGGCTGCTGCAGACTCCCCCTGAGTCTATGCACAACATTCTCAGGCATAAATAATTTTAATGCTCCCCCTGAGAATGTGTTTCCCATAGCTAGTCAGTGCTTGGGTAATGTGACTACTCCCAACTTCTTCCGAAGGTATTCAAATACTTCCTTTGGCAAAGGTTTGGTGAATATGTCTGCTACTTGCTCTGTAGTTGGAACAAACTCCAACTTGACCTCGCCTTCTGCAACTTTATCTTTCAAAAAATGATACCGGATTGCAATATGTTTGGTGCGGGAATGCATGACCGGATTCTTTGAAATGTTGATTGCACTAGTGTTATCACATTTGACTGAAATGGGCTCATTGAAGTGAATACCTAGATCTTTCAGTGTTTGTCTCATCCATAATATTTGTGTACAGCATGTTGTTGCTGCAATGTATTCTGCCTCGGCTGTGGATAGAGAGACTGATTCTTGCTTCTTGCTGTGCCATGCCACCAATTTATCTCCAAGATAAAATGCTCCTCCACTTGTACTTTTTCTATCATCAATACATCTTGCCCAATCTGCATCAGAATATGCAAAAAGAGTGAAGTCTTTTCCTTTTGGATACCATAGGCCATACTCCATAGTACCTTTGAGGTACCTAAAAATTCTTTTCACAGCTGTCACATGAGTTTCTTTTGGACTAGCCTGAAATCTTGCAACCATGCAAACTGCCTGTAAGATATCCGGTCTTGTGGCTATCAAATACAGCAGGCTCCCAATCATAGATCTGTACATTGTTTGATCAACATCTGGAGATTTATCATCCTTGCTCAACTTGCAGCTTGTTGTCATGGGGGTGCTAACGAGCTTACTATCCTCCATAGTGAACTTTTTCAGCATTTCTTTCACATATTTAATTTGAGAAATAAAAATCCCTTTTTCAGTTTGATTAACTTGCAATCCCAGGAAGTATGAAAGTTCACCAATCATAGACATTTCAAATTCTTTCTGCATTTTGTTTGCTATGTCTTTGCATGATTCATCATTGCTTGCTCCCAAATATTATATCATCTACATAAACAACAAGGACAATAAAATTGCCATTTTCAGTTTTGATATATAAGTTGCTATCAACCATACCTTTCTTGAATCCTTGCTTAGTGAGATAGTTGTCCAATCTTGCATACCAAGCCCTAGGTGCTTGTTTCAAGCCATACAATGCTTTCTTCAGCTTGCAAACAAAGTTAGGATTGTCACAAAGTTGAAAACCATCAGGTTGTTCAATATATACTTCTTCTTCAAGATTTCCATTCAGAAATGCTGATTTTACATCCATCTGATAAACTTTGAAATTTCTATGAACTGCTAAAGCCAAAAACAGTCTTATTGCTTCAAGTCTGGCCACTGGTGCAAAAGTCTCTTCAAAATCAATCCCCTCAACTTGAGCATATCCTTTGCAGACTAATCTTGCTTTATTCCTTACAACCTGTCCGTCTTCATTCAATTTGTTTCGAAATATCCATTTAGTACCAATTATGTTTTTATTTTCAGGCCTTGGTACTAATTCCCAGGTATTATTTTTCTCAATTTGATCTAGTTCTTCATTTACTGCCTCCATCCAGCTTTCATCTGTGCTTGCTTCAATAATATTTTTGGGCTCAATACTGGATAACAGAGAATAGTTATTTACTACTCTTCTTCTTGTCTGAATGCCAACTGTAGGGTCCCCAATAATCTGCTCTTTGGGATGATTTTTCTGCCAGCTGCCTGTTCTGGATTTCCTATTTTCTTCTCTTTCCAAATCATCTGAATCTGATTTCTGTCTCTCTTCCTTTTCTTGATCTTCATCTTCTTCAATAAATTCTTCATAGGTTGGGTAGTTTTCATTATTGCTGATTTCTTGTTTCCTGCCTTCATCAACCTTCACATCCGCACTCTCCACAATTTTCTTTAGTCTTTTGTTGTAGCATGTGTAGGCTTTGCTTTTTGTTGAGTAACCAAGAAAGATACCTTCATCAGCTCTATCTTCAAACTTGCCAAGATTGTCTTCAGTCCTTTTAATGTAACACTTGCTGCCGAACACTTTGAAGTATTTTGCTGTAGCCTTTTTGCCAAACCATAGTTCATAAGGTGTTTTGCTTTCATGCGGCCTCAACATACATCTATTCTGAATGTAGACTGCAGTATGAACTGCCTCTTTCCAGAACCTGTCAGCAATTTTGCTCTCTGTTAACATGGTCCTTGCCATTTCCTGCATAGTTCTGTTCTTTCTTTCAACTACTCCATTCTGCTGAGGTGTTCTTGCTGCTGAAAACTGTCTTCTTATTCCATGTTTTTCACAGAATTCTGCAAACTCATCTGAAATAAACTCTCCTCCTCTATCAGATCTCAAGCATTTAATTCTTTTTCCAGATTGATTCTCAACAAGATTTTTGAAGGTTTTAAACATCTCAAAGGCTTCTGATTTCTATTTCAGAAAGAGTACCCATGTCATTCTGGAAAAATCATCTATACACAGCATAAAATATTTGTATCCATTTATGCTTTCTGTCCTCATGGGTCCACACAAATCAGTGTGAATCAGTTCTAACGGCTTGCTTGTGAAATACTCTTTTGCTTTGAAAGTAGATCTGGTTTGCTTCCCCTTTTGGCATGACTCACAAATGTTGTTTGATGGTTTACCAATAGTGGGTATGTCTCTTACTGCTCTTTTCGAGCTGATTTTTACCAGATTATCAAAGCTTATGTGACCGAGTCTTTTGTGCCACAGCCAATTTTCTTCTTCCTGTCCAACCAAGCAAGCTCCTTCTGAAGTCTCCGAGAGAGTATACAAATTTCCAGAAGTTCTCAGTCCAGTGGCTATTAACTTTCCATTTTTTGTCTTTCTTACTTCACAGCCCTCCTTCTTGAAAATTACTTCATGACCTCTGTCACAAATTTGACTTACACTCAGTAAGTTATGCTTCAGACCTACCACAAAAAGAACTTCCTTAGAGTTGATTTTTCCGTCACTTAACTTAACTGATCCTTTACCCACTATCTTTGCTCCATCATTGTTTCTGAATTTCACAGAACCGCCTTCGTATGTCTGTAGCTTATCAAACTTCTGTTTGTCTCCTGTCATGTGACTGGAGCATCCACTGTCCAGAATCCAAGGAGCAGATTTATTCTGTGCTTTGAGAGTTGTTTGAACGATCAGAGATTCCTTGTCTTTCTTCGGTTGTTCCTTTTCTTTCCACTGAGATTTGACAGCAGATCTGGTCACTTGCTTAACCTTCTCCCTTTCATTGGCTTGTGACAGTTTTTTGAGAAATTTTCTGTTCTGTTTTGATCCAGTTGATTGATACTTTCTTCCCTGGTATTTATTTCCTGCAAAAGAGCTACGACAATTCCTTGCAATATGTCCGAAGTTATGACAGTTATAACATTCTACAGCATAATCTATCAAAGGAGAAAAAATATTTCTACTAGTAAACTTTCTTTGTTCTACATTATATCTACAACTTGAGATTTTATGACCATATGCATTGCATTTAAAACAATAACCAAAAAAGGAACGAGTGTACCTGGGTAATGGTTGTTGCCATGTTGTAGTAGGAGCCATGGGTCTTCTTCTTCTTTGATATGTGACTTTGGTAAATCCATCATTTGCAGAACTCCTTTCAAGCTTGGACTTATTGTTTTCTTTTGCTTGATACGGTTTATCTTGATCAACCCTGATCTTGTCTTTATTCTTTATTGGTTCTATAGTTATAGCCTTTGAGTCCTTTGAGGATTCTCCTTCATCAAAGCCCAACCCAAATTTGATACCCGTAGGCCTTTGATTATTTAACATTTTATTCAGCTTCGTAGAACTGTCTTCAAATTTATGATGACAACTCAGTTTTCGATTCATCTCTTCTAGCTGCAACCTTAATCCAACTATGTCTTCTTCTAGCTTATTGCACTCATTTAGTTTCACGGTTAGCTGAGCTTCAACATCTTCAGACTTTTTCTTATATTCTTCAGATTGTACTTTCAAACTGATTATTAAATTGCTAGCATCCTCAAATTTTCTTGAAATCTTTTTATTTCTTTTCCTTTCTGCACTTAACTCTTCAAGTGCAGCAACCAACTCACCTTCCAGATCTACCTCAGCCTCATCCTCTAATTTTTCTTCACACTCCTGGGTTTCTTCTGTTCTTTGTTCTTCAAAAGCCATGAACAAGGCTTCACCAGTTTCTTCTTCTGAGTCCTCACTGGAACTATCTTCAGAAGAGTCAATATTCTTTGAAATGAAGCTTTTCTTCTTGAAGTTCCTTTTTCTAAAATGTGGTTTCTTTTTCCAGACATTTCTTTCTTGGTGTGTCCCTTCATCACTTCTGTTTTTCTCATTCATTGGGCATTTTGCTGCAAAGTGCCCGATGCCTCCACAGTTAAAGCACTTGAACGGTAGCTTACCTCTGTACTTTCCTTTTCCCTTTACCAATTTTCTAACAAAATTTGCTTCAGTTTCATCTGTAGATTCTTCTTCCTCAGATTCTTGTTTAGATTTTATATTTTTCTGTGCTTGAAAAGCTGCTTCTCTGTCTGAGGGCTTAGTTTGTCCAATTCTCATTTCATATGCTGTTAAGGAACCGTGCATTTCATCCATACTGAAAAAATTTAAATCTTTAGCTTCTTCTATGGCAGAAACTTTTGCATCAAATCTTTTATGGAGAGTTCTTAGTACCTTCTTCACAACAACTGCATCTTCCATCTCTTCGCCGAGTCCTCTTATTGCATTGATGATTCCATTTACTCTCAGCAAATAGGCTTCTATGTTTTCATCATCAGTCATCTTTAATGCTTCGAACTGGGCACGATGTGTTTGCAGCTTAGCTTCCTTGATCTTGCTATCTCCTTCATGAATGCTTTGCAGTTTGTCCCATATGTCTTTTGCAGATTTGCAGTTCATGATGCGTATCAACTCACTGTCTACTAATCCACACATAATAGCATTCTTGGCTTTCGAGTTGTTCTCAAACTTTTTCTTCTCAGCCGCATCTGTTGGAGGAACAGAGGGTATGGTGTATCCATTTTCAACAGATTCCCAAATGTCATAACCCAATGCACATAGATATGTCTGCATCCTGAGTCTCCAGAAAGAATAATTTGTTCCATCGAACAGAGGAGCTTTGTTAGAGGAAAAACCTTCACCACCGGCCATTGTGTATCTTCCAAGATCACCTTAGCTGATTAAGCTTGTACAGGTGCCTGGCTCTGATACCAATTGATATTCTCACAATGACACTGAGAGGGGGGGTGAATCAGTGTAACTATTTAAAAACTTGAATCTGCAACTCTTAAAACTTAAAAATGCAAGCTTAAAAATAGATAAAGCAAGTATCACACAAGAGCATCACACAACACAAGATTTAACGAGGTTCACCGATGTGGCTACTCCTCAAATAATGACTGTTTGGACTACAATCCAAATCCAGTCTTTGCAAGGATTCACTCTTTACAATTATTTTACCAGCACCCACTGGAAGGAGCACCAACCCCCGATTTTTCTCGCTGCAATGAGATAGGAGCACCAACTCCTTTTACCAAGCACCAACTTGGATTTCAATTTTTTAACAAAATATATTGACATAAAAATGCCTTCTCTATTGCAAGACCCTTACTGGTCTAGCTCATACAATTTAATCTCACATAAGTATAAAGAGAATTGTTAGAGACTCAATATCTTCTGTTCCAATCTAAAACCTCTCTCTTGAATTTTTAGAATAAAATTGCAGGTTTTAGTTCTATGGCTGTTTTTCCATACAACACTCTTACCCAACCACGCATTTTGATATACACAATAAAGCACAGTTGCAGTAACCTCTCTTACTGTGCCTTTTTGATCTTTATATCTGTTTCAATCGAATGGCTATTTCGAAAAATGGCTTTTATTTTTCCCTCCAATTTTCCATGCATTTTTGGTCGTAATCAATGCGTCAAACTCCTCTCGACGCGCTCCGCCTTTTAGCCGCTTTCTTATCGACATATTCGACATTCCGCTCTGCTCATACTCGACACCCTTTTCTCGTGCGATTGACAGCCTTTCTGCGCGTTTCGATGCTCTCTGATTCTGTTCTCCTAAACTCTTCGTAACTGCCCACTTAGCCCTTTCACACTTTCTGATGACACTCTTTTCTATACTGCATCGATCCTTCTATTCTACCCGCTACTGTCGTGTCTGACATGCACAACCATCGAGAGGATTTCTTGTTTGTAGAGATTATCTGTAATACTGAGCTTATGCCAGCTTGCAGCATCACGGCCCTGCAACAGCCGTTCTTTTCTTAAATGCATTGCTTCGTAACTTTCCTTGTAACTCCAGTTAACTCTGCAGTATTTTTCTCTAATATTTCCCCAACACCTGTCACTCTTTAACTGTAGATCTGACTCAAGTTAACTTTACTGTAACTGGCTGCATGCTTATTCGACACCTGTCATTGTGCATGCATCTTTGGCTTTTTCCCGCCAAAACGATTACCTGTCGCGATATCGCGACATTTCTCCCTATTTGACTTTGTCTGGGCTGTTGACTACGAAAACCTGACTTGTCACGATATCGCGACGTTTTTTGCCTCCTAGACTTCCTTTCTGTATGCAACCGCGAAAACATTACATGTCGCGATATCGCGACGTTTTTTGCCTCCTCCTACTTTACTCGGCATACACCCGCGAAAATGAAACACGTCGCGAAATCGTGACACTTTTCGCTCTCCGGCACCTTGCTTCGCTTCCACCCGCAAAATGAAACACGTCGTGAAATCGTGACACTTTTCGCTCTCCGGCACCTTGCTTCGCTTCCACCCAAAATGAAACACGTCGCGAAATCGTGACACTTTTCTTTTTTTGACGTCATCCTCAAAGTTGTCACGAAATCGCGATGCTTCCGGCTTCCAGCGGCTTTTCTTTCAACTTGTCGCGATATCGCGACACTTTCAGTTTTGCTGACGTCATCCTTAGCTTTGTCACGAAATCGCGACGCTTTCGGCCTCCGTACAATTCTCTCTTCATGTAGCCACGAAAACCTTACTTGTAGCGAAATCGCTACACCCTTTTTGACTTAGTATTTTTCTTTGCTGCGGCTTCCTCTTGCTTCGACTTGTTAAGCTTAGACTTGTAGCGAAATCGCTACCCCATCGTGTGTTTTGCACTTGTAGCGAAATCGCTACACCTATGCCCCTTGCATTTCGAACTCGTAGCGAGGTCGCTGCTCCTTTGCACTTTGCAATTTGAACCTGTAGCGAAATCGCTGCATCTTTGCACCTTTCATTTTGAACCTGTAGCGAAATCGCTACACCCTTGCGCCTTGTATTTTGAACTTGTAGCGAAAAAGCTACACCTTTGCGCCGAGCATTTCAAACTTGTAGCGAAATCGCTACACTTTCTTGACTTAGTGTATTTTCTTTGCTTCACCAATGAACCGCAACATGTAGCGAAATCGCTACAGTTCCTCGACTTTGTCGCTTTGCCTCCAACATGTCACGAAATCACGACAGTTTTCATCCTAGGCGCTGCTTCTTCAAACTTGTCACGAAATCGTGACATTTTTCGTCCTTGGCACCTTTGCTCCAAACTTGTCACGAAATCATGATAGTTTCTCGACTTAGCCTCTTTCCTTCCACAAGATGTCGCGGAATCGCGACAATTTTTCATGAACTTTCTCTCTCCTCCGACTTGTCGCGAAATCGCGACACTTTTGCTTGCGCCTTCTCTCTCTTCGGCCATGTCGCGAAATCGCGACAATTTGGCATGCATTTTCTCTCTCCTCCGTTATGTCGCGATATCGCGACATTTTGGCATGCATTTTCTCTCTCCTATTTTTTGTCGCGAAATCGCGACAGAAAACATGTCGCGATATCGCGACAGTTTTCTTCCTTGTCTTTTTCTCGCAAATTTCTGAATCTGGGTCCCCTCTGTTTTCCTTGAAATTCACTGCACTTGATCTGACTGACCTCTGAACTGCATCAACTGCACCAATCTGTCTGTGTTGACAACAATGACAATACTTTTGCAATGCTTTTGCTGCACCTTGCTCAACAATTTTCCTGGAGTATGTTGGCATTCCACCTTAAATTTCTAACATTTGAGGCATTGAGTGACAAAATATGTGATATCATCCTTCATTCCTACCCAAAAGAAGGCTCTTTTCATGTTTCCTCACATTTTTGCTCCTCCTAGATGAGCAGAATAAGGATATTTATGAGCTTCTTGCATTATCAAGTTCCTAAAATCACCCATATTTGGTATGACGACCCTTACCTTATAACACAAAAAGTCATATTTCACACTAAATTCCTTATTTACTTCAAGATCTCTATCCATCTTGACTCGAATTCCTTGGCAATACTCATCTTGAGATTGCTCCTATCTCACTCGATCCATCAGGTCCATGTGAATTCTGGTTATGGATGCTATATATTTCCTTCTACTCAAAGAATTAGCTACTTTATTCTATTTTACATTTATGTACTCAATCTTGAAATCATACTCAGCAAGAAATTCCATCCATATTATTTGTTTCACTTTGAGTATTGGTTGGGTTAATATATATTGTAGAATTTGATGGTATGCTTTTAATTCAAAGGACCTTCCCACTAAGTAGTGGTGCCAAATATTTAAAGCATGCACCACTGCAGCTAGCTCCAAATATTGCGTAGCATAATTAACTTCACGCTTTTTGAGCTTCCTTAAAGTATATGCCACCACTGACTCCTCTTGTGAGAGTACCCCATCAAACCCATCTATTGATGCATCAATGCACACTAAAAAGTACTCTTAAGGATTGGGAACCTTTAGTATCAGTGTAGTAGTAATATTATGCTCTAGTAGTATGAAGGCAGCCTCACACTTATCTAACCACTTGAATTCTTTCCCCTTATTCTGAAGGTTTGTTATGAGTCCAAAAATCTTGGAGTAGTCCTTTATATAATGTCTATAATACCCATTAACCCCATGAAACTTTTTACTTCAGTCACATTAGTAGGGTGTGGCCAATTTAGAATAGCCTCTATATTTTTTGGATCCACAACAACCCCCTTTGCTAATATAATGTGTCCAAGATATTGTACCTCTAGAACATAGAATTTACTCTTAGCCAAATTCCCATAAAGCTGATTCTTCCTTAAAAATTCCAACACTATCCTAAGATTTTTATCATGTTATTATTTATCTCTTGAGTATATAAGGATATCATAGGAATACTGGGACAAAATGGTCCAAGTATGTTTGAAACACATTGTTCATTAAGTTCAATTGTGAAGTCAGATTCCCATACAGGATGTAGTCTAGGTAGGTCCTCTAGAAATACATCCTAAAAATCTTGTAAAATTGGATGTTATCTTAGTATTTTCCTTTCTCATGGTCCTCCACTTCATTTAGTTTTACCACATACACTATCCCTCCTCTATTTAAGGCCTTTTTAAATTGCATAGCGGACAACATTTGATGTTCAAACGCCCCTTGTTTTCTATGAATTCTTAGTCTCTCTCTGCCTTCCTCTAAATACTCAATCCATCGGTATTGGAAATTAACTAAAGCTTTATGAGCCTATAGCCAATCCATACCTAGAATCACATCAAAGGCGTGTAAGGTAGCTACATATAAATAATATTCCATAGTCCCTTTAGATAGAGTGACTTCTACCATAGGATAACACTGGTTCACCAAGTAGGTCTACCCAGAACCATACTCAACCTTTCATCCTTGAGCCAAATATCCAAGACTTTCTGACACAGTCCTTTCTAGACTAGATGAAATAAAATTATCAGTGGACCCACTATCTATCAAAATATTTACTTGTTTATTGAAAACCTTACCTTTTACAAGTAATGGGTTGGCTTGTCCCTCCAGCTTCTTCTTATCGATTATGGCATAAATTCAATGTTCTGGTTCCTTCCATTTTGCATTAGTTGTGCTAGTCCTTGCTCGATATGGAAACTGATTATAGTAATGAGATTCTCAATAATTGTAGCACCCTTCCTTGGATCCTTGCTATTTTTTAGGTTTCTCATTCCCACTCTTAACTTCTAGAGTTGGAGCTTGCAACTTTCGTGGTTGAGATTTCATGTTGTTGGGTTTTTTATCCCTCTTATGAAAGTTCTTTTTGAACTTCTTTTGATTTCCATAAGGTTTCTTCTCAGGATTTTGGAAATTTTTAGCCTTTTGCTCTTGTTTAGGCTTCCATTTTAAAAACCCATCACTATTCCTCTTTTTTATATCTTGTAAAGATTGCTCGGGCAGAGTGTCATATTTGTAACAGAAGTGTGACTCTACTTTCTTTACTAGGTCATATGCATTTTGTAGTGATTTAGGCTGCTGCATGTCTACATAATGCTTTAACCTAGGTTCCAATCCAAGAGTGAACTTGTGAACCTGCATTCTATCATTATAAATAGGTACATATTTGAACGTTCTTACCAACTTCTTATAGTACACCTCTACTATGTTGGTTCCTTGTCTCAAGCTAGAAAATTCTTTAAACTTTAAGGCATAGAAATGCTTTGTTAGGAATATCTTCTTAAATATGTTTATAAATTCCTCCCATGGAGTACAATGGGTTAAAACTTAGTTTCCACATTGTGGGTTTCCCACCACTCCAGAGTAGCCCCTTCTAGGTTAATCGTAGCCCAAAGTGTTTGGGTTCATTATGAGTAGCCTTTTACCGCAAAGTGAACCTCTTCTTCTCTTAGCCATGATTTTGCTGCATCCCATCACCCTCTCCATAAAACTTGGAGATACTAATGTTTTTCATGTCCCTAGATGTTTTATTTTTTGCTAAGGCTCTAGATTGCACTTTTTTTTTAGTTAATCCACTATCTAGACCAATATCTAAGCCTCAAACTTGTGAATTTTGATTTGTTAGTCATTTCTAGTAACTGTCTTATATGATCCTGCATAGAAACGACCGTGTCAATGAGGTATTCTATCTCCCTACTCGGACTTGTTGGTTTTCCATACTGGTTTTCTTATTTGATATTAATTTTTTTATTTTATCTAGGTGTAGGCCTCCCTCTTCTGGTCTTAGGTGGTATCTTAACCTAATTCTATCCAAGAAAAAAGATTAGATTATAGTTTCATCTTAAGTTGTATCTCCAATAAAGCCATACTACATAGTTCTCTTGCTATATGCGTTAACAACCTAACTAGGGTAATATTCTAGGCTAGGATGTATCACTGATACAAAAGTCCATACTAAGGTATCCTAACATCCACTCTCCCTTGGGGTTAATTCCCATCAAATTCTAGCAAATAGGGTATCCTAGATCATCCTAGCTTTAGCCTTTACCTTAAGCAAGCCTTCATTGGATACATATAATTTCCATTAAGAACATATAGAATATCTATACCCTTGTATCTAGATCTCTGATACCAAATTTAATGACCCAAAAACACACAAATAGAAAAATACAAAAATAAAAAAGTTTCTTTTTTTTACTGAGAGGGATACATGAACCCTTCATGAAACCCTAACCCAACTAGTATAACCTAAAGTTTCAATCACCTAAGTTTTCTTGGAAGCTACATCTCATGAAGTACCCTATCACAAGTCAATCTATGTAGGCATAACATGTGTTACTACAGATAAGTCCATATGTCATATCATTCTTGATGAGCTAGACCTATCACCCTCAGTCCATCGAAGGTATACACACATATCCATACCATACACAAATTATTATGTGTAGGTATACTACGAGTATTATGAGTTAAGCTATCTATCTCATATCCACGATGAGCTATCTTAACTCAGATGTAATCTCTTCACAACTTAGTCCTTTATCTCCCTAAGGGGTCTCAATTCCCTTAGGTCTCCTATGTTCACCCTAGGGGTTTCTCAATTCTCTTAGGTTACTTATATTCATCCTAAGGGGTTCTTAATTCCCTTAGGTAACCTCTGAGTTCACCCTAGAACTCTACACATAGATTTCTATCATAAAGAAACCAAACAATAATACATTTATTTATTATAACATCAGAAAGCAATCAAAAAATGATAGAGAAAAAAAAGTAAGCCTAACAGTAAAAGAGAATCAACTACATAATATAACCAGATACAAAAATAAAGTAAATGAACCTTCACTAAACCAATAAATAGCTATCTCATTAGATATCGCATAATAAATCCTTCTTACTTTAAAGAGTATCACCTTATCTGCATTGGGGATATATCCCCATAATTTTAGTCTTTTTGATCACAAGTAGATCAATGTAAGATACAATTAAATATACTTTGCTTCCATTAAACTCCTTGTTTATCCTTGCTTCCCATTGGATATTTGAGGGTAGTAGAGGATTAGGATACTCATGGTTTAGAAAATGCATACCTTATAAATGCATCTATTCATTTACTTTGCCAAATTGCAACTATAAAAAAATCAATAAAGTTTCTAACCATCTAATGCATAATGGATATTATAAAAGAACCTTTGATTTTATTTTAACCTCTCAAGTTCCCTTAGAGAGTCATCCAAAATATACCACTTAGATCAATATCTAACTTTAATCAAATTCATTCATGTCTTAAATAATTAAAGCCTCATACCCTTAAACTTTAAAACAATACCTTTCTTTTCATTCCCTAAATCAAAGCCCCATAACTTCAATTTAAGGAATAAATATACATCCTTTTTAATTTACAATTTCCAATCAATAAATTACATTTTAAAACATTAAAGTCACATACCTTTAACCTTTAAAACAATAATTCATTCATTACCTAAATTGAAGCCCCATAACTTCAATTCACAAATAAATCCACATTCCTTTTAATGTAAAACTCCTAAGATAATCAACATTAATAAAATGGGTTCTCCTTTAAATTAAATTAAAAACCTTCAATACATTTTGTAAAAATCAAAGGTTCTTTGTAATTAAAAACCTAAAATAATTTGCTAGACTTGGAGTGAAGAAATATGGATTATGGCGAGAGCTAGAGTAGGAATGGGAGCGTGAGCGGGAATGGGAGTGGGAGTGGGTTCAGACATAGGTTCAGGATCGAGGGCGGGTGCAGGATCGAGATTAAGATCGGGTACATCGAGGCTCGGGCCTGGGCTCACAAGGTCCTCAACGGGACCAAAGGAGGGATTAGAGGCTGAGTATACTGGCGACCAGGGTAGGGATGACATCTTGGGCCCAAGGCCTCCTCCCAGCCTCGATGCTAGTGCAAGCCTAGGGAAAAAGCCTCTAGATCCTAAGAAGGGTTCTACCTCGGGTGGGCCCAAATCCTCCTATCATTAGATCCTAGTTGGTGCCAGGGCACAGTGTCGGGCCCTGGGCATAGGGCATAGGACATATTCAATTGGTGGCCCTTACCAAGGGATTCTTCATTATCAAACTAAACAACAAAAATTATGCTAAAAAGATTCTATCTGGCAGGCCCTGGTTCTTGGGTTGCAAAAGCCTCTTCCTCAGGGGATATGGAGCTGAATTCCATCCTAGCACCTAAAGTATCAACTTCACCCTGGTCTAGGTTTAGCTCCCTAAGCTCCCATTCCACTTTTGGCAAAAATATGTTCTAAGGCTCATTGCCCAGTCGATCGATGAGCTGGTGGCCTTCGATCTCATTACCAAGGTAGGCTCTTGAATGGTCCATGCCAGATTCTATGTCAATGCAAATCTAGAATATGAACTCCCCTCTTCTATGTCCATCTCCTCTAGGTCCTTCTTCTGGTGCCAAACCCTGATTTACGAAAACAAACCTGCTTTTTTCCCTCTCTATTGCACTCAGGGACACCTCCCCTACCAATGCCCTATCTCCAAGAAGGCTGATTCCTCTCTCCCCATTAATCTCCCTTCTTAACCAGGTCAGGCCCCCTCCTATAGGACCCCCCATGACGACCATAGATCCCAGGCTTGGACCACCAAGGAGGCTCCCCCCAAAGGAATCCCAAGTGGGCCCTTGCCTGATGGATGGCCTTCCAAAGGTTCCCCCTTCCCTCGTACCCCTCATTGGTTCCTCTTTTGAGGCCTCGATCCTAGGCTCCCCACTCTCGCCCATTGTGAATCCCTCCCTACAAGCCCTTGCTTATACCCCCTCTTTGTATTTTTAGCCACTCAGGCTCTATCGCCCACTGGCTCTTGCCTTCCTATCTTCCTCTGCAAGGGTTTCCTCCCCCCCTCCTTGCTATCCCCCTCTCGACCACCTCTCACCCATCTTGGATGTCCCTACAGGCCTCCCCACCAAGAGTGTAGCTTCGAGAGGTCTGATGAAGAGGTTGAGGGCAGCTCTCCATCTGGGCTCGATGAAATCAGCCCCAAGATGACCCAAACTAGGACATTCACCATAGACTTTGGCAGTAAACTCAAGGGAGGTCGCCCCACCCTAGGTGATCAAATATCAAGGATCACTGAAGAGGACATAGCCAATGGCTCCTTAGAAACCCTCTATGATGTCATTGTGAGCTTCTCCAAAGTAGATTCCCTATGATCCAAACCCCCTCGCTTAGCTCGAGAATGGGGCCAAGCGACCCCCCAAGGGTGTTAAATGAAGCTCATCACTTGGAATGTTAGGGGGCTCAATGGTGCCCCCCAAAAAAGGATCCTCAAAAAACTCTGCAAGGATCACTGTCCATCCTTCCTCCTCTTCGAGGAGACCAAAATAGATGAAGTGACTGCTCAGAGGGTCACCCAAGCTACTTGGCGTAATTGCGAGTCTCTGTCCACCCCTATGACTGGCACAACCAGAGGCCTACTATGCATGTGGGACCCATGGTATTTTGAGGGGAGACTCATATCATCTTACCCCAAAATAATCAACATTCTGGTCCATTGTGTGAAGTCAACGCGTTTGTGGATCTTGTCTAACGTCTACGCTCCCAATAGTTTGGTTGAGAAATCTACCTTATGGAAGGAAATCAGCTCGATGAGGGAAGCCTTTGCCCCTCTTCCCTGGATCCTGGTAGGGGACTTCAACAACCCCATTTTCCTTTCTAATAAAAGTGAGGGCTCAACAGCTCCGTCCAAAAGCATGGAAGACTTCGAAGCCTTCACCGACCTCAATGAGCTCATGGACGTCAGCCTAAAAGGAGCCAAGTTTACCTGGTCAAACAAAAGAGTGAGAGCAAGCCATATCCAGGTCAGGCTTGATAGAGTATTCCTTTCTAAGGAAGCCATTCCCATGTTTGCTGATGCAACCTTACTGGCTCTCCCTAAAATTGGGTCTGACCAGAACCCCCTCCTCCTCAAAACCAACAATCACTCCTCCCTCAAGTGGCCCTTTCGATTTGATTCCATGTGGCTGCACCACCCCAACATGAGGGCCCAGGTTGGTTGCTGGTGGGCTCCCCCAGTCCTTGGGTACCCTATTGAGAAAGTCTACCACAAACTGAGACGTCTCAAAGGATAGCTCAAGGTATGGAATAGAGAGGTGTTTGGTAACATCTTCAAAAATAAAGCAGCAATCAAGAAAAAACTCAAAGACCTTGAGCTCAGGTTCTAGGAAGGCTCCCAAGACCCAGGGATCAGGGAAGAGGAACGTTTAGCCCTCAGAAAGTACCACAACATCTTATCCAGGGAAGAAAAAATTTGGAGGCAGAAGTCGAGAGCCCTATGGCTCCAATATGGTGATGCTAATACTAAGTTCTTTCACATGTCGACCCTTATAAATAGGGGCTCTAATAGCATTTTCAAGTTGGTGAGGAGCGATGGTAGAATTATCAAGGACAAATAAGACATTCAAATTGAAGCCATCAACTTCTTCTAGGATATCCTTGGCAATAATCCCAATATGTCCCCCGAAGCAACCTGCTGGAGCATATTCCAACTTTAGTCTCAGCCATGGCAAACAAGATGCTCCTGTAGCCCCTGTCTGACTCTGAAATCCATACTTCTATGTTTTCCATGAAGGACAAGGTGGCCCTGGGCCCAGATAGGTTTCCCCCCTAGTTCTTATAATCCTTTTAGGACATCATTGGCCAAGAAGTGTGCATAGCCATCTCGGACCTCTAGTCCACTAGCTCCATCCCTAAAGGTATTAATTCCACCTTCATTGCCCTAATCCCCAAGTCTCAGGCAGCTAGATCCCTCTTCGATTTTTTTCCCATAAGCTTGTGCAATGTATTATACAAAATCCTGACCAAATCCATGGCCTCTCGCCTTAAGGATATCCTTTCTCTGATCATTTCCCCCTGCTAGGGGAGCTCAGTCAAAGGTAAACTTATCACAGACAGAGTTATCATCATGCACGAGGCCATCCACTCGGCCCTCCTATCCAAAAAGCCCTCCTTTCTACTTAAGCTAGATATGAACAAGGCTTTCGATAGATTTGATTGGGATTTCCTTTCCAAGGTCCTTCTCAAGTTTGAGTTCTACCTCTCCTAGGTCAACCTCATCAAAAACTGTGTGTCCTCCCTTGGTTCTCTATCCTCATCAATATATCCCCTGTCGAGTTCTTCCCTAGTTTCATAGGCCTTCGCCAAGGTGACCCCCTATCCCTGATCCTCTTCATCATCCTGGCCAAGGCCCTTGGATGCACCATCTCGAGTGTTGTCTCCCACAAACTTATCTTGGGCATTAGTCCTGCGGTGGGCCTATCCCTTGTGTCCCATTAGCAGTTCATGGATGACACCATCCTTGCTACTTCAGCTTTGATCCCTTAAGACAAGACCATCAAGCTCATCTTGATCCTGTATGAAGATGCAGCCGGGTAGAAAATCAACCTCCAAAAAAGTAAAATTTTCTTTATCCATACCCCCTCGGCTAGGCAAATCTGAATCAGGTGAATTCTTGGTTGTACCCCTGATTCCCTCCCCTCCTCTTACCTTAGGCTCCCCCTATTTATAGGAGCATCCTCCAAGACCCTTTGGAGTAGGATTATTGATCAGATCTAGAGGAATTTGGCCCCCTGGAAAGGCCACCTCCTCTCATAGGCTGGTAGAGCCACCCTACTGTCAGTGGTTCTTCAAAGCATTCTAGTCTACTTCATGTCGATATTCAGAATCCTGGCCTCCGTTGTAGCTCACATCGAAAAAATATAGAAACACTTTCTATGGTCGAGCAATGAAGATAAGAAGAGGATTCCCCTAGTTTCTTGGCCCCTGGTTTGCCACCCCAAAGGCAAGGGAGGGATCAGGCTCAGGTGGGTGACCCTCATGAAAAAGGCCTTCTTGTCCAAGCATGCTTGGAAGGTGTTCACCAATGCCCCTGATGATTGGATCAGTATTGTGTGTAGGAAATACTACCACCATCACCCCTTCCTCAGCGAATCTTAGCCTAGAGATGGATCAACCTTCTGGAAATCCTTGATCTCCACTAAAGACATCATTCAAAAGGGGACCAGATGGATCCTCGGGGATGAAACCAAGATCAACTTCTAAGAAAATAGGTGGATCCAATATGAGGCCATGACTGCTGACAATGATCTCCTCATTCTAAAATTAGGCCTGATGGATAGAGGGCCCAAAGTGTTAGCCTATCTCACCCAGAACCAAGGATGGGTAACATGGAAGCCCATCCTGAACCCTAGGCACCTGTTCCAAGACTCCAGGCTCCAACATCTTCTTAAGGTGACAATTATCTCGTCTTCCAGATGGAATGGCAGATGCATCTAGCACAACACTCCCAGTGGCATTTTCTCTATAAAATATTCCTACAACTTCCAAAGAGTCCCTAATGAGGCCCCATTCCCAGACCACTAGGTATGGTCCAAGAAGTTGATCCCCAAAATCAGTCACTTTGTTTGGGCGACCATCCAAAATAAGATCCTGACCATCAAGAACCTGATCAGGAGGGGCTTTCAGATCCTGAACAGATGCTTCCTTTGTTGTGTTTCTTGGGAGTCCACTAATCACCTCTTTCTCAGATGCCCCTTCTGTTCTAAAGTCCCGGGCCTCATCCTTTCCCAATTTTCTATTCAATGGGTGGCCCCCAATTCCATCTCTGACATCATGTCCCAATGGCCCAATCCCTTCACCCACCCCTTCATCCGCTTCCTATTGGGCTCCTACCTTCCTCACCTGCTTTGGAAACTCTAGCTTGAGCACGACAATAGAGCCTTCTCCTCCCCGACCCGCTCCCCCCAGTGGGTGGTGGCTAAGGTGGTTGCCTTTGCCCTTGAGAACTCCCACTCTGTCCCTTTTACCGAGATGCCCCATAGGCTAGGCGAGTCCACCCTCCTATCATACCTTAGAGTCCAACTGCCCCCGCAGACCCCTCCACTCATCCCCTCTAGTCCCCTCCCCCCATCCCCTCTCATTGTTCTATGAGTAGAACAATGTGGAGTTCTCCCCCTCTTGGATGGGTCAAAATTAACTTTGATGGAGCTTCTAAAGTAAACCTTGGCCCCTCTGGAGTGGGCAAGGTCATCCAAGATAGTCATGGGGCCCTGATATTGGCGTACAGTGAACCGCTTGGCATCTAGACCAACAAATTCATCGAAACAACAACTCTCCTTTGTGGGCTGATAGCCCTCGAGGAGACCTCCCCAAAAGTCATCATCAAGGCCACCCATAGCCTGGGAAGCAGCTCTTGGTGCATCCACAACACCATTCGGGAAGTTCTCACCATCCTCCAAGGATACACTCACCACACCTTTCGCCATGTGTACAGAGAAGGTAATAGGGCAACCGATTTCATGGCCAATCAAGCCACCATAATGGAAGATCTCACTACCTAGACCACGAATTTCCCTGATGCTCTGGTCCAAATAGCATCTCAAAATAATTCAAGCACCGATGAGAGTCCAGGCACTTAGATCACTCTGAGTCGAGGCCTCGAAGGTGCACTGTAATGCCTTCCCCATGTGGATAGGGGAAACTCCTTCCCACTCTGCCATGATGATTTGCCCCAATGACCCTCTCATCCGAGGTATGGTCAATATAATCAAGTGCTTCCATGCCTTACCAAGTGCTCCCCACTTTAGAGGCCATGTAAGACTTTCGGCCTATCCTATTTTGGATAACCACAGCCCTGCTGGCAATCTTGGCAAGTCCAAGTCAAAGAATGTGGCTTCTTAGTATGACTTTCCTACCTCAGGCGTCGCTCCAACGGATTTCCATGTCGAGTTAGCCTACACGTGCCTTTCTCCCATGAGTTTTCCCCAAGCTACTCCCCCATTCATATTGTGCCAACTGGAGCGCTAGCATTGGCTTCCCTCCCCTGCCCCACATGGCTGTCGATAGCCATGCACCCTCAACTCCTCCCAGCTCATGTTGTCCCCTACCCTAAGCAATCCTTCTTGAGGCCTGCGGACTTTCCCTTCCATGATGCCTCTCTACAAGATTTTAAACCAACCACACTCAGAGCTCTCTCGCATCCTTGTATGTTTTCCCCTCCCCCTATCCCCGTGACTCTCCCCTATCAGTTCAAGCCGACTCTAGTTCCCCTGCCCCTGGCTTGCTAGTTTGCCTTCAATGGCTGCCAAGGATTTTTTCCTCGAACCCTCCACGCTCGACCTAATATAGTCTACTAGGATATTTTATAATGCCAAGAAATACACCCCCTTATTCAGTAAGTTCGTAGGTGTTGATGAAGAAATCATGCAGGGATTTTTGGACACTTGGAACGATGGGGAGGTCAAAGTGAAAGGGATTCATTTCAAAGTATCCAAGGAGTTTCTGACTGAAGTGACGGGTTGGCACCACGAGGAGAAAGGAAGATTCATTCATTGGGATAAGCACAATTAGGAGGAGGAGATCTCTTGGTTCCCAAAGTAGCAATGGGACAACAACAATCTCTTCTGAGCTGACCTCCCGACCCCCTTTGACGAGGCCATCATCCCAGTGATGCAATACATTACTTGCGACAACCCGGATCAGTGCCTCTACAAATTTCACCTTAGTGGAGCCACATTGGTAAGAACTCCTCAATTTCTCCTTTATTCCTTGAGCCTCACCATTGACCGGGCCTACATGAACCATTATTGACCCTCCCATCAAGGGCTCATGGCTATTCTATATAGACACGCCCTAGCTAACCAGCCACAACTACATTGCATCCCTCCCCTGTCCTTCATTCCCCCATGAAGTGGTTAGCTCCCCCGTTACTTCCATTGCAGCGTCCAAATACAAGGAGACCCCATATCCTGAAGCCTCCCCTTCCTCAAAACGATGTAGACCCATCCAAAAATGTAGAACCCCAGCTCAAGCCCTAGGCGAGGCCTTAAATCTTGGTGCAAGTTATTTGCAAGGGCTCGACCCCCGATAGCAACAAGGCTGCTAGCAACTCCAAGAAGGCCAAGGTGGAGGCCCCAAAAGCTATCGAAGTCAGCTCTGACTCTGGCTACAAGTTGCAAAACTTGTCGACCAGAGCCCTCCTAGACATTACGATCAACTCCCTGACTACTTCTGCCAAAGCGGCTTCCTAGTGGCCAATACCTTGGGCGAACTCCACCACTAGTTGGGCGACGGCCCTAACAAGGAGGGGAGCTAAAATACCAAGTCAGGTCCCCAGTCCAGGTCAGGCCCGGCTGCAGGGCTACCTGGAGTGGTGGTGGGTAGTATTTTTTAGGTTATCTGCTAAGAAGCTTTGCGATTTATCCCTGTTTGGTGGCCTCAGGCTAAATTTTGATTTGTTGGCAACATAGTTGGACGGACTTTTTGTTCGCACTAGGGCCCTGGGCCCCGGTTTGGTTCCCAAGGGCGCAACCCTGGTATTTTAACACCAAAATATAGCTATGGCTACCTATGTACCTAAGGTTTTGGGACCCTTAAAAAAAAAACCCGTTGTAAATATTATTGTTACTTATCAAAAAAAAAAAAACTGAAATAATTCTCATATAAATCAAAGGTTCTCTTTAATTAAAACCCTTCAATAAGCCCATATGAAACATAGGTTCTTTTTAAATATAAGCGTTAATTATATTTTATATAAAACTAAGGTTATTTCTAATTAAAAGCCTTCAATAAATTTTATAAAAATCAAAGGTTCTTTCTAATTAAAAACCTTAAATAAATCTCATATAAATAAAAGGTTCTCTTTAATTAAAATCCTTCAATAATCCCATATGAAACAAAGGTTATTTTTAATTAAAAGCCTTCATTATATTTTATATAAAACTAAGGTTCTTTCTAATTAAAATCCTTCAATAAATTTCATAAAAATCAAAGGTTCTTTCTAATTAAAAACCTTAAATAAATCTCATATAAATCAAAGGTTCTCTTTAATTAAAAGCCTTCAATAATACCATATGAAATAAAGCTTCTTTTTAATTAAAAGCCTTCATTATATTTTATATAAAACTAAGGTTCTTTCTAATTAAAATCCTTCAATAAATTTCATAAAAATCAAAGGTTATTTTTAATTAAAAGCCTTCATTATATTTTTCATAAAACAAGGGTTTCTTCAATTAAAATCCTTCATTATTTCTCATAAAATGAAGGTTTCCTTTTAATTAAAACAAGTTACACAACACCTTACCTAATGCAAGGTCTACAACTAGAGGTCAAATCTAGTCTCCTTCCCTTGTGGATGTTAACCAACCACGGTAAAACCTAGCGTCTAAGCAACTAGAACTAGGAAATGCTCTCACTTTAGTATTAACAGAGTTTCCACTCTTGAAACATAATGCTCACAATTATTTGGTTCTTTCAACTCCACAACGCTCTTCAGACACAGCTCTCGAACCCTCACAATGCTCCCTTCAACATGATGTGGCCTTTGAACATACATAACGGTCACTATTAATTATCACTGGCTTTCTCTAAAGCCAACACTTGTTAGAGTTACCATTCTATGGTAAATCTATTATTACCTCATTTGGTAATAATATCCTATCCTAGGTTAGTTACACTAACAATATAGTGTTAGTGCATATATTGTTAGTATATTAGTGTTAGTTTGTTACCGATCTTCATGGTAATGAGTTAGGCTATTCCTAGCCTAACCTTTGTATAAATAATGCTTTATCATCAATAATAATTAGTGTTAAACCTTACATGGTATCAGAGCTTCGCTCGTTCCACCCGACTTGGACCTGGCACGATCTTTGAGGGCCCTGCTGGCCCTCAAGACCTGCACGGATCCCTAGGTGGGTCCATAGGCCCGAAAGCTCCCATCGAGAGGCGACATTAGGAGGAGGCCTGCAAGATCGACATATTTGACAACATTCTACTATTAGACCTGTCAGGCGACAGAGATTCGACCACCAAGATTTGTGAGGGTAGGGAGCGCCCTTCGATCATCGACGGCCACTACTGCTGCTGCCCCTATGGGTCCAACGCACAGCTGGGAGGGTAGGCACGCCCTCCCAGGTGGAGAAAAGACCCAAACCCGAGGGCAGGAGCACCCTTAGGTCTAACAAATACTGATACAAAGACATCCCTATCAAGGGATCTGACACCTGCACCAATCCCCGATGATTTGGACCGGTCAACGAGGGCAGGCATGCCCTCCGTCGGATCTGACAATTAACATAGCTAGTCTTGCTAACTGGTCGACATGTGGAGACCATACATGTGCTTGGGCAAAGATCCTGAGGCACTAACTCAGACTGTGACACGTGGTTACCAGATGCAACCTTGGGCACAGATCTCGAGGTGCTGATGTGGCACCAACATTGGACTTGACCTGGACTAGAAGGGACACGTGGCAGACAGCCATGTGGATAGACCCTGCTACTGACATGGACTATAGAAGACACTGGACAGACCACATGGTGACACATGGCAGACAAGCCATGCACCACCGGACGTGACGCGTGGCAGACTGGCCATGCGCCACTTGGCACAACAAAATGCCACGAGACGTTCAATTGCCCGCAGGCAATCGAAATAACAAGGGTGAAATGGAAATTTTCAGCTTGTGAAGGATCGCCTTCACAGGTGATGTGGGATTAATCCCATGGGAAGATTTTTCTTCCCGCTTCACGAAGACCACGAGAAGAAAGGGAAGGATCTTCCCTTCCCTTCCCGTCGAGCGGCGTAGCCCGACTGGCAGGAGCGCCAGTCGAAGCGCTTACGGCCGCGGGGTCGGGAGTTCGATTCCCGACGGGGCAGAAAATTGCCCTTTTGCAAGGCGCCCAAGGTAAAAATTTCTTTTTGCATTTTTTTTAATTTTTTCTTAGTTTTTTTAATTAATAAATTAATTAATTTGCTATAAAAATCATTTTTTTTAACAAATTAGATGATTTTTCTATCAATTTTTTTTATTAATTAAATTATACTAAATTAAGTTAAATTTATGCATTGAAATTTTAAAACAAAAAGAAGGGTTCAAAGATAGCACAAGGAGTGCTAAATTGCTAAAACAGTTTTGTAGAGGGAAAACACATGAGTCCCTTGAAAAAAAAACACCATCTTCTCTCTCTCTCTTTTTTTAGGCTTCATAAATAGCATAAGTATTTTGTTTGAAGACCTTACAATAAGGGGTGCTTGTACCTCTTTTAGGATTCATAAATAGCAAAATCTAGGTGTTTGAAGTACTTGTAACAAGAGGAGCGATTTTTTGTGGTGTACAATTGTCTAGGAGGCAATATTTGTAAAATCCTTCACAACACTCTTGAGTTGCACACTTTTTGCAATTGAGGGGGGATATCCATTTCTTTTCTTCACTGATTTTTGTAAATAGGGAAGATGATTTATAAGGGTGCATTTTTGGCTTTGACTAACACCTTAGTCACACTTCAAAAATTAATTACACTATGTTTTGCAACAAGAAGGGGGGAACTTATAAGGGTGCATTTTCGACAGTGACCGACACCTTAGATACCTTATATTTTGCAAATTCATATTGTAAATGAATGAACCTTGTATGAAGTGATCTATTCTACTACACCTAGCGATTGCAGTGGCTGGTTACCCATGCAAATTTGGTTGGATGATGTGATTACCATAAGGACATTTGTTGACATGAAGACAAAGCGAGGAATGACCCATTTTTTGCTTAGGAGTAGCCAGAGCACTGTGACAGAGCAAAGAACCAGCAGATCAACATCTTCTTCACTGTATTGGGGCAGTTATATACTTTACCCAAATATTGTTGTATGGGGGGATAGTGTAGCTAGTAGTTATATTATTACCCAAATAATGTAATAAGGGGGGATGTTAGAGTTACCATTCTATGGTAAATCTATTATTACCTCATTTGGTAATAATCTCCTATCCTAGGTTAGTTACGCTAACAATATAGTGTTAGCACATATATTGTTAGTATATTAGTGTTAGTTTGTTACCGATCTTCATGGTAACGAGTTAGGCTATTCCTAGCCTAACCTTTGTATAAATAATGCTTTATCATCAATAATAATTAGTGTTAAACCTTACAACACTCACTAAAACACTCACTAGCTTCCTCTAAATATTGCACTCACAAAACTACCTAATGTCTTCCTCTAAAACTTGCACTTACAAAAATGCACACAAAAATGCTCACTGGTTTCCTCTAAGGCACACTCACTAAAACACTCACTAGTTTCCTCTAAAACCTGCGCTCACTAAAACACTCACTAGTTTCCTCTAAAACTTGTGCTCACTAAAATGCTCACTGGTTTCCTCTAAAACCTGTGCTCACTAAAACACTCACTCTTGTTCATGGCACACAATACTTATCCAAACATGAGGTGGTTTTTCTTAAAAATATCGTACAACACTCCAAAAACATATGGTGGTTTCATTTAAAAACACAACACTCAAAAAGCATATAGTGGTTTCATTTGAAAATACAATGCTCAACAAGCATATGGTGGTTTCATTTAAAAACACAATGCTCAACAAGCATATGGTGGTTTCATTTAAAAACACAGTGCTCAACAAGCATATGGTGGTTTCATTTAAAAACACAATGCTTAACAAGGATATGGTGGTTTCATTTAAAAACACAATGCTCAACAAGCATATGGTGGTTTCATTTAAAAACACAACACTCAATAAGCATATGGTGGTTTCATTTAAAAACACAACACTCAATAAGCATATGGTGATTTTATTTAAAAATACAATTCTCAACAAGCATATGGTGGTTTCATTTAAAAATACAACACTCAACAACCATATGGTGGTTTCATTTAAAACTGGATTAAAGGTTTGAAGGAACCCAACCTTCAAATTTTGCAGATATGGAAAGTTGACAATGTCTAGCTACCTCTCCATTTCGCTTCTGGTGTGTTCTTCCATTTCTCCATACCTCCCCTACATCTGCTATGCTCACGTATTACCTTCATTTCATTACCCCTTCTCTCTTTTCCTTTCCTTCCTCCTTACATGTATGTTTGCCTAGGTGGCCCGTCCACTGTCTTATTGAACCTTGAGCTCCTATCTTGAGCCTCCTTTATTCAATGCACCATCCCCTATCCTTATGCGTTCTTCCCATAATTTCCACCTTTGGAAATTTAGTAGCCTCATAGGCTATTTCATAGGTTTCACTATATAGGAAAGGGATCATTACATTTTATTTTTTGAAGAATAGCTCTTTTAATTAAAATATCATTCTCAAGATATTTATAAACCATAAAATATATTTATTTTATTTACACAATTTTACTATTTCATTTTAATAAAATATATCTATTATTATACATACTTTAAAAAAAAAAATGAATTCTCTTTCATTTATTTCAATTAATTATAGTCTTTTAATGAATTCTCTATTATCATTAAAATGAACATTTTTAATTAACTTAAATTAAAATTCATTTATTATTAATTGCAATGAAGTCTACTAATGAGCTCCAATGAGCCAAACATTATTTACTTGAACTTCATTAATTAATTTAAAGGAATATTCATTCAACATATAAATTTAATTTTCTTTCTTTCATAAGGATGATGCTCTACTTTCACTTTGACATGACAGTTTACCTTATGCATCTATATACATTTTGTAGTTGTTATCATATAAAAAACCCAACATTAAAATACTCAAGCCATGATGTAGTAGATAGCAAACACATTTATACAACAAAAAAGAAGGAATCTTTCCATCAACCCAATCACCTATTTTAGCCAAAGTTTTTGTAATAACTACTAGGCTATCAACTAAAGCTCAAGGTGATCAGCCATCGATGAGTATCCCTTCCATCAATGCATGCCTATATAAAGGTATCTATCCATGTTACCTTTGAGTACCTTAATCATCATTTCCCTTGATCTTTGGTACCCTCATTACTGGTGGGTGACTCTGCCTGCTCCACCTATGAGTGTACCTAATATTGCACACTTGGCAATATGTTAGTGATAACACACCCTTATAAATCAACTAAACATCATATAGTTGGTTCAATTTTTCAAACTAGGTATCACCACATCATAGGTTAATACATTGTTTTCTTGTGCCATAAAGTCAGCTAGGGAGGGTCATGATATCCCCACTACTACAAAATAGATAATAGAATAATATGATGAAAGTGGAATCACCCATTAAAATACTTTCTTAAGCAAATGATTAATTTATTTTTTCTTTTTCAAAAATATGGGTGAAGAAATTTGTAAATGATAAAGGTGTCTCCAACTTAAGACAAAATATAGAACCTCATACCTTATATGTTAGTCTCTGCACAAAAATTTGTAAAAGGATTGAATAAAAAAATTTGAATTTAAAATAGTCATTGCATATTCATCCACTCTTTTGTCAGTCGATGAATTCATATCATAAGAAAAAAATTAGTTGCAAATAAACTTCTTCTAGAATTGCTAGTGTGTCTATATTTTATTGACTACTACATTTTGGACTTGAAAATGTGAAAGTTTGATAGATGCAAGTCTTGCAAATAATATACAAATTTTGAAGAGATTGATAAATCTAATATGAAAATTTTAAAGAGATTAATGAATATATTATTGAGATATTAGTGCAAACATAATCATAAAATAAAAGGAAAAATAATATGCACATACAATGAACATGAATATTTATCCCGAAAACTTTGCAAAAATTGACAAAAAACTAGAGCCACTCCTCTTGCTCTTATTTTTATTTTTCAAATGCATATTCTAGTGCATATCATTATACATATTTTAATGGCTCACACCCAATATAATACAACTATATACCATTCATATATTGCATGATCCACCTAAGGGAGGATGGACAATTTTGTGAACTAGTGAGGGATACATCAATATATACCAATATATATAATCATTACAATAGATTTTTTTAACTATAGACCATGATTTTCTATCTTTAGATCCATCTTTTTATCCTTTTACCTTGTGAAATTTTTTAATTTTTATTTTTATTTTTGGGCTTTCTTGTTTTTGTCTTCATGCAAAAGATACAACACACTCAACAATGTACCACTTGTTGAATATTTTGTAGTGGGACCTATACAAATCATAAATTTAGCTACTTAGGGCAACTTAACCCATTATCTCCTTGGACAAAGAAAAATCAGTACTCATAGGCTTGGATAATGAATTTGTAACAACAATAACTCCATTGACATCCTTTTACATGTGACTCATGAGCTCCACTTGAGATCACAACTATTTTCTAGCCACTCTACATACATGGTTGGAAATTCCAAGCTCCTTCCAAGAATCCACACTCCCTGTGGTTTTGCATGCTCCTAGATTTTCAACCAATATTCTTCATAAAACTTGAGTTGTATCATCCAAGTACCTTGCTCCTACATACACTTCTTGTAGTCTTGAAAATCTTTCCCCAAAACTCAACTGACAACCCACTGGATCTCAACTATGCATACAAAATCTAAACCCAACTAACCATCTATACACAATATCCTTTGCTCATTTAACACAATATACTATCACAGAAGAATAAAGAAAATTTATCGAGGCTTACTGCCCTCTTCATGGAAACCTCTTGTAAATAAGAGCAACATAACTTGAACTCCTCACACACTAGATAAGTTCCTCAAATCACCCATATTTGGTATGATGACCCTTCCCTTATAACACAAAAAGTCATATTTCACACTAAATTCCTTATTTCCTTTAGGATCTCTATCCATATTGACTCAAATTCCTTGGCAATACTCATCCTGAGATTGCTCCTATCTCACTCGATCCATCAGGTCCATGTGAATTCTGGTTATGGTTGCTATATATTTCCTTCTACTCAAAGCATTAGCTAATTTATTCTCATTTCCCTTTATGTACTCAATCTCAAAATCATACTCAAGGATAAATTCCACCCATCTTCTCTGTCTCACATTGAGTATTGGTTGGGTGAATATATATCGTAGACTTTGATGGTCTATTTTTAATTCAAAGGGCCTTCCCACCAAGTAGTGGCACCAAAATTTTAAAGCATGCAGCACTACAACTAGCTCCAAATCATGCATAGCATAATTAAATTCATGCTTTTTGAGCTTCCTTGAAGTATATGCCATCATTGACTCCTCTTGTGAGAGTACCCCACCCAAACCGTCTATTGATGCATTAGTGCACACTGAAAAAGTCTCCTTGAGGATCGAGAACCTTTAGTATTGGTGCAGTAGTAAGCTTATGCTTTAGTAGTACGAAGGCAACCTCACACTTCTTTGACCACTTGAATTCTTTCCCCTTCTTCTGAAGGTTTGTTATGGGTCCAACAATATTGGAGTAGACCTTTATATAATGTCTATAATATCCCACTAACCCCATGAATCTTCGTACTTTAGTCACATTAGTAAGGGGTGGCCAATTTAGAATAACCTCTATCTTTTCTGGATCCACAACAATCCCCTTTGCTGATATAACATGTCCAAGATATCATACCTCCAGAACATAGAATTCACTCTTAGCCAAATTCCCATAAATTTGATTCTTATTTAACAATTCCAACACTACCCTAATATGTTTATCATTTTCTTATTTATCTCTTGAGTATATAAGGATATCATATAGGAATACCAAGACAAACTGGTCCAAGTGACTTTGGAACACACTGTTCATTAAGTTCATAAAAGTAGTTGGGGTAGTAGTCAGTACAAAGGGTAGAACCGTAAACTCATAATGACCATACCTAGTCTTAAATGTCATTTTGTGAGTGTCTTCCTCATGAATCCTTAAATGGTAATACCCTAACCTCAGATTGATCTTAGTAAACACCTTGTCATCCTTTAGTTGGTCAAATAAATCCTCCATCCTAGGTAAAGGATACTGGTTCTTTATTTTAGCCTTATTTAGCATCCTATAATCAATACACAATCTTAGCAAACCATCTTTATTTTTCATGACAAAACTGGTGCGCTCCACAATGAAACACTTGGTTTTATCAAACCC
This sequence comes from Wollemia nobilis, assembly GCA_028583015.1. NCBI lineage: Eukaryota > Viridiplantae > Streptophyta > Pinopsida > Araucariales > Araucariaceae > Wollemia > Wollemia nobilis. The sequence goes on along the minus strand of JAQPPZ010001220.1, from coordinate 2,731,071 downwards.
TTTTCTAATAATACTTATAATTGAACCTTCAGTTCTCGTATTTTAGTAGGATTCATCCTATAAAGGGATCTATGAATAGGTTTGACTCCCATCATAAGTTCAATTGTGAAGTAAAATTCTTATACAAGAGGCAGTCCAGGTAGGTCCTCTGGAAATACATCCTAAAAATCATGTAAAATTGGTGTTGTAATCACAATGACACTGAGAGGGGGGGTGAATCAGTGTGTTCTTTAAAAACTTCTAAAACAATTAGATTATAAAACCAGCAGCAGTTTAAAGCAGATAAAAGAGATACTAAATGCATCAAGAAAGCATCACACATAACACAACATTTTAACGAGGTTCACCAATGTGGCTACTCCTCAAAAAGACCGCTTGGACTACCATCCAAATCCAACCAATGCAAAGCTACAACTTTACATAATCCTTTACCAAGCACCAACTGGAAGGAGCACCAACCCCTTAACTTTATCTCGCTTCAACGTAATGGAGCACCAACTCCTATTTTACCAACACCTACTGGAAAGAGGCACCAACCCCTTAATTTGCCAAGCACCAACTCGGACAAATTGTTTACCAAAGACCAACCGGAAAGAGGCACCAACCCCTTAATTTGCCAACACCAACCGGACTTCAATATTGAATAAAAAAATGTTTGACATATACCTTTGTTATTGCAAGACTCTAACCGGTCTACATCACCTTTGCAATCTCTCGTGCACTCTGCTCTCTCTTGCACAATCACTTCACACGCTTTGTCGCACTGCTACAGCCAGACTTTGCAATCAACTTTGCCCTTCGCGCTTCTCTCGCACACTCGCTTTCTCGCGCACACGCTTCGCACACTCGTGTCGTTTCACATTCTCGCTCTCTCGCTCAACACGAACTTCACTTTCACAAACACTATGCTCGCATTCGCACTTTATCTTTACACCCCATCTTTTCAAACTCGAAGTACCCTTGCTTTTATAGAAGAAGTTTTAGGAACAAACCCTAAAAGAACGTCGGTTGAGAAACCCTAGAATTTGTCAGCTGCCAAACCCTAAAATCCATCGGCCCGCATTTAACTTTGTCGGCCTCAAACACTTCTTCCACCTTCGTCACCTTCCTGTAGCTTATTGCCGCGAAATAGTAACATGTCGGCCCTTTTAATTTAATTTAATATTTTAATTTAAATTTTAAATAAAATAAAATTTAAACTAAATATTTAAAATTAAATATCTTCATCACCGGGGCATCTTTTTCAACGAAACGAAGAGCCAACTTGGGTTTTAAGAAAAACCCATTTCAAATCTATTATCCATGGTTTTAAATAAAACTTTTTATTTTGACTGCCTTGGTTTTCACAAAAAACCTTTAAAATTTAAACTAAATATTTAAAATTAAATATCTTTATCACCGGGGCATCTTTTTCAACGAAACGAAGAGCCAACTTGGGTTTTAAGAAAAACCCATTTCAAATCTGTTATCCATGGTTTTAAATAAAACTTTTTATTCTGACTACCTTGGTTTTCACAAAAAAAAACCTTTCCGCTTCTTGACATCTCAGGTTCGAAGACTTCTTCTTCTCATTCTCGAATTATGTTTTCTATTTCTGTGCATCTATCATTTAAGGACTCATGATCCGACTAACTTCTGAACTTTATCCTCTCGCATCCGAGTGACTTCTGAACCGCCCGTCCATTGCATCATTAGATCTAACTGACCGTATTGACAACAATGACAATCCTCCCGCAACACCTTGCTCAACACCGAACTCCTATCCATTGTACTTTGGCTGCACCTTTTCGTTCAATAAACTCTTGTCCATTGCATCAATAAATCTGTCTGACTGTGTTGACAACAATGACAATACTATTTGCTGCACTTTGCTCAACAATCTCCCCCTTTGGAATTGTTGGCAACACATGTGCAATTTTCCTCGTAAATCTTCTCCCCCTTTGACAATAATACCAAAGGGTCGTCGCAGACTCCCCTGAGTCTATGCACAATATTCTTAGACACAAATTATTACAATTAGCAAATATTCCAAGCATGAACAAGAAGAAAAACAAATACACAAATGCTCCCCCTGAGTCCAAGACCACTTCATTTCACTGATTGACAACATCATGATAAGCATAATAGGCATCAATAAAATCAACAATGTGAATAGCAAGCAATAACCAAGTGAATGACACCATCACCGTCAACTTCACCAATATAACATGTGTAAGAACATGACCGAACCACTGTCTTCTGTGCAACTACCCTCTGTTGCTTTGCAAACTCAAACTTGTCCACCGTTAGTGAAGGCATACAATAATCTTATATAGCCAACTTTTTGTTCTGCAATGCCAGCAACATCTGCATACAACTTCACCATGCATCTTGGATATATTCTCAACAAGCTTGAACCCAATGACAGCTGTTTGTCTCTCTCTGCAGTGAGAATCCAGTAGGCTACCTCAATCCACTTTCAACTCTGTGCAAGTACCAAACATATTCATCACCAGGCTGGAAATCATCTGGCTGCTCATTAAAAACTTTTTCTTCAATCTTCCCATTCAACATGCTGATTTCACTTTTGTCAACGTAATTGACAAGTGACTCACATCTCGTACCAATTTTTGTCCAAAACTGCAATTTTACTGCCAACTCTTACTTTCAACTATGCATGTCGAAAGAAGACATTTTGTCAAACACTTTATGGCCAACCGTAGTGCACCTTACTCAGCCTCAAGCTTCTTATCCTTGGACTGGCATTAAATCAATAGTTAAAACAAAACTGTCTGTGAATTAAATATATTCACCAAGGTGTCATGAAAGATCTGGCAATCTTCACATCAAAGAGTAAAAACAAATACATGCTGCTCGAAACACAAATACACATCTAGGGCAAGCATTCTTTCATTGAGCAAATTATCTGGACTATTATGATTCGTAATTTTGAACAGTGGTATTAAGAATCATCAACAATACAACAATGACATATCTCAAAACTACCAATGGTGACAACTCTCAAATTAAACACCACACTTCACGACATTTCCACAAACCACTATATAAACTGAAAAACACACTTTAACAACTATACAACATTAACCCGACTGCTTACCTTTCATCCTCAGATACCTAGACAAATACATAGGAGCATTAAAATAAAACTTTAATATTGCTCCTCCTGAGGATGTGCCACCTGGAGTTGCTTAGAGCAATGGCAGAGTAGCCTCCTTCAGTCCAAGGAGACACAATTTCCTTTCTTCCTCGTCTTTCTCCGCACTTTCCCGAACTTGGGCTTGGGTTTTTCAACAACATCCCTATTTTGCTCCCGTTCGTGAACTTGAACATTTCTCTTGTGGGGTTGTCTCTTGTGCATTCTTGATGGATGATTATTTTCTTTTCTTTTATGCACATGATATGTTCCTTCTCGGTGTTGTCCTCTTTGTGTCCGATGAAATCTAGGGTTTTGCCTTAGATTAGATATAGAAGTGCTTGGACAGAACCTTGCTATGTGCCCTTGACCGTTGCATTTAAAACATTGCACATGTTTTATTCCCCCGTCTCGTATTGCATTCTATGTGTATGATGAAATCTATGGTATTGCCTTAGATTGGATACATAAGTGCTTGAAAAAAACCTTGCTATGTGCCCATGGCCATTACATTTAAAACATTGCACAGTGGTGTTCACTCAAAAAAATAGAAGTATTTTTATCAAAGATAACTCTTTGATCTATTGTTCACCCACAATAAATTGCCTTGTGACCAAAGTGGTTGCATTTAGAACAATAGCCATAAAAAGCATTATTATTAAAAGAGTGAGAGTGAGAGAACCTCTTTTGCTGTGGTTGCTTTTCTGTAGATCTTCTTTGATATTTTCTTCCTTTTGAGGATTCAGCTTTCAGACTTTTCTTGTTTCAATCCTTCAACCGATGACTTCTTCTTCTCTGCATATTTGGAGGATGAAGGTTGTTCAGCTTCATATCCAAGACCAAACTTAGCTATGGAGCTTCTTTGTTGATTTATCATTGTATCTAGCAACTCTGTGCTCTTCTCAAATTTGAGATTTATATTGGCCTCTTTTAGTTGTTTCTTCAATGAAACAATCTCTTCTTCTTGTTGGCAGCATACAGTCTCTTTCTCATTGATCTGAGACCTAAGAATATCTTCAATCCTTTTGTTCTGTTCTACTTGCAGCTTTAGATCAACAATAACCTGTTTATATTCCTCTTCACTTGTGCTGTATACATCATTCTTATTATCCAGCTGTGTCTTCAAGGCTTCTTCTGATTTCTTGGCCTTTTGAACTTGTAGGAAGAGATCTTCAATCTCATCCTCATATTCTTCTAATTTCTTGGACAATATTTTGTTCTTTTTCTTTTCTATTCTCCACTCTTCAAGAGCAGATATCAACTCTCCTTCAAAATCTACTTCAGCCTCAAGATTTTCATCACAAACTTCAGGATTCACTTCTTCTACCTTTTTCGGTTCAAATTTCTCTTCTACAGGAACCGAAACTGATTGGGATGCCTTTTTGGATGAGGATCTATTCTTCTTAGCCATTGTGTACTAATCCAAGATCAACCCCGACTCGATTTAGCCAAAATTGGGAACCTGGCTCGATACCAATTGTTGTAATCACAATGACACTGAGAGGGGGGGTGAATCAGTGTGTTTTTTAAAAACTTCTAAAACAATTAGATTATAAAACCAAGCAGCAGCTTAAAGCAGATAAAAGAGATACTAAATGCATCAAGAAAGCATCACACATAACACATCATTTTAACGAGGTTCACCAATGTGGCTACTCCTCAAAAAGACTGCTTGGACTACCATCCAAATCCAACCAATGCAAAGCTACAACTTTACATAATCCTTTACCAAGGACCAACTGGAAGGAGCACCAACCCCTTAACTTTATCTACTTCAATGTAATGGAGCACCAACTCCTATTTTACCAAGCACCTACTGGAAAGAGGCACCAACCCCTTAATTTTCCAAGCACCAACTCGGACAAATTATTTACCAAAGACCAACCGGAAAGAGGCACCAACCCCTTAATTTGCCAAGCACCAACTGGACTTCAATATTGAATAAAAAAATGTTTGACATATACCTTTGTTATTGCAAGACTCTAACTGGTCTACATCACCTTTGCAATCTCTGTGCACTCTGCTCTCTCTTGCACAATCACTTCACACGCTTTGCTGCACTACTATAGCCGTACTTTGCAATCAACTTTGCCCTTCGCGCTTCTCTGCACACTCGCTTTCTCACGCACACGCTTCGCACACTCCGTGTCGTTTCACATTCTCGCTCTCTCGCTCAACACGAACTTCACTTTCACAAACACTATGCTCACATTCGCACTTTATCTTTACACCCCATCTTTTCAAACTCGAAGTACCCTTGCTTTTATAGAAGAAGTTTTAGGAACAAACCCTAGAAGAACGTCGGTTGAGAAACCCTAGAATTTGTCACCGCCAAACCCTAAAATCCGTCGGCCCGCATTTAACTTTGTCGGCCTCAAACACTTCTTCCACCTTCGTCACTTTCCCGTAGCTTATTGCCGCGAAATAGTAACATGTCGGCCCTTTTAATTTAATTTAATATTTTAATTTAAATTTTAAATAAAATAAAATTTAAACTAAATATTTAAAATTAAATATCTTCATCACCGGGGCATCTTTTTCAACGAAACGAAGAGCCAACTTGGGTTTTAAGAAAAACCCATTTCAAATCTGTTATCCATGGTTTTAAATAAAACTTTTTATTTTGACTGCCTTGGTTTTCACAAAAAACCTTTAAAATTTAAACTAAATATTTAAAATTAAATATCTTCATCACCGGGGCATCTTTTTCAATGAAACGAAGAGCCAACTTGGGTTTTAAGAAAAACCCATTTCAAATCTGTTATCCATGGTTTTAAATAAAACTTTTTATTCTGACTGCCTTGGTTTTCACAAAAAACCTTTTCGCTTCTTGACATCTCAGGTTCTGAAGACTTCTTCTTCTCATTCTGAATTATGTTTTCTATTTCTATGCATCTATCATTTAAGGACTCATGATCTGACTAACTTCTGAACTTTATCCTCTGCATCTGAGTGACTTCTAAACCGCCCGTCCATTGCATCATTAGATCTAACCGATCGTATTGACAACAATGACAATCCTCCTGCAACACCTTGCTCAACACTGAACTCCTATCCATTGTACTTTGGCTGCACCTTGCTGTTCAATAAACTCTTGTCCATTGCATCAATAAATCTGTCTGACTGTGTTGACAACAATGACAATACTATTTGCTGCACTTTGCTCAACAATTGGATGGTGTCTTTGTATTTTTTCTTTCTCATGGTCCTCCACTTCATTGATTTTTACCATATACACTATCCCTCCTCTCTTTAGGGATTTTTTCAATTGCATAGCGAACAAATTTTGAGTTTAGAACATACCATGTTTGCTATGAATTCTTAGTCTCTCTATGCCTTCCTATGAATACTCAATCCATCAATCTTGGAAATTGACTAAGGCCTTATGATCCTATAGCCAATCCATCCCTATAATCACATCAACGGTGTGTAAGGGAGCTACATATAAAAAATATTACGTAGTACCTTTAGATAGAGTGACTTATACCATAGGATAACATCGGTTCACTAAGTAGGTCTACCCAGAACCATACTCAACCTTCCACCCTTGAGCAAAATATTCAGGACCTTCCGAAACAATCCTTGTTAGACTAGACGAAATAAAACTATTAGTTTCCCCACTATATATCAAAATGTTTACTTACTTATTGAAAACCTTACCTTTCACAAGTAATGGGGTGGCTTGTCCCTCTAGATTTTGCTTCCCAATTGCGGCATAGATCTGATGTTGTGGTTTGTTCCATTTTGCATTAGTTGTGCCAGTTCCTGCTCGATATGGAAACTAATTATAGTAATGAGGTCCTTGAAAATTGTAGTACCCTTCCTTGGATCCTTACTATTTTTCAAGTTTCTCATTCCCACTCTTAATTGCTAGAGCTGGAGCTTGAGAATTCTGTGGTTGAGATTTCGTGTTGTTGGGTTTTTTATCCCTCTTACAAAATTTCTTCTTGAAATTGTTATGATTTCCATGAGGTTTCTTCATAGGATTTTTAGGATTATTAGCCTTTCGCTCTTGTTCAGGCTCCCATTTTACAAACCCATTACTATTCCTCTTTTTTAGCTCTTACAGAGCTTGCTCGGGTAGAGTGTCATATTTATAACAAAAGAGTGACTCTACTTTCATTACTAGGTCATATGCCTTTTGTAGTTATTTAGGCTCCTGCATGTCTATATCATGCTTTAACCTAGGTTCCAATCCAAGAGTGAACTTTTAAACCTGCATTTTCTTATTATAAATAGGTACATATTTGAACAATATTACAAGCTTCTTATAATACACCTCTACTATGTTGGTTCGTTGTCTCAGAATAGCAAATTCTTCAAACTTTAAGGTATAGAAATGCTCTATTAGGAATCTCTTCTTAAAGATGTTTATAAATTACTCCCATGGAGTATCAATGGGTTCAATATTAGTTTCCTCATAGTGGGTTTTCCACCACTCCAGAGAAGCCCCTTCTAGGTTAATCATTGCCCAAAGCGTTTGGGTTTCTTATGACTATACTTTTACCATAAAGTGAACCTCTTATTCTCTCATCCATGCTTTCGCTGCATCCCCATCACCCTCTCCATAAAACTTGGAGATACTAATTTTTTCATGTCCCTAGTTATTTCCTTTTCCGATAACGCTCTAGCTTGCACTTTTTCTATAGTTAATCCACTATTTGGACCAATATTTGAGCCTCAAACTTGTGAATTCTGATTTGCAACTATTACTAGAAATTGTCTTATTTAATCCTACATAGCAACGACCATAGAAGTAAGGTCTTCTACCTCCCTATTGGGGATTTTTGGTTCCCCATCTTGGTTTTCTTCTTCGACATTACTTTTTCAAATTTTTCTAGGTGTAGGCCTCCCTATTGTGGTCTTAGGTGGTATCTTAACTTGATTCCATCCAAGAAAGAATATTAGATTACAGTTTCATCTTAAGTTGTATCTCCAATAAATCCATAATACATAGGTTTCTTGCTATATGCGTTAAAAACCTAACTAGGGTAATATCCCAGGCTAGGATGTATCACTGATACCAAATTCCATACTAAGGCATCCTAACATCCATGCTCCCTTGGGGTTAATTCTTGTTAGATTCTAGAAAATAGGGTATCCTAGATCATCCTAGTTTTAGCCTTTACCTTAAGCAAGCCTTCGTTGGATACATATAATTTCCCTTTAGCACACATAGAATATCTATACCCTCATACCTAAAGCTATAATACATAATGTAACGACCCAAAAACACAAAAAAAAAAATAAAAAAATAGAAAAGTTTATTTTTTTTACTAAGGAGAGGGATACATGAACCCTTCATGAACCCCTAACCCAACTAGTATAACTTAATGTTTCAATCACCTAAGTTTTATTGGAATTTTCATATCATGAAGTACCCTATCACAATTCCATATGTGTAGGTGTAACATGTGTTACTACAGATAAGTCCATTTGTCCCATCATTCTTGATGAGCTAGACCTATCACCCTCAGTCCATAGAAGGTATACACGCATATCCATACCATACACAAATAATTATGTGTAGGTATAATATGAGTATTATGAGTTAAGCTATCTATCTCATCTCCATGATGAGCTATCTTAACTCGAATGTAATCTCTTCATAACTTTATCCTTTATCTTCCTAAGGGGGTCTCAATTTCCTTAGGTCTCCTATGTTCACCCTAAGGGGTTCTCAATTCCCTTAGGTTACCTATATTTACCCTAAGGGGTTCTTAATTCCCTTAGGTCACCTCTGAGTTCACCCTAGAACTCTACACTTAGATTTCTATCATCAAGCAACCAAACAATAATACATCTATTTATTATATCATCATAAAGCAAGCAAATAATGATAGAGAAAATAAAGCAAGCCTAACACTAAAAGAGAATCAACTACATAATATAACCAGATATAGAAATAAAGTAAAAGAACCTTCACTAAACCAATAAATAGCTATCTCATTAGATATTGCATGATAAATACTTATTACTTTAAAGAGTATCACCTTATCTGCATTGGAGATATATCCCCACAATTTTAGTCTATTTGATCATAAGTAAATCAACATAAGATAAAATTACCTATACTTTGCTTCCATTTAACTCTTTGTTTATTCTTGCTTTCCATTGGATCTTTGAGAGTAGTAGGAGATCAGGATACTCATGGTTTAGGATAGGCATACCTTCTAAATGCATCTATTCATTTACTTTACCAAATTGCAACTATACAAAATTCAATTAAGTTTCTAACCATCTAATGCATAATGGATATTATAAAAGAACCTTTGCTTTTATTTTCACCTCTCAAGTTCCCTTAGAGAGTCATCCAACATGTACCACTTAGATAAAGGTCTAAATTTAATCAAATTCATTCATATCTTAAAGCATTAAAGTCTCACACCCTTAACCTTTAAAATAATCCCTTTATTTTCATTTCCTAAATCAAAGCCCATAACTTCAATTTAAAGAATAAATCTACATCCTTTTTAATTCACAATTTCCAATAAATCAATTACATTTTAAAGCATTAAAGTACCATACCTTTAACCTTTAAAAAAATCATCCATTCATTCCCTAAATTGAAGCCCCATAACTTCAATTCACGAATAAATCCACATCCCTTTTAATTTAAAACTCCTAAGATAATCAACATTAATCAAAAGGGTTCTCCTTTAAATTAAATTAAAAATATTCAATACATTTCATAAAAATAAAAGGTTCTTTCTAATTATAATCCTTAAATAATTCTCATATAAATTAAAGGTTCTCTTTAATTAAAAGCTTTAAATAATCCCATATGAAACAAAGGTTCTTTTTAATTATAAGCCTTCATTATATTTTATATAAAACTAAGGTTCTTTCTAATTAAAAGCCTTCAATAAATTTCATAAAAATCAAAGGTTCTTTCTAATTAAAAACCTTAAATAAATATCATATAAATCAAAGGTTCTCTTTAATTAAAAGCCTTCAATAATCCCATATGAAACAAAGGTTCTTTTTAATTAAAAGCCTTTATTATATTTTATATAAAACTTGTTAGAATTTAACCATGGTGGACGAGACCATGGTTAATGTCAAGGTTAATGTCACCGAGGGAATGTCGGTAGGAGGAATGTCGACAAGTTTCAAATTCACTCCTATCCCTATTTTTTCTCCTTCCTATATTCTTATCTTCCTTCTTCTCATAAATTCCTTGTCTCCTTCTTCTTCTCTTTCCATTCTGCGTTTCGTTTCGTAATTAGTTTCAATTTGGACTATATATTGTATAAGGTTAGTTTTAAATTTTTAATTGAAATAAATATTCTTTAGTGTCACACTTTGGTATTAGAGCCAGCGAGTTTGTGAGGGTCGTTGACCAGCGAGGAGGGTCCAAGGCAAGCACGACTCCCGAGATCGAGGAGCAGCCCATAGATTGAAACCCACGCACAGTTCTTAAGGTAGACGGACTAGTCAGGGACTCCAAATCTAAGTGCAGAACCTGAGGTGGACCATACATAGTCAGGTGAGTGGAAACAGAGGTGGACAGCCGATGAGTACCGAGGACTTGATATGTGGACCACACGTAGATCAAGGCTGACGTGGAAGACAACTGATAATAGGATCCATACTCGACACGTGGCGGGTAGCCACAGGACCTGACTTAGACCAGACATGTGGCATACACATGGGAGTGATGTGACAACACGGAGGGTGACAACGTGGTAGCAAGATGAACGAAGGTTTAGCTGACATGGAAGTTACTAAGGACACGTGGTTGTTTCGATTGGAAAAATAGGCATGATCGATTGTGCGAAGGTAATCGATTTCAAATACGTGAATTACAACTTATATTCCCCTTTGCAAGATTTGTCCCAGTGAATGTGGGATAATACATTCCCATATATTTTTTAAGAAATTTAGATGCACCACGTGTTAAATAGAAGGCTTCATGCATTGCCTTCACAGTGGGCATTGTAGCCCGACTGGATACTTGATCCAGTGCTAAGTCATTTCTCCCTTCGCCCAGTCATGGGTTTGAAACATGGCAGTGACAAAACAAATTTTTTTGCCTACCCATCACCAAGGAAATAATAAAGCAGGCAAATTTTCTTTTGATTACCATTAGTGGACGAAGCTAAGTCAGTAAGGAGGTTTGTGTTGGTTTGAGAGGTCGCGGATTCAACTCGGGTGGACGGCAAAAATTAAAAGGTTATTTTTTTTTAAAGTTGTTTTAATATTTTATTTAATAATTTAAAATTATTGTTTTTTAAATCATTTCCTTTTAATTTTTTTTTATTTTTAAAGCAATAGTTTTTTATTATTAAATAGACATTTATTAAAATTGCTTTAAATTTTTTAGTAAACTTTAAAAGGGGCACAGAGAAAATATTACCTCATAGACAATTTGTGTAATAAGCCCAAGGGGGATTTAAAAACTTGAAAAATTATATAATACACCCAAGAGGCTTGAAAAAGTGTCAGGAATAATTTTGGAGCGCCAGGGGCGTTGCCCCTTGGAACCGCATTCAAGGGATAAGTATTGTGATGAAAAAATTACAAATTGTGTAATAGTCTAAGTTGAATGGTGAACTTCTTTGTAATAGCCTCAGAGGCTTTAAGGGGGATAATTTTTGCATTGAAGGGTTAGCATTGTAAAAAATTCATGATACGATCTACCGGGTGCTATCATGCCATGTGTTCTCTTTTACTAAGATAGAACTCTGAATCTTTTGACAAAAAAAATTGAAGATATGGTTTGCATACAATTTTTAGCCAATTACAAAATGCAGTTATAGCCCATCAAAGACATCTAGATTTAGGATACGAAGTAGATTTAGAGGATAATTCCTTCGATAGCATATTTGAGCAGTCAGCATCTGTAGGCATTACACCACCAAAGCTAGAAAATCCTCATTTCAATAACAGTGTTTCACTTGAAATACTAGAGCCAGATTCAGCAAAAAATATTCTCATCAGTGACGACGAAGACTTTATTGTTGATAACTTTGTGAATCTAGTGAATGGAGAACCTCAGCAAGAAGAATAGGCCATAAGCGAAAGAGTAGATCAAGGTAGACTTGATCTAAATCTATAATTATTTTCTTTTGAAATTGATTGTAATAAAGAAATAAAAGCCTGTTCCTAGTTTCTTTCAATAGCTATAGCCTCCAATGCTAATCTACCCATTCCTAAATTTAATGGGTAGGATTATGAGTACTGGTTTATCAAAATGAATACCTTACTCATATGTAAAGTATTATGGGATGTAGTAGAAGAGGGTTACACAGAACCCTTCGATTGGACTACCTTAAGTGCAACTGATAAAAAATAAAGGAAGGTAGCACAAAAGAACAATTCATCTACCCTTTATCATCTTAAAGCAGCATTGGATAAAAGTATTTTTCCCAAAATTGCATCTTGTATAAATTACCAAGATGCATGGAAGGCCTTAAATGAAGGTTTCCAAGGAAGCGATCAAGTGAAGTAGGTCATGCTTCAAAATTTGAAATGAGATTTTGAGAATCTCAAGATGAATGAAGATGAGAAAGTTGGTAACTACTGTGTTCAAGTCAAAGCAGTAGTTGACAAGATGGTAACACTTGGAGAAGAAGTCAAACTAGAAACTATTATGAAGAAAGTGTTGAGAACACTTCTTTCAAAATGGAATCACATAGCAATCATCATCGAAGAATAAAAGGATTTATCTACACTATCATTTGATGCTTTAATCGGTTCATTACTTTCACATGAAGAGAGATTACAGGTATCTCCATCAAGTTATGGAGGTGATGATAAAGCATTCACATATCATGAAGGTGCAGGAAAAGGTCAAGGAAGAGGTCAAGGCAGAGGTCAAAGAAGAGGCAGAGGTAAGAACAACCAAAGAGGTGGAAATCCTAGTAGAGGAGGAAATCCTAGTAGACGTGTAAATCAAAGCAGAGACAATCAACAAAGTAGAGGTAGAAATAAAGGATGAGGAAGAGGAAGTGACAAATCCAAAAAGGTTTGTTTCAATTGTGGCAAGCCAGGTCACTTTGCTCGATACCGTTGGTCCAAATCTTCTCAGGGAAGCAGCAGTCAAAGCATTCAGTATGGCCATTATGGTGAAGAAGAAGGGACTTCTAATATCTTTCTTTCTTATGGGCAATCGAATCAAAATGTGAATGATACTTGGATTTTGGATATTGGTTGTTCCAACCATATGAGTTGCAAAGAAGAACTCTTTGCTACAATATATTCCACCTATAAATCCTGAATTATGTTGGGAGACGATAAAGCATTGCAAGTTGAAGGCATTGGATCCATGGAGGTTACAACGAAGGAAGGCATAAAAAATGTGAATGATATCTACTACACCCATCAACTCCAACATAATCTGCTAAGTGTTGTACAAATGATGGAAAATAATTACAAACTTGTTTTTGATGAGGGAAATGTGTAATTTTTTATAAGAACAATTGTAATAGAGTCATAAAATAGGTACCTATGACCAAAAATTGGTTATTTCCCTTTAATTTTGGACAGCCAGAGGGATATCAACTTGCAAATATTGGTATTACAAATTTAAATGTTCTTTGGCACTTGAGATATGGTCACTTGAATTATGCTAGCCTAAAATTGTTGACTTGTCAAGCTATGGTGACTAGACTTCCTAAAATTTAGGATCACAAGGAAGTCTGTGAAGGCTGTGCTTTGGGAAAGCACTCCAGGTCCAATTTTCCAAGAGGACAAGCATGGAGGGCCAACTATCCATTGCAATTAGTACATTTGGACATCTATGGTCCAATGCAGACAAAAAGTATCGATAACAATTCTTACTTTCTCACTTTTATAGATGATTTCTCTAGAATGTGTTGGATTTATTTCCTAAAACACAAAGGTGAAGCCTTTGATTGATTCATTTATTTCAATAATAATGTAGATAAAAAAATTGGGTTTCTTGTAAAATGTCTCAAGACATATTGAGGAGGAGATTACTCTTCCAAGACATTTCTACAATATTGTAAATAATGTGGGATAAAAAGGTAATTCACCACTGCCTATACTCCACAACAGAATGGTGTGGCAGAAAGGAAAAATTACACCATAGTAGAGATGGCCATATCGATTCTTCAAACAAAGCATATTAGTAACATGTATTGGGCTGATACTGTCAGAACCAGTGTTTACATTCTAAATAGGAGTCCTACTTCTAGTTTGAAAGGGATCACTCCTTACTAGGTGTGGTATGGCAAGAAGCCAAATGTAAAATATTTCATATTTTTTGGTTCTTTAGCATATGCACACATCCCTAAATAAAAAGGAAAAAGCTTTATCCCAAAAGTCAAGCATGTATTTTTGTAGGATATTGTGAGTCTACCAAAGCCTATAGACTCTACAATATGAAGACCCATAAAATTGTTCTTTCCAGGGATGTAATTTTCTATGAAGGGGGAGAATGGGGTCATCCAAAAGTTTTTGTTGATGATTAATCCCATGATGCAAGTTCTTCTCAAATTCATCGAGTGTCACCCAAGAAATGCAAAGACACACCCTTCCAAGCCCAAGCAGAAGTGCTACTTCTAGTACGCCAATAACTTCTCCAAGTCCTTCTCCACAATGATCAATTATTTCTTCACCGATGGATATTTATTCTCCGTCTATAGGTAATAGAACATTACAACATCATCCATCTTATCAAATATTGGATATAATTTTTTAGAGAAGATACACTAGAAGCCAAGCTAGTGAAATGAGTATAGTTTTGCAACAGCTTGAAAATTTTGTATTTGTATGGAGATGATGACTCCCAAGATCCTCGGGGATATGTAGTCAATTATGCTTTATTGACTAGTGCACAACTAGAGCCTTCTAGCTATGAGAATGCTTGTACTCAGAATATATGGCAGGAAGCCATGAAAGAGGAGATGACCTCTATAAAAAACAATGATACTTTGGATATTGTAAAGCTTCCTAAAGGAAAGAAATGTGTTGGATGTAAATGGGTCTACAAGACCAAATTCAATGTTGATGGAAGCATTGAAAGACACAAGGCAAGACTGGTAGAAAAGGGCTTCACACAGAAGTATGGCATTGATTATGAGGAGACATTTGCTCCTGTAGCTATACAGGAGACAATCAGAACAATACTTTCCTTGGCTTCTCACAAAGGATGAAAAATTTAACACATGGATGTAGAATGTACCTTTCTCAATGGGTACTTAACTGAGGAGGTTTATGTTGAACAACCTCAAGGCTTTCAAGAACAAGGTAAGGAGCACCTTGTTTATAAACTGAAAATAGCACTTTATGCCCTCAAGCAAGCACCAAGATCATGGTACTCAAGCATTGATGGCTATTTCAAGGAATATGGGTTCACTTAGAGCAAAAGTGAACCAACTTTCTACTACCTAAAGTAAGGTAAATATATCCTCATAGTTTGTTTATATGTGGATAATATCATATTTATGGGTAGTAATGATAAGATAAATATGGAGTTCAAACACTCCATGATGAAATAATTTGAGATGAAAGATCTGGTCTTAATGCACTACTTCCTAGGAATGGAAGTTCATCAAAAATATAGAGGGATATTTGTATGTCTACACAAGTATGCTCATGATATTATCAATAAATTTGCCATGTAGCACTGCAAATCAGTTGCAACTCCAATTGGACATGGAATCCAATTGAGCAAGGATGATGGAGCACCGAAGGTTGACATGACCACTTACAGGAGCATGGTTGGGAGTTTGATGTTTCTCACCAACACAAGACCTGACATTCATTCAGTATGTTGTTTCTCTTATTTCAAGGTTTATGGCTAATCCATCCGAGCTGCATTTGCAAGCAGCTAAAATAATTCTAAGATATGTAAAGGGTACATTGGATTTTGGAATCCATTACGACAAATGTAATGTTGTAAAGTTATTTGGCTTTAGTGATAGTGATTGGGGAAGCAATATTGATGATAGGAAATATACATCAAGGAATGATTTTAGTCTAGGGTCAGGACTAATTACATGGAGTTCCAAAAAGTAGACTGTTGTAGCATTGCCATCTACTGAGGCTGAGTATATAGCCATCACATATGCTAGTACTCAAGCCCTATGGTTGAGAATAGTCCTTGAAGATATTGGAGAACAAAAAAGTGGTCCTACCATATTTTACTGTGATAATATAAGTGCCATTCAGTTGGCATTTAATCCTATCCACCATAGAAGAACAAAATATTTTGATATGAAGAATCACTTCATTCGAGACATGGTGGAGCAACAGATTGTTTAGCTTAAACATTTCAACACTTTGGATAACATTGCATACATCTTCACCAAAGGTATGGCTAAAGCTCAATTTATAAAGCTGAGAGACTGTCTTATCATCCCTCTCAACTTTAAGGGGGAGAATGTTAGAGTTTAACCACGGTGGACGAGACCAAGGTGAATGTCAAGGTTAATGTCACCAAGGGAATGTCAGTAGGAGGAATATCGACATATTTCAAATTCTCTCCTATCCCTATTTTCCTCCTTATTCCAATCTCCTTATCCCTCTTCTTCTTACAAATTCATTATCTCCTTCCATTCTACATTTTGTTTCATAATTAGTTTAAATTTGGACTATATATTGTATAAGGTTAGTTTTGAATTTTTAATTGAAATAAGTATTCTCTAGTGTCACAAAACTAAGGTTATTTCTAATTAAAATCCTTCAATAAATTTCATAAAAAACAAATGTTATTTTTTAATTAAAAGCCTTCATTATATTTTTCATAAAACAAGGGTTTCTTCAAATAAAATCCTTCATTATTTCTCATAAAAATAAGGTTTCCTTTTAACTAAAATAAATTATGCAATACCTTACCTAATGCAAGGTCTACAACTAGAGGTCAACTCCAGTCTCCTTCCAAGGTGGATGCTAAGCAACCATGGCAAAACCTAGCATCTAAGCAACTAGAACTAGGAAATGCTCTCACTTCAGTCTTAACAGAGTTCCCACTCTTGGAACATGATGCTCACAATTACTCGATGCTTTCAACTCCACAATGCTCTTTGGACACATAGTCCTCTAACCCTCACAACACTCATTGTTAATGCTCACTAGCTTCCTCTAAATCCAACGCTCACTAAAATGCTCACTAGCTTCCTCTAAAGCCTGCGCTCACAAAAACGCTCGCAAAAAAAATTATTGGATTCCTTTAAAGCCTACGCTCACAAAAACGTTCACTAGTTTCCTCTAAGGCACACTAACTAAAACACTCACTGGTTTCCTCTAAAACTTGTGCTCACTAAAATGGTCACTGGTTTCCTCTAAAACCTGTGTTCACTAAAATACTCACTAGTTTCCCCTAAAACATACGCTCACAAAAATGCTCACTCTGGTTTATGGTGCATAGCACTTATCCAAACATGAGGTGGTTTTTCTTAAACATAGAGCACAACACTCCACAAAGCATAAGGTGGTTTCATTTAAAAACATAGCACTCAACAAGAATATGGTGGTTTCATTTAAAAACACAGTGCTCAACAAGTATATGGTGGTTTCATTTAAAAACACAATTCTCAACAAGCATATGGTGGTTTTATTTAAAAACACAACACTCAACAAGCATATGGTGGTTTGATTTAAAAACACAGTGCTCAAAAAGCATATGGTGGTTTCATTTAAAACCATATTAAAGGTTTGAAGCAACCCAACGTTCAAATTCTACGAAGATAATATGCCCTTATAAATCAACTAAACATCATATAGTTGGTTCAATTGTTCAAACTAGGTATCACCACATCATAGGTTAATACATTGTTTTATTGTGCCATAAAGCTAGCTAGGGAGGGTCATGATATCCCCACTACTATAAAATAGATAATAGAAGAATATGATGAAAGTGGAATCACCCGTTAAAATAGTTTCTTAAGCAAACAATCAATTTATTTTTTCTTTTTCAAAAATATGGGTGAAGAAATCTATAAATGATAAAGGTATCTCCAACTTAATACAAAATATAGAACCTCATACCTTATATGTTAGTCTCCGCATAAAAATTTGTAAAAAAATTGAATAAAATAATTTTGAATTTTGAAAGAGCCATTGCATATTCATCCACTCTTTTTTCATTCGATGAATTCATATCAGAAGAAAACAAATTAGTTTCAAATAAACTTCTTCTAGAATTGCTAGTGTGTCTATATTTTATAGACTACTACATTTTGGACTTGAAAATGTGAATTTTTGATAGATGCAAGTCTTGCAAATAATATGTAATTTTTGAAGAGATTGATAAATCTAATATGAAAATTTTAAATATATTAATAAATATACTATTGATATATTAGTGCAAACATAATCATAAAATAGAAAGAAAAATAATATGCACACACAATGAACATGAATATTTATCCTAAAAACTTTGGGAAAACTGACAGAAAACTAGAGCCACTCCTCTTGGTCTTATTTTTTATTTTTCTTATGCATATTATAGTGCATATCCTTATACATATTTTCATGGCTCACACTCAATATAATACAACTATAGACCATGCATACATTGGATGATCCACCTAAGGGAGGATGGACAATTTGGTTAACTAGTGAGGGATACATCAATATATACCAATATATAAAATCGTTACAATAAATTTTTTTAACTATAGACCATGATTTTCTATCTTTAGATCTATCTTTTTATCCTTTTACCTTGTGATGTTTTAAAACTTTTTTTTTGCTTTTTGGGCTTTCTTGTTTTTATCTTCATGCAAAATATACAACACACTCAACTATCTGCCACTTGTTGAATATTTTGTAGTGGGGCCTATACAAATCATAAATTTAGCTACTTAGGGCAACATAACCCATTATCTCCTTGGACCAAGAAAACTTATCAGTACTCATAGACTTGGGTAATGAATTTGTAACAACAATGACTCCGTTGGCATCCTTTGACTTGTGACTCATGAGCTCCACTTGAGCTCACAACTCTTTCCTAGCCACTCTATATACATGGTTGGAAATTCCAAGATCCTTCCAAGAGTAGACACTCCTTGTGGTTTTGCATGTTCCTATATTGTCAACCAAGCTTCTTCATCAAACTTGAGTTGTACCATCCAAGTATCTTGCTCCTACATACCCTTCTTGTAGTCTTGAAAATCCTTCCCCAAGACTCAAATCACAACCCACTGGATCTCAACTATGCATATAGACTCTAAACCCAACTAACCATTTATACACAATATCCTTTGCTCCTTTAACACAAAATCCTATCACACAAGAATAAAGAACATTTATCGAGGCTTACTGCCCTCTTGATGGACACCTATTGTAAATAAGAGCAACATAACTTGAACTCCTTACACACTAGAGAAGCTACAATGCTAACCACTTACTCTAGGCACTCATAATACCAACAATAACATGGTATTCAAGTTCAATCCATAATGTCCACTACCCCTCTAACATAGTATACTTACCTTACAAGAGCAACGTGCATTATCACAATGCTCACATAGTTTTCTTCCTACCATCCAAGAACCTTAGGACTCATGACCCCTGGACTATCCCATGGCTCCAAAGCCAAACATCTATCCTAAAAAAAGAAAGGAATAAAGCACCAACCATACTTTTTATCCCTCACAACACAACCCACCATTGCACAAGATAAGGAATATTCCTTTTCAACACACACACACAATTCTAGCTACTCTTTCTAGCTTGACTTCCCCTCACACAAGAGTAACACACAAATCCTTCCAACACAACACACCCACCACATAAAATTCAACTACATTAAGTGGTTATCCAAAAACATGCCCTCATAGATCCTCCAACACTACCCAAGCACTAACATACCATAATCCAAAAATACCTTACAAGGAAAAGGCACATCAACCCTCATAGTACCTCTAGCTCGGTACATAAGCAAGCATCCTACACTTTGCACAACACAAGAACAAGATAGAAAAATCATGTTGTCGCTCCGTTCAACACATCCTCCTAAAGTACAAGAGCAACAAGCATGTCATCCTTCACACTAGATTCACTTACACCAAACTCGCACTCAAAAATAGGTTGATCATAGAAGACCCAAGATACGCTTGCTCTTTTGAGATTAAATTGAACCCTTGCAAGAAATGCGTCCCTTTGAAGCCAATAACCATGCTCTGATACCATATGAAGAGATTAATAAACCTATTTTTGAGATATTAGTACAAACATAATCATAAAATAAAAGGAAAAATAATATGCACACACAATGAACACCAATAATTATCATGAACCCTTGACTAGGAAAACCAATAGAAAACTAGAGCCACTCCTCTTACTCTTCTTTATTATTCATATGCATATTCTAGTGCATATCCTTATACATATTCTCATACATCGCACCCAATCTAATATAACTAGTGAGGATTGATAGATTGGTCAACTACTGAGGGATACATCAATATATAAAATTAATATAGAAAATTAATGATGCACCCAAATGAGAATTGATGAACTAATCAACTAGTGAAGAATAAATCAATATATAAAATCATTACAATAATTTTTCTTAACTATAAAGCATGCTTTTTTTTATCTTTTTAACTTTTTTCAATTTTTTTTTTTTATGGAAAGTATACAACACACCGAATAACCTACTGCTAAAAAATAGATAATTGAAGAGGATGCACCCAACACCCCACTGCTACGAAATGAATAATAGAAGAGGATGGTGAAAGTGGAATAACTTGTTAAAATGCTTTCTTAAGGGAACGGTCAATTTTTTTTTTTCCTATTTGGAAAAATATGGGTGAAGAATTATGCAAATGATAACGGTGTCTCCAACTTAAGCCAAAATATAGAATTTCATAGCTTATCTGTTAGTCTCAGCACTGAACTTTACAAAATAACTGAATAGAAAAAAAAAATGAATTCTGAAAGAGTCGCTACAAATTCATCCACTCGTTCGTCAGCCGATGAATTCATATTAGAAGAGAACAAATCAACTGCAAATAAACTTCTTCTAGAATTGCTAGCGTGTCTATATTTCATTGACTACTACTTTTTGGACTTGAAAATGTGCAAGTTTGATAGATGCAAGTCATGATTGAAGGAATTAAATCAAATCGCGATTTAAATCGCTTCGGAAAAACTACTTCGGGTCGTGTAAAAAGCTTCGGCAAGTTTTACTTCGGCGAGCGAGAGGGTCTCGGAGGAGAGTACGCCCGAAGTATCTACTTCGGGGATAAACAGCCGAAGTATTTTTACTTCGGGAAGTTGGGTACTTCGGGGAAGTTTCCAGCGAGGGAAAAACTTCGGCGAGGGAGAGAGGTTCGGGAGAATTTCCAGCGAGAGGGAGTTTCGGGGAAGGAAACTTCCGAAGTAAATTTACTTCGGGGAAGATACTCCCGAAATTGGTACTTCGGGGCAAAAACCTGCCGAAATAAAATCACTTCGGGGAAGGTTGCGAGGTTTGGCAGCACGCGGCAACTTCACCGAAACTAAGTGCCGCAATGTGCTTCGGCACAAACAACAAACCCGACTCCTTTTCTGGATCGAACGGGTGTTTTCCCACTTCGGGCCAAACCCTAGCTCTGGACTATCTGCGGATAAAAACAATGCACAGAGACCCGAAAAATGCAGAACAAATATTTATATATTCACTATAATTCCGGTTTACAAGTGCTTCCAACTGAAGCGATTACAATCTTCTGCAAGACGAAATGTCTGCAGGATAAACTTAAGACTTAAATGGGAGACTGCTGCTCCACTCTCCGGCTAATGGCTGCTGTTGCTTTTGTGCTGTCACCCTGCGTTCACCTTCGGCTCTCCCCGCTTCTCTCTCTTCTCTCCACTCACACTTCCTCTTATGCTCCTCTACCTCTAAATGACAAAATGCCCCAGTATTTATAGGCGGGGGATGAGGACAAAAGGCGGGATAACTTCACCAACCCGCTGACAAACTTTAAATGCCGAACTGGCTTTTCGACCAACTGTCGGACAACCCCAGCTACTCGCACGATCGGGAAATTAATGCGTCGATTCCCGTGCTTGGTTTCCACTTCGGCCGATTTTCGCTTCGGAGGGCAACTTGAAACTAGTTCACGACGAGACGCTTTTCGGGGGCTGTCGATTTGTCTTTCGCGTCGAAGCATTTTCCGAAGGTGTTTCGGAAGTGCTTCGCGCCGAATCTCCTTTGGGCGTGAAGTTAGATTTAATTTTTCTAACACCCTCCTTTAAATCAAACTTCACACGTTCTCTGACGCCCAACATATCTCGCAATCTGGCGAAGTCCTCCTCCTTCAAGGGCTTCGTGAAGATGTCAGCCAGCTGCTCCTTCGACCTACAGAACTGCAACTGTACTTCACCGAATTTCACCAGCTCTCTGATGAAATGATATCGGATGTCTATGTGCTTTGTCCGGCCATGGAAGACTAGGTCCTTCGAGAGCGCGATGGCAGAGTTATTGTCACAAAATATTGTTGTTGCTGCTTCCGGCGGATGTTGTAGTTCACTCAGAACTCTTCTCAGCCAGACTGCCTGGCAGGCTGCTGAGGTGGCAGCAACATACTCTGCCTCTGTTGTAGATAGAGCCACAATTGGCTGCTTCTTCGAGGACCAAGAGACAACTCCGGATCCAAAGTGGAATGCATATCCCGAAGTGCTCTTCCTGTCATCTACGCTACCAGCCCAATCGCTGTCGGTGTAGCCGATTAACTCAAGCTGGTCCTTTCTGGCATAGTGGAGTCCATGGTTCCTCGTGCCATTGACATATCGCAGGATTCTCTTGCCTGCTTGCCAGTGAGTGTCTTTGGGCGACTCCATGAACCGACTGATTAAACTCACGGCGTACATCAAATCTGGCCTGGTTGTAGTCAAGTACATCAGGCTTCCAACTAAACTTTTATAGAGAGTTGGGTCAACACTTCTGTTGTTGTCAGTCTTGCTCAGCTTGACGCCAGTGGCTGCCGGAGTGATGGCAGGCTTGTTGTCCTCCATCTTAAAATGCTTCAGGACATCCTTTGCATACTTGCCCTGAGAAATGAAGATGCCATCTGCTGATTGGACAACTTCAATGCCAAGAAAATATTTCATCAGCCCCATGTCTGTCATTTCAAACTCGGACTTCATGGCTGTCCTGAACTGTGTGAATAGGCTGCTGCTATTGCCAGTATATATCAGATCGTCCACGTACAAGCAGACGATTATCAACTCACCCTCTGCATTTGTCTTCAGGTACAGAGTGTGCTCATATGGGCATTTTTGAAACCCATTCTCCTGAAAATAGCCGTCAATCCGGCTGTACCATGCCTGGGGTGCTTGCTTCAACCCATACAGGGCCTTCTTCAGCTTTAGGACCTTGTCTTCTTGTCCTTGTACTTCATAATCGGGTGGCTGGTCTATGTAGACCTCTTCTTCCAACACTCCATTCAGGAAGGCAGACTTGACATCCATCTGGTACACGCTCCATCCCTTTTGAGCTGCTAGTCCCAAAATCATTCTGACTGTGTCAAGTCGGGCTACAGGTGCATACACCTCATGATAGTCAACTCCTGACTTCTGCTTGTAGCCTTTCGCCACTAATCTGGCCTTATGCCTGTCAACTTCTCCTTGGGCGTTGAACTTCGTCTTATACACCCACTTGACCCCAATGGTCTTCTTTCCTATTGGAAGATCTGTCAGCTGCCATGTCTCATTCTTCTCAATGGCTGCTATCTCCTCATCCATCGCATTCACCCATTTGCGATTCTGACTTGCCTCTTCAAACTCCACTGGATCACACTCCATAAATAGGGCAAAGTCAAAATATTCTTCATCCATCTGATTACGGGTTACCTCATAAATATCTTGCAAGCTCCGAGTCTTCGCAGGTGTTCTCAGATTTTGAATTCTGCTTGCAAGTGAAGGTGATCGGGATGATGTGGCTGTGCTACTACTGGCACCACTGTTGCTGCTTGAAGGCACAGGTGGCTGCACACTGTCTTCCTCCAAGTTTACAGGTTCAGCAACTGCTGGTTCAGGCTGACCAGTCTCTGATTTCCAGTTCCAGGCTTCATCCTCCAGGAACTTCACATCTCGACTGATGACAAGTTTCTTTGTCACAGGATTGTACAGCCTGTATGCCTTTGCTGGTTCGTTGTATCCTGTGAAGATGCATCTTTCAGCTTTGTCATCCAGCTTTTGCCTTTTCTCATCTGGAACATGTGCATATGCTATGCACCCAAAAACTCGCAAATGAGCCACACTTGGCTTCATATTGCTCCAGGCTTCCTCTGGGATTTTGTCTCTCACACTCTTGGTGGGACATCGGTTCAGCAGATAAACCGCACAACTTACGACTTCCGCCAGAACTCATGTGGCAAACTTTTTGCCTTCAGCATGCTCCGTGCCATCTCCATGATTGTTCTGTTCTTCCTCTCAGCTACACCATTCTGTTGCGGTGTGTATCTAGCAGTGAACTGCCTGCGAATTCCATGTTGCTTGCAGAAGTTGTGGAATTCGTTGGAGATGTATTCTCCACCTCCATCAGTTCTGAGAGTCTTCACAAAATACCCGCTCTGTTTCTCAACCAGAGCCTTGAACTCCTTAAACTTCCCAAATGCCTCTGACTTCAACTTGATGGGATAAATCCAGGTCTTCCGGCTGAAGTCATCAATGAAAGTCAGGAACAATTTGTTGTCGGCATATGAGGTGGTCTGCATGGGACCACAAATGTCTGAGTGCACCAGCTCCAATGGCCGTGATGCTCTCCAAGACTGTCCTATAGGGAATGCATCCCTGTGTTGCTTGCCGACCAGGCAACCTTCACAAACTTGGTTCGGTTGCTCAATAAGGGGTAAACCCTTCACCATCTGCTTCTTGTGCAGCAAGTTCAGGCCACTAAAACTCAGGTGACCGAATCTGAGATGCCACAGCCAGGTAGCATCCTTCACAACTGCACTCAGAGACATCAAAGATTCATTCTGAATCTACAGCGGAAACATCTTGTTTTTTGTCATGGACACAGTTGCGATTTGTCCATGCACTTTGTCTCTGATTGAACAAACACCGTCTTTGAACTGAACAGTGTGTCCATTCTGCACAAGCTGTCCAACACTCAATAGATTGTGCTTCAACCCAAGCACATAATAAACATTCTGAATTGTTTTTCTTTCACCGTGCCGGGTGCGGATGGAGATTTTTCCTTTCCCCATCATGGGAACTTTGCTGTTGTTCCCCATCTTGACTTCAGATTGGACTGTTTCATCCAACTGTGAGAACATCTCCCTGTTCCCAGTCATGTGGTTGCTGCACCCACTGTCAAGATACCAAATGTTCTTCTTGCTCTCCTCCTCAACACTGCAAGTCAGCAGCATATTTCCTCCTGTCGCATTTTTGGTTTCCTCCGTATAATGGGCTTGCTGCTGATTCTCGTTCGCCATTTTCTTTCTGCACTGTGAGGCATAATGGCCGAACTTATTGCAGTAGTAGCATTGGACCTTTGACATGTCCTTCTTCTGCTGAGAGCTTCCTTGCTGATTTTTGCCAGTGCCTCTTCCTCCATGCTGATGAAAGTTGCAACTGGGCTCGCTGTCATGAGGGTTTGACCTCCCTCCTTGCTTGTTACTTCTCCCACGTCTGCTTTTGCCTCTTCCTCCTTGAGAACTAGAAGCGCTGTGGTGGGAGTCTTGTCTGTCGCTGTCTCGGACTGAGACTTTTGCTTTGAAGGCTTGCTCCAAAGAGGACTGAGTTGAGCGGCTCAGCCTCTGCTCATGTGTCTGCAGGGAACCCATGAGTTCGTCCACCGAGAGGATTGTCAAATCCCTTGACTCCTCAATTGCGATTACCACAGAGTCAAACTTCGCTGGTAGACTTCACAGAATTTTCTCCACGATCCTTTGATTCTGCACAATTTCACCATTCAACCGCATCTGGTTGATGACATCTGTCGTTCGGGTGAAGAAGTCGCTCATTGACTCTGACTCGCTCATCTACAGGTTCTCGAACTGCCTTCTGAGCATCTACAATTTTACCAACTTGACTTTGTTGGTGCCCTGGTACGAACTTGCCAGAATTTCCCAGGCCTGCTTGGCCTTGGTGGCTGATGCAATCCGCGGGAAGATGGTCTCCTCAACCGCTTGCATGATATAAAACAGGGCTTTCTGATCTTTCTTTCGATTCTCCTTCAGAAGATCTTTGTCGGCTTGGGAGAGGGCGGCCAGTGCTGCTGCATCTACCGGCTCTGGGTATCCATTCTCGACCAAGTCCCACAAATCCTGAGACCCGAAGAGGATCTTCATCTGGATGCTCCAGTAATCGTAGTTCTTGCCATTAAATCGTGGGATCTGCAACTGCAGGGAACTCTTTCTCGGAATCCATGCTTCTATCTCCGCGTCACGGCAACACAGCTCTGATACCAATTTGAAGGAATTAAATTCAAATCGCGATTTAAATCGCTTCGAAAAAACTACTTCGGGTCGTGTAAAAATTGCTTCGACAATTTTACTTCGGCGAGCGAGAGGGTCTCGGAGGAGAGTACGCCCGAAGTATCTACTTCGGGGATAAACAGCCGAAGTATTTTTACTTCGGGAAGTTGGGTACTTCGGGGAGGAACTTCGGGGAAGTTTCCAGCAAGGGAAAAACTTCGGCGAGGGAGAGAGGTTCGGGAGAATTTCCAGCGAGAGGGAGTTTCGGGGAAGGAAACTTCCGAAGTAAATTTACTTCGGGGAAGATACTCCCGAAATTGGTACTTCGGGGCAAAAACCTGCCGAAATAAAATCACTTCGGGGAAGGTTGCGAGGTTTGGCAGCGCGCGGCAACTTCGCCGAAACTAAGTGCCGCAATGTGCTTCGGCACAAACAACAAACCCGACTCCTTTTCTGGATCGAACGGGTGTTTTCCCACTTCGGGCCAAACCCTAGCTCTGGACTATCTGCGGATAAAAACAATGCACAGAGACCCGAAAAATGCAGAACAAATATTTATATATTCACTATAATTCCGGTTTACAAGTGCTTCCAACTGAAGCGATTACAATCTTCTGCAAGACGAAATGTCTGCAGGATAAACTTAAGACTTAAATGGGAGACTGCTGCTCCACTCTCCGGCTAATGGTCTGCTCGTTGCTTTGCCCATTCTCGCTCTTCGACACCCTAGCTTTGCGGCTGTTCGCTCTCCAAACTGCTTCTTCTCTTCTCTCCACTCACACTTCCTCTTACGCTCCTCTACCTCTAAATGACAAAATGCCCCAGTATTTATAGGCGGGGGATGAGGACAAAAGGCGGGATAACTTCACCAACCCGCTGACAAACTTTAAATGCCGAAATGGCTTTTCGACCAACTGCCGGACAACCCCAACTACTCGCACGATCGGGAAATTAATGCGTCGATTCCCGTGCTTGGTTTCCACTTCGGCCGATTTCCGCTTCGGAGGGCAACTTGAAACTAGTTCGCGGCGAGACGCTTTTCGGGGGCTGCCGATTTGTCTTTCGCGCCGAAGCATTTTCCGAAGGTGTTTCGGAAGTGCTTCGCGCCGAATCTCCTTTGGGCGTGAAGTTAGATTTAATTTTTCTAACAATGATGAACTCTGTTTAGGTCATGAACTCTGTTTAGGTCTTGCAGATAATAATGGAAAAATTTGGAACTCAATCATGGAAAATAGGTTGTTCGAAATATAATGTAGATTTCACTTCAGATCGTAGACGTAAATAATTATAATTTCTATTTTTCGTAAAAATGACAACTCTAACTGCGTGGCATCTTTTATCCGGATGACCGTAGATATTATCCATGATATTTTATTATTTAATGAATGGGCAGTCGGCAGCAAACTAAATACCGCATGAGAAAGACTCATGTTCGAATTATAGGATGGTCTTTTTAATCTCCAGTTGTAATTTCTTATCCTGCTTTAACAGAGAAAAAAAAAATTGTCAAATAGGATATTTAATGAATAAGAAGTCTACAGAAAAAACTACATATATTTTTTCTATGACATCTTTTATCCGGATGACCGTAAATATTATCCATGATATTTTATTATTTAATGAATGAGCAGTCGGTAGCAAACTAAATATCACATTAGAAAGACTCATGTTAGAATTATAGGATGGTCTTTTCGATCTCCAGTTGAATTTTAATGATTAAGAAGTCTGCAGAAGAAACTACACATTTTTTTCTATTTTTTTAAATTATATATTGACATTCTGTTTTTTACAATCAAATTTGATGTTGTAATTAGTTAGATATAAAAATTTAAACCTGCGTTTACTTAAAAAATAAAAATAAATTATTTTTACATATAAATTAGATAATGTATAGTTGTTTATCTTAAGATATTTGATTTTTATTTTAAAACCTTGAATCTTTCAAAAGCATATCTTTGATAAGAATAGTATACAACCATCCATATCCCAGATGAGAGAAATCGTCAATGAAAAAGGAAAAGGTATTTTTTTTAGAAGTAGATGGTGTACCCTCCTTTTTTATGGGAAGGACTCTATGATGCTTTCCAAAACACGTATCTTACATGGAGGAGAAATATAAAGAAGTCGAATAACTAACTGATGATGAATCATGTACCTCAATTTCCCATAACTAAATTGTCCAAGTCTATAATTGCATTGCTATCTCTTATGATCATTTTCTGCTCAAAATATCTCTTTTGAGGGGAAGGAGGAGTCCGTCTCTCACCCAGTGTGTACAGCTTATCTGACTAATCAGATTACCTAGAGGAAAGTGTCTTGCATTTGTCATTAATGTTCTTATCATCCATCCGCCATGTCTGAATTATAACATTTTGTTTGTACGGGTGATCTAACAAGTAGACAATCCAAGGGTATCAATGTTCTTATCATCCATCCCCCAGTTTTGAATTATAACATTTTGTTTGTACCGGTGATGTAACAAGTTGACAATCCAAGGGTATAACATTATAGTATTTTTAACTCTTAAATAAAAATTTAAAATTATACTACTAAAATATTTCAACATATAATAATAATGAACTGGTCACCTCATCATCCTGAAAATATATCACTTAATTTCAATCTTTGTCAAAGTATAAATCTTTTATTACAATATTAAATGTTGAAGACAATGCATTATTGCAATTATGTTTTAATAGCATCAAATTAAATAACGCTAGTACTTTGTAAAAACGGATTTTACTAGGCGCTGGAAGGCTACTCCTTCAAGCATGGAATCTATATATTCTAGTAACAACGGCTTCAAATTTCTCTAAGGGTAAAATATTAAATCGTTTAGTAAGATATAGAAATAAGTATATCTTCAATAGCGACAAAATTTGTAGTCCATTTTCAAACCACCATTGATTACACATCTACGTTGACAATATTTGCAGGTACGTTAATGGAAAATGGAAACTGTTTTATGTATTTTGATTTGTAGCAAGAATGTCAATGTAATGCAACCACCCACTGAGAGGCGTGCAAGATTTTTTATAATTTTATTCTATAAGAAAGAGTCTTTTTGATGTCCAAACAATTGACTTTGATGGACCTTCAAGGAAAATCAAATTCTAGAAGCCAAAAGGCCTTGACGATATCCTTTAAGAACATAATTGCTTATGGATCTACAGAGTTAGAGTGGATGAATGTCTTTATTATACGAATACTTAAACAGATTATCTAAAGTAGATTTTGTCTGAGTTTATCCATGTTACGGAAAAACTGCATATAAGAATAGTAGACTGTGTGGTTAGTCTTCTCATGGTATATAAGAATAACTTTTGACATTCAAAAGACAATGTGCTAGTATACTTATAATGGTAGTGGCTTTGCATGCAATTTTTACAAACGTAAATATGTGGCACGGCATTATATTATGAATCGTATTATTAAAAGACTCCGTATGCCGAAATGGGTTAAAGATAGCTTATTCTATTTATAATGGAAGTCAACCGCAACAATGTGATTGAACAATTATGTTCGTGTACATGGAGGATACAGTGTAAAACTAATGGATTTTACAGGGCCCTTGGAGGCTAGTCCTTCAAATTTGGTATATAAATGTATCATTGACTTCGAGCTTCTGCAGTAATAAAAGTTATAACTATATAGTAAAATTTCGAATGAGTAAATCTTCAATAGCGAAGAACTTGGAGTGGAGTTTCACACCAACCTTGACTTCAAATACCTACTTTGCTGAGAAAATACAAAATATGTGCAGGCACTTACATCGAAAACGTTTAAAGTATTTTGTTTTATAGCAAGGAGGTCAATGCATTGCAACCACCCTTGTGGGAGGCGAGCTAGACTATTAATAATTTTATTCTAAAACGATGGACCTCGGTTGTACTTCAACAAAAACCATCGAAGTCAAAAGGCTTGACTATGTCATCCTCGATCATAATTGCTTGTAGACCTGAAAAGATTTCTCCTCAGAAACCGTTTCTTCAAACATTCATATTTTAAAACTCAAAATGGTACCTTTGAAATATTTCAAATATGTAACAGCCTATCATTGTCACTTTATATCAAGTGCAAAATAACAACATTCACAGTTTTTCTCTTTTTCTCTTGTAATTTTCCTAGTTCCTTCTAAGTAAAATCTTGAATCGTTTCCCGTATAATGTCAAATTAAAAAATAAGGAAAGTTTAATAAAAAATAAAAGATCTTTACCCATTTTTTTCTGTCTTTAACAATAATAAATTTATCTACATCATAATTCATTTTCTTTCACCGCCTTTCGTTATCTTTCGTCCTCTAGCCTTATCATTTATTTCTTTAATTATGATTCCTTGAGTTCATGTTTTGACTTATTGGGAGGACTAAAATGATGAAAGAAATTCCTTTCAAAAATAAAATGAAAAAACAAACTCTTCACTAAGAGAAAAATATAAATGAAGATAGTTTTGAAATTAAAATATAAAAAGATATTTAACCCTATACCCCAGATTAAAAATGAAGATTTCATTGATATCAGTGTAAAGGAGCATACATAATAAATCTAGAAATATCTATTATCACCCCGTTCATCATACCATGAATACCTAGTGTTATGGATATCAAAAGAGCAATGACTCATTCTAAATGATGAGTGCTTATAATAGATCTAAAAGCTTAAAATTCGAACTTTTATTTTGTCCACGATAGTACATGTTTATTTGAGATATTATATCCTCGTGGATTAATTACTTGGGGCCATACAAATATTTTTGTTAAAATATATAGGTTTCTAATTTTAAGAAATTCCTAGGATTGTCATATTTTCTTATGTTATTTTCTAGCTTCTTAATAAAAAATATATTTATAATTAGTTGAAGAATATTTTAATATTTTTAATTGATATATTGTATATCCTTACAAGTTAACTATATGGGATAGTAAGAATTTCTACTACAAATATAGGTTCACATTAGGAATAACTATCATTTAGGAAAATTGTCTCTTTCAATGTTCCAATCTAAATTCTTAACAAAAATAAGTTAGAAAACACTAATTGTAATGAAGGTACAAATCTAGATTAAAAAATCTAAGATTACTTCCAACATTTTATACTAAATAATGCAATAAATTCCAGCTCATAAGAAATAGAACATTAATCTATTAATATTTCATCATAAATAATTCATACTATGCATTTACTAAATCTTATGGTGAATTGTATATAGCTTTATAGATTTATGCTAGAAAAATATGCAATAAAAATATAGAAGAATGCAAGTCAATTAACATGAAACTAAAATTTAGAAATCAAATGGTTATGTATTCAAGTAATCAAGATTATAAAAAATAAAAATTAAAAATTGGATGAACTTGTTGAGAATTTGATCAGATTATCTCACATGTCCACTTTCTCAAGATCAAATATTAATCACAATAATGTATTCAAATAACATCAATATCATCTCGTTCATAGAATAACAAGAATATTTCTCAATAATAAATCTCATAATGTATTCATAAATCATTAAATATTGATTCAAAATTGATTACAATGCATGGAGTTTTATCTCCATTATATAACCTTACTTGACTCTTCAATACTCAAATGTTGTTCTCCTCAAAACATCTAGTAGATGCATATTTTCACACTCCTCACATAGGAAAAAAACTCTTAGGAATTTTCACTTTATATTTTGCCACAACTCACGTGACTCTTCACTTGCTTATTTGATACCGAACATATGACTCTAGACTTACTTGAAACTTTGGACTCTCATAACTCGTACTAACACTTGCACACATTATTACATAACATAGAATCTTCTCACACATTAACATATACATTGAAAAATATATAAACATACTTCTAAAGTAATATTTACAATAGTACACAAAGGTGCTTTGATATTTACCAAATAATGTAATATCTCCAACACTCTCCCATCTTATAGTATTTGGTGTGAAGACTTCTAGTATTCAATCTTCATCTTCTTGGACCCTTTACTTTGTTCTTCTTAGTCTTTATTTTGATCTTGTATTTGTCTTAATGATGCTAATTTTGAACATTAAATCAATAAGTCATCACAGTAATATATTTAATGAATATTGGAATTTAATGATTACACATTGAAGTTAGCATATATTGAATCCATCAACATATTAATATGTTCATTCTTTGTACATTATTATTTTGTATCCACAAGTATTTCTTAAGAAGATCTTTTGTATCGCATCTACCATTATTTATTTTAGGATTTCTTCTTGTATTTTATCTTGATAGATCTCAGAAATGCTATATACATTATTATACCTATATCAATATAAATTATAACAACATCCATATAATTTCCTTTTTTTGCAAAAAATTCTTTGTGAAGGTAATTTTCAAATGTTGTGATATTTTTAGTTTTGGAATATTAGAGAAATATATATAATGTCTTCTTTAATTTGGTTCAAATTTATTTTATTTGATTTATCATATTTTCTAACACTTCTTCATAATCCTACAATAGTGTATTTCAAATAATTTGATCCATAATATCTTTACAAAGCAATTTGTTTGGTGTAGAATACATTATTGCTCCAAAATTTAATTTTTTGATCAATTTATTGAAAGAATTTTAATTTAAATTCTTAAATATTTAATCAAGCAAACAATTTCAGCTCATCATATTTATTCTTATAACTAAAAAATTAATTTTAAATTCTTTAAATTTGTAAATTTCAATTCATCAAATTTATTCAATCTTAAAGTAAATCAATTTTTAAATCTCTTCTTCAAATTTTCATAATATTCCTCAAATATCAAGTCAGTATTCAAATCCAATCTTCAAATCATTCACATACATCAAATTTCAAAATTTATTAGATTTATTTTGTCTCCCAAATTCAAATTTTTATTTTCTACACCTCCTAAATTTCAAATTTTACAAATCACAAATTCTTTCAATCAATCAATCATTCACACCATTAATTCTTCAATTCATTAAATTCAATTATCAAATATAATTTTATCTTCTTATATCATCCAATTTAATTTCAACTATAATTCATTAAATTCAATTATAAAATTTAATTTTGTTTCTTTATTTCTCCCAAGCATTCATTCATTTCTTCAATTTAATTTATTAATAAAAAATTAATTATGTATATCCTTATGTCTCAAAAAATAATAAATTCCTTTGTTTTGACCTTAGAATTATATTTAAAAATTACCTTAATGCAATCAACATTATAACTCCCTCCATTGACCAGTCATACCCATAAATTTGATATTTTAGAAATAATATAATCAAATACATGACTATACCCATGGTGATCATCTTATTCTTCTTTATACAACAATGTAGAATATTCGCTTATAATACTTCTAACCGAAACATTATGTATCCTTCACATCCACTAGTTCAAAAAATTATGCCTCCTCTCTTAGATTTAGGTGACTTTTGATTGGACATTTTTAGTCATTTGCTTCAACATGGCATTGTAACATTCTTTTTTTCTCTCTTGGACATAAACTCATAATCTTCCTTTGATCACTTGAACATAGGTTCACTTTTACTTTATCTCTTCCAAACACTAATTACACAAATTCTACTTCTCATAAGGGCTTTGTATCTTTCAATACAAACAACATATCATATAGATGTTTGCACTCATAAATCAAACCACCTCAACTATATTTACAATATACTTCAGGTACACTAATTAAATTTAGGTACTTTGTCCAATTTAGAAAGCTTACCCTCATGTCATGGAATCACCTATTATGTGCTCAAAAATTACTTTAGATTAGTTAGCATATTCTCTATTTTATATGGTTATCTTCATCTAAATTTTCTTCTATGCTTCTCATGGTCCATCGAGCATATAACCTCACAATAAACATCCTCACTCAAGAAAGATATCCTCCACATTGCTTAAACATCTCAATTCTTCACATTCAAGTCTTCTATAATATTCCTTTAAATATTTAGCAACTAGACTCCAGTAATATTCTCCTTGCTTCAATTCCTTCAATATTATTATTCTTCACAATATTCTCCTTCACATTATCCTTCTTCAACAATATCATCACTCCTTCAAATTCTTCTTCAAATTTCCTCACTTTCTTCAACAAACTCATATGGTCAGAGTGAAAATCTAATACCATTGTTGAAAATTATCCTAGATTATGTCATAGGACCATTTTCTTAGGATCAAATATTAATCATAATAATGCATTCATGTAACATTAATATCAATAGTCTCATTCATAGAATAACGATAACATTTCTTAATAAGAAAACTCATAATGTATTCATAAATCCTTAAATATTACAATGGTTTAAATTTAATTATAATGCATGGAAATTTATATCCATTATTTAACCTTACATGACTCTTCAATACTCAACTTTTGCTCTACTTAAAATTTTTAGAAGATGCATCCTCTTGCATTCCTCACATATGATAAATTTATCATAGATATTTACTTTACATATTGCTACATCCTGTGTGACTCTTCAGTTGCATAGTTGACACCTAACATCTATAACTCTTGAATTACTTGACACTTTGCATTCACAACTCACACCTTATGCTTGCACATTTCATTACATAACATATGGACTATTCTCACACATTGACACATACATTAGAAAAAATATAAATAGACTCCTAAACGAATATTTAGAATAGTAGATAAAGGTACTTTGATATTTATCAAATAATGTAATAGCTCCAATAAAATTTGAATACATACATTTAATAAAAAATCTACTTATCAAATAAAATTTTTAGAATACAAATCATGTTTGTTGGAAGATCTTGTATTTATAGAAAATTAACCCTAGGTATACACTATTTATTAATTTTTTGTGCTTAAAAAAAAATTAGGTTTCTAGTGCAACTTGATTAAATTTTATTAATTGGTAATGAACCACTCACATAAACTAGGGATTATATAGCATTTAGTTGGTATAAGAGAAGGCTTCACATTATTAAATTTCTATTGAATCATGAAATATGGGTTACTAACATAGAAAAAGAGTGGTACAAGATTTAA
This sequence comes from Wollemia nobilis, assembly GCA_028583015.1. Taxonomy (NCBI): domain Eukaryota; kingdom Viridiplantae; phylum Streptophyta; class Pinopsida; order Araucariales; family Araucariaceae; genus Wollemia; species Wollemia nobilis. Next base: position 2,695,585 of record JAQPPZ010001220.1, on the reverse strand, counting down.
AAGCAATAAAACAATATTATCCTTACTTCAAAAGGTTTAGGTGATTATTCCAAGTGATGTGCATTTAGAAAGAGATATATACTTTTTTTATTTAATATTAGCACTAATAAAATATTTTCTTAGTTGATTAGTCATTTTACTTTTATACCTATACCCAACAATTTGTTGAATGTAAACACTAATTCCAACATTGGGATGCAAATATTTAAATTATTATTGTTTATATGTTTAGATTCTATGAAATTCTAATTTTAATTTTAATATATTTTAGATAAAATAGAATCAATATACATTATTCATAAAGTTAAAGAAAATATGTAAATAAGAGGATAATTAGTAAGATGACCTTAGACACAAAGGATATCATTAATAAATAAAGTATTTCTCCAATAAATGGTCAAATTATTGTATAAGTGGAGGTAAAAATAGTATCCCATGATACAAAGCCACCAAATATCAAGATTATAACTGATAAATGTATAATAAGATAAAATTTAGATAAGTTATCTTACAATGTACACATGGGATCATAAGAAAATATACAATTATCATAATACTAAGCCAATTATGGACTCAACTAAATACTAACACTTATTTCAACATCGTCCCTTAATCTAAATGGTGGACATAGAGAGATATTTCTAATTCATATTACAATAAGGGATGTCCCCTACATCAAAATTCTCTAATAGCTACACAAATATCACCTGTAGCTTATACTTAATCAAAATATCTAATGGATATGTTGTGTCATTAGTTTTTTAATTTCAATTTTTCTTAATCAAAATTTGATGTAGGATTTTGAATTTGGTATCAGCTCTCTAGTGTTCATAATGAATATTTTGAATTTGGTTTTAAGTAGGAATAATTATGTGGAGTTGCTCTCTGGTGACCATGGAATGGATCTTGTTGAAGAAGAAGATAGACCCGTTATCAAATATTTATCGCTCACTTCTGACCCTTTTTGTGCTACTATATTTTATGAATGAGATCCACAAAAATTCAAAGGCGAGATACCCTCAGCTTAAAATTTTCCATGAACCCCTAAGCCTTTCTAGTCCTATCTGAAGGAGGATTTTAGTCCTAAAAGTAATGATGTAGAGGCTCTTTGTGAATCTTCCTTGAAATCTGATGTAATTTGCATCCCTAATTTTTTAATCAATAGCATCTTGGAGAAAGAGGCATGGAATCTTGTAGGGAAGTTTCACTGTAGGCATCCCACTCTCAACGTTCTAAAAAGGTGGGCCATTTCCATGTGGTCCTCGAGGGGCTTCCTTGAGGTCATGATGATTCCTAAAGGTTTCATTCTCTTCAATATTATTTTCAAAGCAAACTCAAATAGGATTCTTCAAGGTGGGTTGTGGTTATTTAGAAAGTGTGGCCTATTCCTTTGAATATGGAAACTAGGATTTAACCCTCGATCTCAATTGATGAGTCTGGTCCTAATTCGTGGCTCTCTTCTTGATCCACCTATTTACTTCTGGCATAAGAGTATTTTATAGGTGATTTCCAGTAATATTCGAGGTTTTAGTAGGCCATATCCCAACCCTCGGTAGAAGCAATGAGTGAAGGTTAAAAGGAAAATATCCCTAGGGAACCATAGGGATAAATGCAAAAGAAAGGTCTTGAGTGAGAAGCGGTCTCAGGTCGTAGAATCATAGGAATAGCTAGAGGATATTGTTGTGGTTAATGAAAAATCCTTGATCCCTACTAATATGTTTGAGAATGTTGTTTAAGGGGGTTTTTTATTGGTTTTTAGTCAAGCCCTTGGATAAGGTGTTGTTGAGTCCGATATTATGTGCTTTGAAGGCCTAGTTAAGGATCTATCCCCTCCTAAGGAAAATATTTTGAGTCAAACTCTTAGAGAAGGCACTGATGAGGTCAGCCATATTCTCTCTGAATGCCTAGTTAAGGTACATTTGGTTCTCTATAGATAACTCCTTAGATTTTCTTGTTTCTAAGTTCCTAGTTGATAAGCAAGGTAGGGTTTTCCAAACACTAGCTTTGGTTACCACTGATGGGCCCTTGGGTTCCCTCTCGTTAATGTTAAAAATAAAAGTTTCAAGGATGGTGAAAGAGTCCTCGATAATCCTCAATCTCATAAGCCCTCCTGTATTGGAAAAGGGAAACCTTGGATCAAAAATCATAAGATATAGGAGACTTCATGTGGATTTAGGGGTGGAGAAAAAAGTTGAAAAACCTAGTGGTAGAACCATGAGAAAAAAATAAATTGACATGGTTGTTGCTGATGGTATTCAACCTCATATTTCTATTGAAATATCTAAGTCAAGAGGTTGCATACAATTGAAGCTAAATTTGGATATCTTTAAACCTACCCACCTAGGGTTAGGGGAATCGAAGACCCCTTCATATTATTCTTAATGAAGGTGTACTCTTAGAATATCATTGTACTGAACTACCCCTCTAAGCAGAGGATTATTGCATCTGTGAGGGAGGATTTATCCTCAAATATTTTATTAATCCAATAATTAAAGGTTGATGAAAGCATTTTCATTTAGTTCATTTGAAGGTGTAAAAAGAGGTTGGTTTTACTTCTAGTCTCATTTTGGGGACATCATGTGGGTTGCTCTACTTATGGAACCCTTGAAACATGAAGGGAAATTGATCTCTTTGAATGAAAGATGTATTTCCATATTTTTTTGATGTAATACTCCTAACAAGACTTGGATGATGACCAATGTCTACGTCCCTAATTGTTTTTGGATAGGAGTCTGTTTTGTGTAAATTTGCTCAATTTTAGCAGGACTTTGGAAAGGGAAGCCTAGATCCTGGTTGGATATTTCAATGCACCATTATTCCCTTCATAAAAGAGATAAAACCCTCCAAACTAGAAAATCATGAAGGATTTTATTGATTTTATCATGGAAGCAAGGCTTATGGACATCGAATTAAAAGGGTCAATGTTCTTCTGGAGTAACCATAGATTTAGTAATAACCTCATTATGTATAGACTGGATAGGATTCTAATATCTTAGCAAGGTATCCTGATATTTGGTGGAGCTTCCTTATGCACCTTACCTAGGGTGGGTTCTAACCATGATCCTCTCTAGTTAGATATCACTGATGTAGTGGGTTCTCACCCAAATCCTTTCCACTTCAAATACATGTGGTGCAAACATCCATATATGTAGCATGTGATTAGAGACTAGTGGGTTAAATATTTGGGAAGGGAAGGAGTATCCAAGCTCTATAGGAAAATCAAATATGTTAGATCTAAGTTGAGACTACAGAATAAGTAAATATTTGGAAATATTTTTAGATGTAAGGAATGTCTTAAAGCTAATTTGAAGCACCTATAGAATAATGTAGAATCTAAAGGCTATTCGTACAAGATTTCACAAAAATAAAAGTTATTCTTGTTGAGCTTCATAATACTCTCGGGTGTGAAGAATCATTTTGAAAGCAAAAATCTAGAGAATTATGGCTCAAGGAGGGAGATAGAAATTCTAAATTCTTCCACTCCTCAACTCATTTTCGAAGGGGCTTCAATAGGATTTAAAAAATTATTAAACAATATGGAGGATCCACATCAAATTTGAATGAGATTAGAGTAGTGGAGGTTTTTTAATTTAGTTCCCTCGTAGGGGACTATCCTCATAGAGACTTTGGTGCTAAAGAGGAGTTACTCTTAGCTATTCCCAATATTATTACTAGGGAGCTCAATGTGATGTTAAATGAAACAATTTCAAAAGAGGAAGTAAAGGTAGCGGTGGAAGATATGGAAGCCCTCAAGACCTCGGGTCCATAAGGTTTCCCACCACTCTTCTTCCAAAAGTACTAGCACATTTATGGCATGTATATTCTGGAGGCTTTGAGAAAAATTCAAGATTCAAAAGATATTTTGATGCAATTGAATGCAGTCTTCCTTATTATTATCCCTATGCACTCTAAACTTCTTCATTCAATTATTTTAGGACAATCAGCCTCTACAACATGATTGAAAAAATTATTTCCAAAGTCTTAGTTAATCAACTAAAACCCCATCTCTCATCTCTCATTGGCAAAGCATGAAGTGGATTTGTACCAGGCAAATAAATTTTATATGGGTTAATAGTCATGCATGAACTGATCCACTCGGCGTAGAACAGTAATAAGGTTGGTCTATTTTTGAAGTTGGATATGAATAAGGTGTATGACAGGGTTTCCAAGACTTTTCTCTTCAAATTTCTAACTAAATTTGTTTTTTCGTAACAATGGTTAGATAATTTTAAAGCTTGTGTCACCACAACTAGATTTTTGATGATTATTAATGGTGCCCCTACTGGTTTCTTTCGAAGCTTCCATGGGCTTAGGTATGGATATACGATATCCTTATACTTGTTCATTTTAATGGCAAAAGTGCTTAGGAGATAAATCACCCATAGAGGAGGTATCAAAGGCCTGAAACCAACCTTGGTTAGAAATCTATTTACTCACCACCATTTTGTTGATGATACTTTGGTGTCCTATCCTACTTCCATTTGCAAAGCATTGGATATAAAAAGTGTTTTGGTGAGTTATGAGAAAGTAGTGGGTCATGTAATTAAATTTAAAAAAAGCATCATGCTTTTTGTGAATACTATTATAGAGCATCAAATAAAAATCATGGAAATTTTGGAATACAATATCGCTTCCTTTCTAACATCTTATTTGGGCTTGCTCCTATTTAATGGAAGAATGAAAAATTATCTATGATACCCGTTTATCAAACGTGTGCAGATGAAATTGGTTGTGTGGAAAGGAATATTTCTATGATAGGTAGAGAAAATAGTTCTAGCGAAAAACTCCCTACAAAGCATCCCGATGTACTTCATATATTTGTTCAGAATGCTTGAGAAAGTGGTGTAGAAAATTTAAAGCATCCTCAAGACTTTCATTTAGGTTATACCAAGCTAAAAGGAATGTTTCACCTAGATCATTGGGACCAAGTTTGTAGCACGAATAAAAGAGGTGGTTTAGGTATTAAGGATGTGAGTAGAATGAATAAAAGTATTGGTTGCTAAACAAGCCTAGAAATTGGTATTAAATGTGGAGGTGGACTGGGTCAAAATCATAAAAGTAAAGTACAATGTGGGCAAATTCTTAGTGGATCCACTCCCAAGTTTTGAATCCCCTTTTGGAAGAGTATCATGAATTCCTAATATTTGTTATGGTAGGGTAGAATATGGTTACTTGGTGATGGCACAATGATTTATTTCTTAAAGGATTCATGGATAGATGATCATCCACTATCCTTCAATCTTGAGGTCAACATTTTAAAACCATATTTTAGGTTCCTTAGGTGCTTTAAGGTGTTTGATTTTATTGTTTAGGTGAATAGTAAAAATTCCTAGGACCTTGCAAATCGAAATTTTTTAAATAGAGAATAAATTCTTGTCCTTCAGAAGCTTTCTGCTATCATCAATCGCCAGATTATTCTCATCCTAGGAAGATCTGATAAATGTATTTGGAGTAGATATTTTTATGGAATATTCATAGTTAGGTCTATGTACCTGATGTATAAACTATAATTCTATTAGTGGATTCCAAACAACAATATTTGGGTGTTGAATATCCTTCCCAAGGTGAACATATTTCTATGATTGGCTGCACATAATAAAATCCTTTTGATCGAGAACCTCAAAAAACATGACATGTTAATCATCAATAGGTGCTATCTGTGCAAAGTAGAAGGAGAATATACTAACCACATTTTTAGTAGTTGCCCTTACTTTAGGTTATTTTGTGAGGAGATCTTAAGGCTATTGTTGGTTAGTTGGGTTTTTTCGATGTCAATGCTAGAGATTATTACCCAATGGTATTATCCATTCTTCTCACCTAGATTAAATTTATATGGAATTTCCTCCTTCCTCATATCCTATGGAGCCTTTGGAAGGAGCGTAATTCCTAGGTATTCAAAAATTGTAAAAACTTAGCCTTTTAGGTGGTAGCTAGTGTATTGAGAAATGTGAAGGAGAATATCTATTTTTTAGACACCAACAAAGGGTACAAGTCTATTAGACCCATGCCAGTGAAAATAATTCTCGAATGGAATCTTGTTTTCTCTTGTGCTAGACTGGTGGACCCAGTACCAAACTCGATATTATAATATAAATGAAGACCTATTTTCGAGGAGTGGGTAAAGCTCAATTTTGATGGAGCTTCAAGAGGAAACTTGGGGTTAGATGGTGGCATCATAAAATACTATAGGGGTAGTGTTTTAATTTCCTTTACAAAAAACCTATCCATTCAATATTATTTTTACATGGAAACAAAGGTAGTTTGTTTCAGTGTTTCTTTGGCTTACAGGCTAGGCTTCAATAATGTTATAATAGAAGATGATTTGTTAAGCCTTATTAACCTTCTAATTTCAATAAATAACTCTAACTGGTAGGTATTCAACAAAGTAATAGAAATCAAAAGGATTTTGAGTCTATTGAGAGGAGTTTAATTCACCCACACTTGGTGCAAAAGAAACAAGATGGTCGACTTCCTAGTGAACTCGGGAGTTGAGAACCCAAGGAGAGAAGAATGGAGAGACAATATCCCAAGAGAAATGAGATTTTTTTTGAATGAGGACTACCCGTGTTCTAGCTAAGGTGGAAGTTTGTCTAGCGGTTTACTAGCAAGTGGACATAATTCCAATATGCTTTATCTAGTGGATTATATATCCTTTATTCTACTAAATTATTATATCTTATAATGGCTACTCAATTCTTGAAGTACGTAAATATCAATATGAGAGGCTTCCTGGATGGGCTTGTTTCACGTACAAATATCCATGATTAATTTATCCCTTTGTGATGTTGTAAGACCCTTGCACTGGGAAGGTTTGTTGTTAAGTCAGTTATTGGGGTGGTATTTCAACTCACTGTTGTCGTTTAATTTCTTCTTTACTCTTAAGGGCCTCTATTATCCAACTCTTGCAAGAGTTCTTTGTATCAGGTTATGGGACCCTCTTAAAACCCTCATAATTAATTACCAAAAAAAATTAAGATATCTAATGATTAATCCATGAAAAGCATAAATAATAGCTCAATCATAAGAACCATCAACATCTAAGTATTAAAAAAAATTCTTTTTATTGATTAATCATTAATAACAATCATCATATGGCATTGGTTACAAGAAAAAAATAATGATACTCTAATTATTAGCATTGTGTGTGTGTGATAGAGAATCTCTATGGGAATCACATTTGATTAAGAACCATCAACATCTAGAAAAAATGTTGTGTCCTTATTAATAAATAAAAATTCAATACTAAGATATGATGGAAAATATATAATAACACCACAATTAGCCTTCTACATGATAGTATAAATAGTATATAAATGATTGACCATATAACTCGTATTTTTAATGACTCCCATGAATCACATGTTATATAATTGAAGTAATAACTAATAGTAAAATAAATATTTGATTATTTATATGTGATGTAGGTCAAAATATGGGACCATCTAAGAAACAACTTCCTATCATATGAAGAATGATTTTAGATCTCTAAATTACAATATAATTAAAGTCTTCTAATTTGCACACTCTTGATGGTATTTTATTGATTGTAATTTATTTCAATTAGTAGATGGTGAATAACAATCAAATTTTACTTAGCAAGGTTCCCTTTATTTCTAGATTGATTTCTAATATGATGACTTCCTTTACATGGAAGTTATTTATCCTAAAGGATGACAACTTATGTTGATAGGATTTTATTTCTTAGATGATATACCTATGATGGCTTTCAGAATATTTTTGACATCACTTTTATTTAGTTGACAACATCCTCAATGACTTTATTTACTATGACATCTAGTTAGACTTGGTTGATACTCTATTAACCATCCTTAGGATGGAAACATGTGAAAGCAACATTCTGACTACAATATTTTGAAAATTATTTCTTGGGATAGTCTTTAGATGACACTTACTAAATGAAATTATATATTCCCTCAGTATGTTAACCTACAATAATAATTTATAAATATACAAATATAGTATCCTAACATTACATTAATACACACCATACCATAATTATTGGAAAGTAATTTACATTAAAATTTACCTTCAATTTGTTATTGATTATAACATTGAACATAAACCTAACCACTAAAGCTATATCTGCTACTCATTGTACAATAGTCTAACTTGATGTCCTCTCTTCTAATATTTCACATCTGATCTACTCTATCACTTCTTCCTTTGCTCCATATCTAATCTTCTTGCCCTCTTATTATTATTTTTTCTTTCATCTCTCAAACTTTGTCCAGTTTAAAGGCTTGGAAAACAATTATGGCCTAGCCATCTATATTTTTGGCCTTTCGATTATCATACATCAATTCTTCCATATGAATGTTCCTACATCATACTCATTTGGTAACATAAGTGTTTCATCATGCTTGCTAGTATCTTCAATGGATACTTTCTATTTAACAATATCTAAAGTAGTCATCCACATTTTTGGGTTAACTTTTTGGTTCTTCCACTTAACCATATAGTCATAATATATCTTATCTCTTGTTCTTCTCACCACTATGGAATCCATTATTGCTTTAATTTCATATCATTCCTAATATGGTAGTTGTGCTATCCATTTTTCTACTAAAATATTAATTGTATGATCTTCATCATCATCTCTATGTTAGTCATAGTGTAGGTACAAGTTGACTACATTAAATATTGAAAAAATATCTACACTCTTCACATTTAATTTAAAATGCATTAGCTACAAACTTCTTTAATACCTTATGAAGCCCAATCTTATTTGAGTTTAACTTATTATACATTCCTTTTGGAAATCATTCTTTTCAAAATTGTGCCAAAATGAAATATCCAACATAAAATTCCCTTATTATTTTTTTGGGATAAACATGGTGTTCATATTTCATCATAGTCTTCTCCAATTCAATTTTCACCTCTTGATGTAAATCATAAATTTAGTCAATAAATTATTATGCTACAACACTTGGTCTCTATATATGAATCATATTTTGCAACTCATCTACTCCTCTTGGACATGTTACATAGACAATCTAAAATGGACTTCTTCCTATACTTGATTTACAAAATTGTTGTATGTAAATTATGCCTATGCCAAAATATTATCCCATAGCTTTAGATTTTTTCCAGCTAAGCATCTCAAAAACTTTCTAAGTCTCTTATTCACAAATTCGGTGTCTCCATCCATTTTGGATTATATGTTAAACTAAATTTTAGCTTAGTATCAAATTTATTCCATAATTTTTACCAAAAATTATCTACAAATTTTGTGTCTTTATTACAAACAATAACTTTTGGTAATCCATCCAACCTTACCACTTTGTTTTTTTACAAGGTATAAAATATAACATCTCTAAGAATATACCAACAACAAAAAAAATTGAATCATTACATTTTTGTATCCTTAGCAACCCAAGAGTAAAATCAATGCTTACATCCTCACATGATTTCTCTAATACTGGTAATGGTTAATGCAACCTACTATTTTGACTTCTTCCCTTTGCATATTGACAAACTTGATAATACTACACAAATCTTCTTAGATCTGCATTTATTCTATAGCAAAAGTAACTCTCCTAAAGTTTATTTAGGGTTTGATCTATCCTAAAATATCTATCCTCAAGTTAGCTAAATGATCCATAGATATAAAACTACTTCCCCTTGTTCATTATGATTAGGGGATATGGTTCTCAATGGAGGAGCTTCCCCGTCTTCTTCCTCATAAGTTATATTTTCAATAATTGTTTTATTTCTTTTATAGGTTAGGTAATGTTGGTAGAGCATTTGGATTTTGTGCTAACTATCATGCAATATTACAAGTAATATAACAAGTTTCAACCATAGAAAGGGGGTTCAATTTTATTATGGTTTTTTTATATAGTTTATTCAAGGAATCATTATCCTTCCCCTAGTAGTATTAAAATTTTGGCTATATTCAGGTTATCTTTAAAAATATGATTTACTATAGGAAAACAATTTAGATGGTCTTCATTAAAAGTGTAACAAATTTTAAAGTTGATGAGGGAATGTTTAGGTCAAAGAGGTGTTTAAACATGTGTGTTGTTTCATGTTGATATCACCAAAGATGTAACATGTACCCCTAAGGATCTTATGATTCTAGCCTATGAAAATCAAAGTGGTTATACACTTGGAAAAGGGTTCTCAGTTGAAAGTCATTGTTTGTTTGAGTTTTTTGGTGGGAAATATTTAGTTCACCAAGGGTTGTTTACGGATTGCCTTAAATATATTTTTGTTTTTTCAATTAGCATATATATAAGGTTTTATCTGAAACATATGATACAAAAGGATGATTTTACAATGATTATGAAAATAATTATACATAAAAACAAGACTCCTAATCTACATGAACATTTTGATTACTTATAATAACTAGAAGATAAAAATAGGAATAACAAAACTAAAGTGAAATATATTTTATTTTGAGAAATGATATTAGAAGGCATGTATAAGCAAAAGCTCTAGTCTAAGTGTGCAAGTACTACATGCAATTTTGACTTTGAATGCTGAGTAAATACAAAAAGTATGTTTCCTTAACATGCAAATGAGTAAAATATCCTAGGTTCTTTATTTTCCACATTTTATGACTTACCTAGATAAGGAAAAAATAATTATACCACATTAATACTAAAAACAATAGGATGAAATGAGACTACCCTTAAGATTTGTAGAGGATATGATTGTAGCCTACGCTCTAATTTACTTCCTATGATAGATTCACTACCTTTTGACCTATTTTTTATAAAACCTTGCAAAAATATCATAAAGGGGTTAAAAATTCTATGTAGGGATCAAAAATGTTGCATAGGGTCAAAAAAACTACACATGGATAAAAAAAATTACAATAAAAAAAAATTCAAGAAAGAGAACCTACAAATACAAAACCCACAAACAAAAAACCTAAAATAGAGAAAAAAACTCAAGATAGAAAATTCTAGAATCAATATATAGGCTCTATCCATTAGATTTAGGGTAGTAAACTAGCTTGATGCAAGGATAACTCCACAAGGTTTGCCATTAAGGATTTTTGAAAATAAAATATGCTTAAAATGCACAATCATGCAAATAACATGTCAATATGAAATGCCAAAAGGAGAAAAGAAAATAGCTAGTTCCTTGATCCAGATCTACTCTTATCAAAGCTCAAAATACCAATTTCCCAATGCTTCATATATTCTTGCCATCATGGATAAAAAATAAACTCAAGAACCCTTGGTGACGGCTTCTATAGCATATACCTACAATTCTCTAGCATAAACCTACAAAACAAAACTTAGTGCAAAAAAATTATTCACCTTGCATTCCTTTGCTTCTTAAAAATTTATCAAATTCATTCAAAACTCTATTTGGCCTTTATGGATCCTTGAAGGGGGATTTTATTGAATAAATTCCACTATGAAATATCCATCAAGTATCACATGAGGGACATTAGAGTTGTGTAGTTCAAGGAGATGAAATGTCAAGTTATACCAATTGCATGGCTCGATCAGACCATTAATTTAGCATTTCATGAAGATAACCACCTTTACTGGTAGTTGCATGGGATGATTGGAAGGTGATTGAGTATTTAATTGCTTATAATTGGTAGTTAAAATAAGGGAGACAAGATTCTAGTTGGATGCAATATTAATGGAACTTATGGCTACTGGAAGTCATGCCACCAGAATGAAATTTTTTTGAAGCCTTTGTAAAAACATTAAGATCTTAAAAAAATGTTGAGGGATAACAAAAAAACTAAGAACTCGAAAAAATATTGAGGGGTCAAAAACATTGAATGCTCAAAAAAAAATTTGGAATTTTTGCAACAGAATATTTTTGTGCTAGGGTATTTTGAGAGGTGAAATGATATTCAAGCATAGTAATGTTTATGCTCATTGAAAGTCATTTTTTATATCTTTCCAATGGTACTAGTTTTGTGAAATTTAGAGATGATTAAGTAGTTGTTGGTGTCTTTTTACCTTGAATTTAGGTACAAAAGGATAGTTTGGTTATGTCAGTCATAGGGCTAGTTAGTAGCATGTCTAGTCCATAAATTGGGTGTGTACACTAGGTTTTATTTAAAATTCAATATTAATTATAGCTCATTGGGTTAAGGTTAACATTACGTAAGATAGCACATATAAGAAAAAGTAGACATGGTCCTAACAAATTAAGAAAATTTACAATGAAAGCTAAGGTTCAAATACTATAGATAAATTATAAAACCTTAAAATTTAAATAATATTATATAAATACCAAAAAAAAGTCACATAGGTATACTTGCAACGTAATCTTGCCAATGTATATAAACATAATTGTCAAATATATAGGTTGTTAAAGTATATGGTAAAATTATCATGATGTAATATTGTGGAACATTTTAGTATTATATAATCACTCAATAAAGAGTACTAACAATAATAACTATAGATTTGTATATATTTAATACATCTTATTATTTGTAGCATATTTATAATAAACATAAAATTCTCATAAAATTTACACAATAATTTTAATTTTATGTTTTCATTGACCAATAATACTAAGTATAAAAGTAATAAAATAATCATAGAGATATTATAAAACATAAACACAAATTGTTTCTTTGAAATATTTCCACAAGTTTTAAAATCTATATTTAATTTTTGAAATAATTAATTATATTGAAATATAAAATAAAAATGAACATATTATGATACATAAAAGATTATTTTTCATTTTTGTATGAATTCAAAATATTGGAAACTAAAATATAGCATTTTTTTGTTAGGTTAGAAGAAGGGATTTTGAAAGGGTCCCCGAACCTTGTACAAACTTTAAATAAAGAGAGGCATTAGAGATCCAAATTAAAGCTTCCAAAAATGAAACAACACCAAACTACAATGCACAAGGCAAATAAAACAAGAGTAAATCAACCGTAAAACTAACCCAAACTACAAACAACAATAGGATAATTTATCACAATAGTAAAACATTAAAAAAGAACCAAAAACCAAGGAGGATATTTAGCTATGATCTTTTCCATCCCAACCACTTTTCTCTAGCTAAGTTCTTAGGGAGATAATTTTACACTTCAAATCCTCCAAGCGGATCTCATAATACTTAATATTTCATGTCAATATTTGGATTGATTTCCTTGAATAATTGAGATCCTTTAGGATTAAATAATTTTGCTTGAGACCCTTTATAACATGTTTTCGAGGGAGTTCCCTGGTAATATAACTCTTGGTTTTATTTTTTTCCACTTTGCAATATTCCTTGGACATGATCCCATTCTTAGGTTAATCTTGAACCCATAGAGAGTCCTTTTGAATGAAAGCATCACATTGTTTTACCATCTCCACCTTATATTCCTAATCATAGAGCTTTACCACCTTCACCTTCAGAAAATAATTATCCTCCTTAAAATAGTCTTAGGGAGAACATCCATTAATATGCTTGCCCTATTCTTAGAAGTAGGGTACACATCAGGGGAATCCTTTGAATCACTATCAAAATATCTTATTTTCATATCTTGATATTTAGAAATGATTTCATCCATTGCCTTAAAAAAATTGGCTTCTCCTTCACCTCTTGAGGCTTCTTTCCCTTAGTTCCCCACATGACTTTCCCAAGAAATACCTTCATTGTGATAACATGCTTAAATATGATTAAGAGTATACCCTTGTGCAAAGGATCCAAAGCTTTACCATGCTAGACTACATCAATAGTTTTCTCCAATGATCTGAGAGGAAAGGAATAAATATTCATCTTTTGACCTCTCCAAAGATAATTTAGAAAATCAAAGTGGAAAAATCTAACAATTGAGGTATTTTATTCTATAGTAATATAGTCCATAATAGACAAAACTACACAATGTCGTGACAATGGAAAATACTCCCACTCCAACCAATTTTATTCCTTCCACGGATGCTCATTAGTGTCAAAAAATCTCTATATATCCCTAGTTAAAGAGTGTTTTTTCCTTTAGAATGTAGTCACCTTTTGCATCATAACTTTTGACATCTACCAATAATGTTATATTAATAGTGATGTTATAGCAAAAATCCTTGAATTTCCCTATAGATAAAGAATGGGAAATCTGATTGGAGAGTTCAAGATCATATCCTTCAAATTTTCTAAAGAATTTCCAAATGCCCCCCTTCTCCAAAATCTCCTAGACCTATTTGTATGCACTTAAGAGCAAACGATTCAATATTAGGTTTTTATCTTCCATATTCAAAATATCTTACCTGGGACGCTCATGATCCTATATAATTACTGTATAATATTACATGCATTGCACCTAGAGGAAGTCCTAGGGCAAAATGATCTTTCCCAAACCTTGGAACTTGGATGAGCATGCAAAGTCACATACACCTCAAACCAACCTTTTAGAGCTGACCTATAACTCATGTTACAATGATTAGAAAAGAAAATTAAAATCATAAAAATAGGTAAGAAGGGAGTGGTAGACTGAAGAAAATCTAGATTTCCATGGCTTTCCATGATAATCATATTAGATTTTTTGTCTAGTTAAGGATTCCCCTTAGATATAATCATGCTCTAAATAATTCCATGAACTTTACCCCTACATGAACTCCTTTGAAATTGCACACTTTTACATCCCCCCATTTTGTTCCTTTCCCTTGAAGTGATCCTCCGTAGACACTAATGTCTTTTTAATCCTTAATAGTAACATAAAACTCATAGGATAGATATCATAAGATCAAATACAATATAGCCACAATATAGACAAAGATGATAAGGATGAAAATTATAGAATTAGAGAACATAATTTATAGAATTTTATTATGTAAAAAACTTGTACATCAATTTATGGAGCTTTGTATTTATAGAGCAGAAAAAACGGTGCACCTAGAAGAGGGAAATGAGATGCATCTATTGCTATCTTAATCCAAGAACTACAAAAGCAATATTTTAAGTAATCATAAGAGACAAATAAGTCAAACAAATGGATGGTTCTATTTATATTATTGCATTTGTCAAATATGTAGTTAAAAAATTTCCCCTTGAAGGCTCTCAATTAATACAGCTCTTTACAATATCCAAAGGTTCAAATTCTTCAAAATTTTGATGCTTTCAGTGTCTTCCTCACACTCACAATTTAAGAGCGGATTTTTGCTACCGCTGAATGTTCTATCATTGTTCTGATATGTTGCTCCCTCCTCATGCACTATAATTACTGTATAATATTACATGCATTGCACCTAGAGGAAGTCCTAGGGCAAAATGATATTTCCCAAACCTTGGAACCTGGATGAGCATGCAAAGTCACATACACCTCAAACCAAACTTTTATTACATGCATTGCACCTAGAGGAAGTCCTAGGGCAAAATGATCTTTCCCAAACCTTGGAACTTGGATGAGCATGCAAAGTCACATACACCTCAAACCAAACTTTTAGAGCTGACCTATAACTCATGTCACAATGATTAGAAAAGAAAATTAAAATCATAAAAATAGGTAAGAAGGGAGTGGTAGACTGAAGAAAATCTAGATTTCCATGGCTTTCCATGATAATCATATTAGATTTTTTGGCTAGTTAAGGATTCCCCTTAGATATAATCATGCTCTAAAGAATTCCATGAACTTTACCCCTACATGAAATCCTTTGAAATTGCACACTTTTACATCCCCCCATTTTGTTCCTTTCCCTTGAAGTGATCCTCCGTAGACACTAATGTCTTTTTAATCCTTAATAGTAACATAAAACTCATAGGATAAATATCATAAGATCAAATACAATATAGCCACAATATAGACAAAGATGATAAGGATGAAAATTATAGAATTAGAGAACATAATTTATAGAATTTTATTACGTAAAAAACTTGTACATCAATTTATGGAGCTTTGTATTTGTAGAGCAAAAAAAACGGTGCACCTAGAAGAGGGAAATGAGATGCATCTATTGCTATCTTAATCCAAGAACTACAAAAGCAATATTTTAAGTAATCATAAGAGACAAATAAGTCAAACAAATGGATGGTTCTATTTATATTATTGCATTTTTCAAATATGCAGTTACAAAATTTCCCCTTGAAGGCTCTCAATTGATACAGCTCGTTACAATATCCAAAGGATCAAATTCTTCAAAATTTTAATGCTTTCAGTGTCTTCCTCACACTCACAATTTAAGAGCGGATTTTTTCTACCGCTGAATGTTCTATCATTGTTCTAATTTGTTGCTCCCTCCTCATGCACTATAATTACTGTATAATATTACATGCATTGCACCTAGAGGAAGTCCTAGGGAAAAATGATCTTTCCCAAACCTTGGAACTTGGATGAGCATGCAAAGTCACATACACCTCAAACCAACCTTTTATTACATGCATTGCACCTAGAGGAAGTCCTAGGGAAAAATGATCTTTCCCAAACCTTGGAACTTGGATGAGCATGCAAAGTCACATACACCTCAAACCAACCTTTTAGAGCTGACGTATAACTCATGTCACAATTATTAGAAAAGAAAATTAAAATCATAAAAATAGGTAAGAAGGGAGTGGGAGACTGAAGAAAATCTAGATTTCCATGGCTTTCCATGAAAATCATATTATATTTTTTGGCTAGTTAAGGATTCCCCTTAGATATAATCATGCTCTAAAGAATTCCATGAACTTTACCCCTACATGAACTCCTTTGAAATTGCACACTTTTACATCCCCCCATTTTGTTCCTTTCCCTTGAAGTGATCCTCCTTAGACACTAATGTCTTTTTAATCCTTAATAGTAACATAAAACTCATAGGATAAATATCATAAGATCAAATACAATATAGCCACAATATAGACAAATATGATAAGGATGAAAATTATAGAATTAGAGAACATAATTTATAGAATTTTATTATGTAAAAAACTTGTACATCAATTTATGGAGCTTTGTATTTGTAGAGCAGAAAAAACGGTGCACCTAGAAGAGGGAAATGAGATGCATCTATTGCTATCTTAATCCAAGAACTACAAAAGCAATATTTTAAGTAATCATAAGAGACAAATAAGTCAAAAAAATGGATGGTTCTATTTATATTATTGCATTTGTCAAATATGCAGTTACAAAATTTCCCCTTGAAGGCTCTCAATTGATACAGCTCGTTACAATATCCAAAGGATCAAATTCTTCAAAATTTTGATGCTTTCAGTGTCTTCCTCACACTCACAATTTAAGAGCGGATTTTTGCTACCGCTGAATGTTCTATCATTGTTCTGATTTGTTGCTCCCTCCTCATGCACTATAATACCTAGGTCTACAAAAAAAGAAATCAGATTTGTTAATAGCATGTGTGGATTGAAGTGCAATCAAAGATATATATGTGATAATGAGCTTGAAAGAGGAAATGTATAACAGATGATTCAAAATTGTTCCAAATGATACCAAAACTTAGGATCATGCATATAATGTACTTTGAAAATGATCTAAACAAGAATAGAAAGAAAATTGCACACATATATATGGTCATCTCTTAGTGTGTCATTCAAGACTGCAAAACAAGAAATGCATTATAATGGGTGAAAAACAACTCAAAATTGTACCAAAACTTAACAAAAGGCATAAAATATATTCTAGAATTGATCTATGTAAAAATAGAAGAGAAATTGTGCTCAAATTTGTAGACATCCTTGGGTGATCCATTTAGGACTATCACCATTTGGAGGTCATCCTAGGGTGATATAGCCACCAAATCTGGTGGTTTTTACCACCAATTCCTCTAGGATTTGATATAAATTACTCCTAGGGGTATTGTCATCAAATTTTAGGATCTACTTCACTCAAATGGATTGATTTTCTAAATGGATTGTGCATTTTGGAATCACTTGAAAACCTCCTTCGCTTGATGGAGATCTCAAGGAAAAACATGTGGTGAATTGGGGATAAATCTCGACAACACTTCATTGCAAAATATTACAAAGACTTCCCCCATAAATTGGGTGGAATGATTCCACTTTATATCTCAAGTGAGTATATGGTCAAATGGGCATGCAAGGACATGTGAGGTAGATACTGCCATTTATCCAAAGCCTTACCATGTGTTGGAGGGGGAAGGAATCTCCATTTTGGGCCTCCAATTTGCAACTTTGCATGATATTTATGCAACCTCAAATTGGCATGGGTGAGGTAAATGGTATATTTTGGGTGCCATTTATCTTGAATTTAACTTTTTAAGGGTCCAAGGCCATGGTCATCCCACCCAAGGATGGTTTCTAGTGGTCGTCCCTAGGTAGGATGACCATGAACTATGGTCATCCCAGGGTAGGACAGTCATGCCTGCATGGCCCAAAACTTCCCAAAAGTGGGGTAGAACCTCCCAAGAGTGGTTAGGACAACTATTTAATCTCTAATGGTTTCCCAAGTGGGGCATATGGTGTCTATTAGAATGTGTTGTGGTAGTCTAATCGGACTGATGTAATTTTAGTGTCTATAAATGCTTCTTTTTGGGATGCATTGTGTGCAGCATAGTACAAAGAAAAAATGTATGACTAAAATATCAAATGATTAAGGTTATTCAATAAACAAACCAAATTTAGATGCCCTAGTCATGGAAAGAGCATGCATCCTTGAATCCTTGCTTCTGACAAGGTAAGGAACTTGATTCAAGTACAACCTTTTGTGTAAGTATTACTTGATATTGGACATTGTTTAGTCATGAAAATGTGATGCCTATGATCCTTCATGGTTCATTAATGCCAAGCATTTATTTAATTGAATTTTTTACTTTTTTTATACCCTCAGCAAGGGTGATTATTTTTGGAAATGATTCATTGACGAACACGATTTGCATGATTTAGTGTATTAATATTGATTTTGATTATGAATTTGCTAATTTTGACTACCTCATAAAGAAATGAGTCGATGAGGGAATGATGAATGATAAAATTTATGAGTCGCTTGACCCATAAGACATGGTTGGATTTCCTTCAATTTTACATGCTATAAAATTTATCTGTTTTGTGGGGATTTTGATGATTTTGTGGATATTTCATGGAGGAAAGGAATTTAATGCCTCTTTCCCATGGAATGGTCCAACCAAAATGGTATTATTGGGTATTTAAGTAGATAATTTTCAGTTCATCCATGAAAAATTTGGTTTAATCTTGATCCATAGTGAATTTTATCATATTTGACTTGTTTTTGGAGGTTTTTAAGCCATTTTTGGTGTTTTTTTGCTATTTTTGAGGTTTTTTTTGGTGGCCATCCAAAGGTGGAATGGCTGCATAGTTTATTTCTATACTAGTGTGGGATGGTAATCCAATTTTCCTATAGTTCCATCCTAGGATGGCCATGCTCATCCTAGGCCTTTCTAAGCTCAAATTTGGAAAAATGAGCTCATTTGCAAACTTCTAGCTTGGCCAACTGAGAGGTGAGGAGTAGGAGATTGATTTTTCAAATCATAGTACTACTGAAAACCATATCACAATCACCATGAGCCATCTTGTGGACTCAATTGAGTGGTAGATCCAACATGAGACGGGTAAGGGCTGAATATTCTCCTATATTTTATTGAACTTGGAAATGTAATTATTTTTGCATTTTCCAAAAAAAAAACACTAAATCTTAGTAAATGAACCTTAGTAGTGATATTATGTAGGAATTTGTGCTTTATTTTTTGTTTTTGTACATTTTTATTACATTATTTTGTATTTTTATGATATTTTATGCCTATTTTTGGTGGCCGAGAAGGCCATTTTTGGGTAATTTTGGAGGTCATCCCTGGGAGGTACGGCTATCCTAAGCTATTTGAGGGCCATCCATGGGTGCAAAAACCACCAATTTGGGGGCCATACCTAGGTGGGATGACCATGATTTTGCAATAAAAAGGGCCATTTTTGTGTTTTTGGGTTTCTTTTTGCTTCTTTTTGCTTTTTTTTTGTTTTGGGTGTCACTTTTTGCCAAGTGATTAAGAGTCGGTATAAATTTATGAATCGATTTAGGACCATTCATGGCCTACTGATAGAGGAGGACTTGTAATAGATTGACACCATTAGTATTAATTAAGTGACATGGCTAGAGCCAATGATGGGAAACAGAACCTACTTGACTACGTTGATAGATTTGTGGAACCCTCACACCAACACATTCCACTTGCCTACTAGGGATATAATGATGACCCTAGAGGATGTCTATCAGATTCTATGCATTATGATAGAGGGGAATTCGATTATATCTACTCATAGGGATATCAGATATATGATTTTGTAGAGATACTTCGGAGATGACTAGCCTAAGGTGCTATGAGATTTGCCTTGTGGAGGTATCCTAGTGGATCTATGGTATGATGCAGAGGTCTTGATAATAAGACATGCCCTACTGATGACACTTATTTCTAACATGCTACTGTTGGACTCATCAGGATCCAGGTTGCCATGGAACCTTTTGGATTTAGCATTTCACAGGTGGAGTGCATCATAGAGAGACCTTTAGTGATGACATGGGGCACTATGTTATTTGCATAACTCTATGAAAAGTTGTACGAGATAAACTATCATGGGTGGAAAGGATTAGGTTGCAAATTTCTATTGTAGGTGTGGGGATGGTAGCATATTGTCATGGATTGACCATGGGGGCTACCTTGGATGATGTGGGCTACCTTGGATGAATCAAGGTAGATGTGGTTATTTGGAGACAATACAAATACTATCCAACATCACCCGAGGTTGAGGCACAACTTTGGAAGGTATGGTGAGAGAGGTGGCTAGTTGGTCAAAACAGGACTGAGTGAGAGTACTTCCTATATTCTCAAGTATTACGATAGTTTAGTATATTACAAGGGTTACATAGTGATCCAGTTATCTATTGACATCATGGTTATGAGAGGACAATGACTTGGTCTACAGTGGAGGCATTTGGGGAAGAGGTAGATCTTGTGGAGTCTACCTCTAAAGATATGATGTCGAGACCAAAGCAGAGTATAACTCTTGGTGGGTAATGCATCATTGGCATGGGGATAGACCACTAGGGGATACTATGGCTATAGGGGTAAAGGAGGCTCATGGGGAGGCTCCAAATGAGGCTCCAACTAAGGAGGAGTCATGCTTGGGTGAGCGACATGACGAGGGGGTATACTCAAGGGAGTGACATGTTCATCATCGGATAGATGGTGAGTGTATGGATACCTTGAATATGAATGATGGCAAGCCGAGATTCAATCAACAGAACTTCAAATTAAT
Organism: Wollemia nobilis; assembly: GCA_028583015.1. Taxonomy (NCBI): domain Eukaryota; kingdom Viridiplantae; phylum Streptophyta; class Pinopsida; order Araucariales; family Araucariaceae; genus Wollemia; species Wollemia nobilis. The sequence goes on along the minus strand of JAQPPZ010001220.1, from coordinate 2,674,435 downwards.
TTTTTTGCAAATAGCTTAATACAGTCTTACATTACAGTTTCCAGGCATATTTCCTTTCCCCCTCAATCCCGAACTCACCATCCCCTGCCCTTACAAATTTTGAGTTTTTATCGAGGCCTCGATCCTCTAGGCAATTAATGCCCCCGCCTAACAAAAATTCAAATTCGATTTTCCCCCCGGCCGAGTTTTCAAATTTTTTGCCATAAATGGGCAACTGCCCGATCCGCCATGAAGCTTGCATTAATGGCCTCCCTTAACCTGCACCCACCATTTTGTTTTGACTATTCTTTTGTACCGCTGTCTCAACCATAAAGTCCATCGCCTGTAATTGTTGTTCTACCAGAAATAATAATAAAAAGAAACATATGCGTGGTCGACATCTTTCTCTTCAAATTACGTGGCCCTCATCTTTGACTTAATACATGTATGCTTCCGCATGTCAATTTCAACCTTACCCCCAACTGGTTGCGTCGCTTTTAACACACGTGGCAGCCACGTGTCTATTTCAGCCTTGCCTGGTCGTCCGCGTGTAAACTTTGGTCTGTCTTCTTATTGGCCGCGATATCGCGACAGGTCGCGAAATCGCGACATGTCGCGATATCGCGACCAAAAGCGCCTTCACCCTACCGAGCCCAAATCGTGACCCCCTTTTGCCTTCGTCATGCCGAGCCTCTTGGGGTCGCGATTTCGTGACATGTCACGAAATCGTGACATGTCGCGATTTCGCGACCCCCCCTTGCTTATGCCTTGCTGAAGCCATGTCGAAGCTTTTGAGGTCGCGATTTTGTGACATGTTGTGAAATCATGACATGTCATGATTTCGTGACCTCCTTCCCCCTTGCTTTACAAAAAACTTCCCCCTTGAAAAACTGAAACAAATCAAAATGTAAAGTACTTAGAAAATTTAGAAAAATTTTGGAAGATGCAAGATTGCTCTACTGTCGTCGGATGCTCCTGCATTAGACACCCGGAGTAAATTAAAAGTGATCCTCACTTCTATTTTGTTAGGGGAAGACCCAGGCGGTCAACCTCCATTTTCGACAACCAAGTTGCATCTTCAACAGGTCTGCCCTTCCACTTTATCAAATATTCAGAATACTATTTGTTTCTGGTGTTTCTGCCTTCACGAGTGTCTAATATTTCTTCGACCTCGTCGGTGGTTGGAGTAGATGTTGGAATTTGCCATAATCCTATACTTGGTACCTCTGTACTCTCTCCCTCATGATATTCCACTAAATCTGAAATATTAAAAACAGGTGAAATGTCAAGCCAACTTGGCAATTCCACTTCATATGCATTTCTTGACTCCCGTTTTTCCAGTATTCTGCATGGCCCAAACTTCTTCATCTTCAATTTGTTATAAGTTTTGGCAGGAAATCTTTCCTTCTCGAGATGGACCATGACTTCATCTCCTACTTCGAACTCTTTGAACCGTCGCTTCTAGTCTGCTCTTGTCTTATATTGAGTATTCATTTTTATAATTTGTTTTCTTACTTCTTCATGCAGACTTTTCATATGTTCCGCAAATTCTTCTGCCTCGGCACTGCACTTTTCTCTCTTATCCAACTTTCTCAGTTCAGACACATTTCTTGGGCTATTTCCATATATTATCTGGAACGGAGATTTATTGGTGCTCTTATTGACTGAATTGTTATACGCAAATTCCGCCTACGGTAAAACTAAATCCCATCCCTTGGGTTGATCTGCTATCAAGCATCTCAGTAAATTACCCAGGCTTCTATTTACCACCTCTGTCTGTCCATCAGTCTGTGGGTGGTATGCAAAACTGAATTTCAGATCTGTCTTCAACTTCTTCCATAGAGTTCTCCAGAAATACCCAACAAATTTTGTATCTCTGTCAGAAACAATGCTCTTCGGTAGACCGTGAAGTCGTACCACTTCCTTGAAAAATAACCCTGCAATGTGAACCGCATCACTTGTTTTCTGGCATGGAATAAAGTGTGCCATCTTGGAAAATCTATCAACTACTACAAATACGAGTCATTTCCCCTCTGTGTTCTTGGCAATCCGAGGACGAAGTCCATGCTGACATCCTCCCATGGTCGCTCAGGTACTGGTAAAAATTGATACAATCCCATGTTCTATCTTCTCCCCTTTGCCATCTGGCATATTCTACAGCTCTGTACAAACTTTTTCACATCTTGCTGTAGTTGCGGCCAATAGTAATTTTCGCTCACCAGGGCAATTGTCTTATCCTGGCCAAAATGTCCGGCCAGTCCTCCATTGTGTTTCTCCTTGACTAAGTTTTCCCGCATGGAACTCCTTGGAATGCATAATTTACTTCCTCTGAACAACATTCCGTCTTGGATTAGAAAATCCAACCATTTTGTCCTGTCCATAGTAACAGGTGTCAAGCAAGCCGTCCAGGCTTCTACAAAATCCGGATCTTCAGGGTACAAACCCTTCAGTTCTTCAAATCCCACTACTTCCACTGTCATTTTAATCAGTAAATTCTGCCTTCTACTTAAGGCATCTGCAACTCTGTTTGATTTCCCACTTATGTGCTTCAGCACAAAGGTATAGCTTTGGAGGAACTCCACCCACTTCATGTGCCTTTGATTCAGTTTTGTTTGACTGTTAATGTACTGTAAAGCCTGATGATCAGTAAATAGAACAAACTCCTTTGGCAATAAATAGTGTCTCCACTTCTTCAGAGCCTGAACTATAGCATAAAATTCTTGGTCATAAACTGAATACTTTTTTCGAGCATCATTTAGCTTCTCATTGAAATAAGCAACAGGTCTGCCTTCTTGACTCAGTACAGCCCCTATTGCACTGCCACTAGCATCACAGTCCACCTGAAATACCTTGTTAAAGTCTGGGAGTGCCAAAACAGGCTGTTCTATGACCTTTTTCTTTAATGCATCAAAGCTCCTTTCAGCCCCTAATGTCCACTTGAACTCTTTTTTATCCCCTCTCATTGTTTACGTGAGAGGTGCACAAATCTTGCTTGAAGTTCTTTATGAACTTCCTGTAAAAGCTGGCTAGACCATGAAATGATCTTACTTCTATTGTGCTTCTTGGGGTAGGCCATTCGATGATGGCTCTCACCTTCTCTGGGTCCATTTTCAGACCTTTTGTTGAGATTACAAACCCCAGGTATACTAACTCTTTCTTGACAAAATTACACTTTTTTAGATTTATTAATAATTGCTCCTCCCGCAGCTTTTCAAAAACCCTCCTGATATGCATCAGGTGTTCCTCCAGGGTTCTGCTGAATATTAATATATCATCTAAATAAACAATGACAAACTTTCCCAGAAACTCTTTCAGTACTTCATTCATCAGCCGCATGAAGGTACTTGGTGCATTGGACAGCCCAAATGGCATGACCAACCACTCATACAAGCCCTCTCTTGTCTTGAAGGCTGTCTTCCACTCATCTCCTTCTCGGATACGGATCTGATGATAACCACTTTTCAGGTCAATCTTCGTGAAGTACTCAGCTCCACTTAAACAGTCCATGATATCATCCATCCTTGGCAATGGGAATCTGTATTTGATAGTGATTTTGTTGATTGCCCGAGAGTCTGTGCACATTCTCCACTCTCCATCCTTCTTGGGTGCTAGTACTATAGGCACTGCACACGGGCTAAGACTCTCCCTAATCAATCCTTTCTCCAGCAACTCCTGGACCTGTCTGTTTAACTCCTCAGTTTCTATAGGTGTCATTCTGTGTGCAACTTTATTTGGCAAGCTTGATCCTGGCACCAAATCTATATGGTGGCTGATCTTCCTTACTGGGGGTAAACCCTCAGGCACATTATCTGATACAATATCTGGAAATTCCTCCAACAGATCTAGGACTTCTACCGGGGTATCTTTGCATTCCTCCTCCCTAACTCTGGGAATTATTGCATAACACAAATGTTCATGCTTCAAACCATCCAAAAATTTTCTCCCTTCAACTAAACAGATTCTGGAGTTGTTACACACCTTTTCATCCGCCTCCTTCATGGGTTTCAACTTATGGCGTACACCATTCTTTGTCAATGAGTAGGTGTTGGCACGGTCGTCATGCACTGCACTCCGGTCAAACTGCCAGGGCCTTCCCAGCAACATATGGCAAGCATCCATAGGCGGGATGTCGCACAGGACCTCATCACAATAATTTCCAATATTAAATTTAATGGAGCACTTGCTCATTGACCAAAGCCCTATGGTCCTTCACGTAACCATGCGACCCGATATGGATGCGGGTGCTTCTTCCTCTCTAATTGTAACTTGGTAACCATTTCTTCTAAAACCAGGTTATCCGTGCTACCATTATCAATAATAATATTGCAAACCTTGCCCGCGCATTTACACCTTGTGCGGAATAAACTTCTTCTATGATCTGTGTCCTTCTCCTCATTCAATAGGACTCTTCTTACGATCATTGCTTCCCCTCTCTCCGCTTCTTCGGAATGTTCAGACTCGAGCATCTTCCTCTGCCACAGCAGCCCTGGCTGGACCCTCAGGCCTCTTGTTCATCCTTTCTCGGTGTTGTGGACACTCAAATGCCCGATGCCCTTCTTCACCACAGTGGAAACATGTCCCACAAAATACTCCTCTTCCAAACCCTCGTCCAGATCCACCCCGTCCTCTTGGGTAGCTGTTCTGATCACGGGGCTGATAAACATCCTCTTCCCTTTGATCCTGGTTGCTACTGGCTTCACCAGTCTTCTTCAGATCTTTATATTTTTCTCCATTGGTTCTCCCACCAGTTCTTCCACCATGGCCCCTTCCTCTTTGCTTGCCTTCAAACCGCCTATTCAGTTTTTCTTCCACCTTTAAGGCAAACTGGTAAGCATCCTCAATGGTGCTTACCCGAACTAGGCTCAGCTCTTCCTGGATACCGAGTCTCAACCCATTGATATAACGGGCTACCTTTTCTTTGTTTGCCTCTAAATGTCCAGTTCTAATAGAGATCTTGTAAAACTCCTCGGTGTATTCTTGGACAGTTTTGTTTGTCTGTCTCAAACTCTGCATTTTCCTTAGCAGATCCAACTCGTAATCTGCCAAAATAAACTGTCTTTTCAGCTTTTCCACCATTCTATCCCATCTTGTTATTCTCTCCTTCCCTCTTCTGTTCCTCTCCAACTGTATTCCCCTCCACCAAATGCTGGCATGACCCTTCAACTTAGTCTTAGCAAATCTGACCCGATTAGGGTCTTCAACCTCCTCGTATTCGAAATATTCTTCTAAATCATTTATCCAGTCAATCACCTCTTCTGGATTTAGGTTTCCCGAGTATGTAGAAACCTCCATTTTTGGTTGCTTTCCAATCTGAGAGATGGCCTTGTACAACCTGGCTTGTGCAGGATCCATAGCCTCTTCTTCTTCCTCAGACTGGTCTTCTTCTTCATCAACTTCGTCTTCACTTCCCTCATCCCTTTCGGGCTCGTGCCTTCTGCGTAGCTCCTCTTGCAAGGCTTGAACTTGTCTCTGCAAGGCTCGGAAGTCTTCGGCCGGCACCACATTTCCTACTCCACCATGGTTTCTTCGTGGAGGCATTTTTTTCTTTCTTCCCTTACAAATCCTTCCACAGATCCTGGTGTAACTGCCTCTCTTTCGGCGATCTGTTACACGCTCAGGAGCTCCCACTCTGATACCACTTGATGGCAAGCCGAGATTCAATCAACAGAACTTCAAATTAATTTTTTTGCAAATAGCTTAATACAGTCTTACATTACAGTTTCCAGGCATATTTCCTTTCCCCCTCAATCCCGAACTCACCATCCCCTGCCCTTACAAATTTTGAGTTTTTATCGAGGCCTCGATCCTCTAGGCAATTAATGCCCCCGCCTAACAAAAAATTCAAATTCGATTTTCCCCCCGGCCGAGTTTTCAAATTTTTTGCCATAAATGGGCAACTTCCCGATCCACCATGAAGCTTGCATTAATGGCCTCCCTTAACCTGCACCCACCGTTTTGTTCTGACTGTTCTTTTGTATCGTTGTCTCAACCATAAAGTCCATCACCTGTAATTGTTGTTCTACCAGAAATAATAATAAAAAGAAACATATGCGTGGTCGACATCTTTCTTTTCAAATTACGTGGCCCTCATCTTTGACTTAATACATGTATGCTTCCGCGTGTCAATTTCAACCTTACCCCCAACTGGTTGCATCGCTTTTAACACACGTGGCAGCCACGTGTCTATTTCAGCCTTGCCTGGCCGTCCGCGTGTAAACTTTGGTCTGTCTTCTTATTGGCCGCGATATCGCGACAGGTCACGAAATCACGACATGTCGCGATATCACGGCCAAAAACGCCTTCACCCTACTAAGCCCATTGGGGTCACGATTTCGTGACCCCCTTTTGCCTTCGTCATGCCGAGCCTCTTGGGGTCACGATTTCATGACATGTCACGATTTTGCGACCCCCCCTTGCCTGCGCCTTGCTGAAGCCAAGTCGAAGCTTTTGAGGTCACGATTTTGTGACATGTCATGAAATCGTGACATGTCGCGATTTCGTGACCTCCCTCCCCCTTGCTTTACAAAAAAACTTCCCCCTTAAAAAAAACTAAACAAATCAAAATGTAAAATACTTAGAAAATCTGGAAAAACTTTGGAAGATGCAAGATTGCTCTACTGTCGCTGGATGCTCCTGCATCAATGAAGTATTATTAGGGGGACTATGGTGAGGAGGATTTGGATGAGCCAGGAGTGCATGCATGGTTGGAAGCATGATATGCCACCATTGTAGAGCTACAAGGCAAGCTTATCAGAGGTAGACAAGAGTGGATGGAGTAGACAAAGGATAGGACTCTCCTATAGGTACAGGTGCAGAGTGCATCGATAGATATTGATCGACAAGCACTAGAGTTAGCTACTCTTCTATCACATGTTAGAGTTTGGAGCCTAAGCCATGGGGAACCTAGTAATGACAAGGTATCCAGGCTATGGGAGGAGGTGGCACATATCTAGATCTTATTGAGTGACTACCAAGCACATCACCGAAACGATACAACATACACATAAGATTTTGAGGATGAGATAGCATACCTTAGAGGGCACTTACCAGCTCACTATTTTGCTAGTGGGTCACATCAAAGTAGGTGGAGTGTTATAGGGTAGTCATCTATGAGGATGGAAGTCCTAGCTCCATGAGGAGAGTAGATAGGGCTGGGGGAAAATATCTAGGAGCTCTCAATGAGCACCGATTGAGGGTGGGGGTGAGAGTCATGGTGCCAATCCTGTGTGACCATGGATTTTGAGACTTTATGGTTCTTTTTGTATTTTTAGAGTGTGAGGTCTGAGGACCCACTTGATTATAGCCTACAGGTAGTTTTTGGATGATGATGTATATTTTTACCCCATACACACACACACATACATATATATATATATATATATATATATATATATATATATATATATATTGTGTGTGTGTGTGTGTGTGTGTGTGTGTGTGTGTGTGTGTGTGTGTGAGTTGTTATTATTGTCATCATATTTTTACTTATTAATTTACTATATGTATGCAATGCTTATGTTTGCTTTACTAATGCTTTGATATATGCTTATCATGGATGCATGTATTGTAATATGTTGTTATTTGATGATATGTACCTGTGTGTATGCATAATGAAATGAATAATTTTTTGATTTGTATGGTGAAATATGGATGCTATTTGACACACTATGTTAGCACCATATACTGTATAAAATTCATCAATTCACTTTGAAGTAGGGAAAAAATGGTGCACCTAAGAGTGATAAACAAGCATTGCAAAAGGACACATTTAAGCAACCATATAAGCAAAATAAGTGCAAGAAAAGGTGTTTCTCTTTATTTAATTTTGTGAATCATAACAATGGTTACATAGATACCCCCTTAAGGGCTATTAAGGTGATACAATTGTTACAAAATGGTTCCCAAGGATTGAATCCTCAAAGTAACTCGCGTGCACTTCCAATGTATTTTTTCATAGCCACAATTGAGGTGGGAAAACTTATGATACCATCACTTTGTTATATGACCTTGTTCTATTTCCTCATGTACTTTAAATCATACACCTACACACAAAGAAATCAGAATAATTAAATAGCAAGTGTGTATGGTGAAAACATGTAATCCCCACAGACACTGAAATACTAGAAAACATGAATATGTAAGACACTTATTTGAATCAACTCCAAATAACTTGAAATTGAATAGGTATGTAAAATATATGATTTTGTGAATATATTACTAAAAAAAAAACCAAACTGATGGTATGGTGTAATCGCAGTAGACCTACGAAGCCTGCAAAACCTAAAACAAACAATTTCTACCCCTAAACATATCCAAAATGCATGAAACTTGGAAATAATACATAAAATTACATTTAAAGACAACCCATGTGGTCAGATTTACAAAATTAATAATAGTTTCATGTGCAAATCCATATGAGCTCCATAGACCTACATAAGACCCTGCAAAACACTAAAAATATGATATCTCGCTCAATATAGATCCAAAATGCATGAAATGTGGACATCACATTCATATACTAATTTAGAATCTAACTAAAAAATAATAGTAAAGAAATAATGCACATATCTATCCTCATACCAGGGTGGGATGGTCAAGACTATCATGGAATGGGGACCGTCTTGGGGTGGGACAGCCACCAATTTTGCACTTATTTTGTCACCAATTCCTCTATGAACTGGTCCAAAAACATCCTACTAGTTTTTTCATTGAATTTAGTGGTGAAATTAATTCAATTTATTTGTTTTTGTAAATAAATTATGCCTCCTAGATCACTCACAAAACTCCTTCTCTAGGTAGATATTTTGAGGGAAAAGGGCACAAAAATGTGAGGGGAAATCTTGGAAGCACTCCATTGCTATGTCTCAAAACTCATATCTATGATTTGTGTGGAAAATAGATCCACTTTATAGACAAATGAGGCCTTTGGGCATATGGGCATGCGAGGGCATGCATGGCAGGAGATGCCACTTGTCTAAAACTGAGCATGCATTGGAGTGGGAAGAGAATCTTCCATTTTGGCCTCCATTATGTAGCATGCCATGAGTATTATGTTCCCTCTGACCTTGCATGATCAAATAGGTAGGATAATGGTATTTTTTGGGTGCCACTTGTCCTAATTTGACTTTTTGGGAGTCAAACCTTGAGGCCATCCCACTCTAGGATGACTAGTTTGCCACCATCCCAGGGTGGGATGGCCACAAACTATGATAGTCCCAAGGTGGTACATGCCTATATGGCCCAAAATCTCCCAAAAGTGGTATAGAGCCTTCCAAGAGTGGTTAGGACCACTGTAAAACCTCTAAGGGTTACCCAAGTGGACATATGGCGTCAATTGGACCTTGTCTTGGTTGCCTAATTGGATTGACTAGATTTTATTGTCTACAAATACCTCTTTTTGAGATGTGTTGTGTGCAACACAACACTGAGCAAAAATAGTTGACTAAAATGCTATATTATTAGATTTATTCAATAACCTAAACAACATTTGATTTCCCAATCATGGAAAGAGCATGCGTTCTTGAATCCTTTCTTCTGACTTGGTGAAAATATTGGTCTTGGTTTCTCTTTAGCTTCCAGGTATGCTTGAGGGACTTATAACCCTTGGTGTTAGATAATACCAAGTATTTTGGTAATTTTTGAGGTGTACCAATAGGCAGGTTCATCTGTCCTATTATGTGCTTAATTTAAATTGTTGTTTTTTTTTGCCCCAAGTAGGGGCATGATTGTCTTTGTCAAATATTTGTTGAATGAACATAATTTTCATGATTGAGTGTTTGATTGTTTATTGTGATTATGAAATCACTAAGTATGACTACCCCCTCAAGTGATGAGTCAATGAGGGAGTGACCAATGATAAAAGTGATGAGTCACTTGACACATATGAATTTTTTAGGGTTTCCTCTGGTTTTACTCATTGAAACATGGAGCAATTTGAGAGGATTTTGGTGTTTTGGCTGATATTTCATGTAAGAAAGGAGTTGAAAAACATCATTCCCATGGGGTGGCCTGGACACAATGGTATTCTTAGGGATTGAAGTAAATATTTTTCAATTCATACATGAGCAATTTAGGTTCATCTGGATCCTAAGTAAATTCCATTAGGTTTGACTTGTTTTTGGTGGGTTTTAGGCCCTTTTATTTGATTTTTGTGTTGTTTTTGAATTTTTAATTGTTCAATTGTTTTTTAATTTTTTATTTTTGATGAGAATTCATAGAATAATACCTCATAAATGTTATATTCCCAAATCATGGAAAGGTTATGCATCACATAATTATTGCCTTCGAAAAGTTAAGGAACTTGATTTTGGCAATATTTGGGATATTGGCAAACAAGATTAAGTCTAATCCTAACCTTGATGGCAATTAGGAGATAAGATTAAGTCAAACCGTAGCGTTGATGGTTATTAGGAGATAATATTAAGTCAAATCCTAGCATTGATATTTATTAGGATATAATATTAAATCAAATCCTAGCCTTGATGGTGATTAGGATATAAGCTTAAATCAAATCCTAGCCTTAATGGTGATTAGGAGATAAGCTTAAATCAAATACTAGCCTTGATGGAGAATAGGAGACAAGCTTAAATCAAATCCTAGCCTTGATGGTGATTAGGAGATAAGCTCAAGTCTACACTTTAGCCTTGGTGGCAATTAGGAGATAAGCTTACTGGTTTGCTTGAATTTGCTTTTGATATTTTGCTTATTTTTCCCAAGCAAGGAGGGTGCATGATTGTCTTCAAAAATGATTTGTAAGATGAATATGATTAAATTATCAATTGTTGATTTGGATTATACATGTTTTTATTATAACCAATGTGCTTAGTGGATATCGTTGGGGTTTTTTGTGGTGACCTAGACGGTCGCAGACTACCTATGAGCATTTTGGATAGACCAAGTAGTTTGAAGATGCCCTTTGAGCATTTTGAGGTTGATTTCTTAACTTTTTTATTGTTGATTAGGGGAGGTATGATACTAATAATTCCCCAGTTGATGTTTTAAAAATATTTGTGTGATTTGCAATTGTGCAATTTTTGACCGTTAGGCGCATTATGTGTTATGATTTATGGATGCACTAATGATGCAATGCGTATTTATGATGCCAATATACTAAATTTATGCAATGTACTGATAAAATGCACTAGCTAGATGATAAATATATGATTAGATGTTGTGATCTAGATGTGTAGATGCTCTACTACGTATGCATATATGGATGCAATTGTGTATGTTAAATGCATGTTTAATTTGTTTCAATTGTGTATGCACTTAATTCATGTTGATATGATATGGTGAATGCAATGTATGTAATGCATTGTGATGATGGTCTAATTTAAATGAACCTATATGCTTTAATAATTTAAAACATAATGAATGCAATTAATATGTGTTTAACAATCTAATGGATGACACCACAGAATGTATGAAAATGATAACTCTTATCATAATAATTTCTCATTTAAGCATCCATATGTAAAATGATATGACTGTGATATGTGAAAATGTGTATGATTGATGTAACGATTTGTTGCTATTAGGAAATTTTTGAGGTTTTTCATGAGATCCAAACACCCTAGTTGACTAATCAAAAGTTGTATAATGACTATACAAGACTCCTAAAAGACAAAAGCTTTTGTTATGAAGACCAAGATATTCATTATCCCTGTGTGTGCAAATGACTATATTAGATGAGATATAAGACTACCTCATTTCTAGGCAGGATTAATTTAGCCCATTGATGTAATGAGAATTACCCTATGTTCATTATGATCCTAAGTTTGGACTTAGTTGTATTAGACTACTAGGTAGTATAGGCTACCAAAAGCTAGCTCATCCACATGCAAACATTGGTCTATACACATGCAAGATGCTAATGTGATAGGCATATCATCATGCATAAGGATACTATCATTGCCAAGTAGGCTTGATGTCACCTAATCTGTAATGAAGATCACCTAATGGTTTTCCAAATGCTAAGAATTCCATGGATTCAAGTTTAGTACTCCTTTCTTTTCTTTTACTTTATTTCAAGGATAGTTGCTCATACTTAGTGATGAAAATCATTATTTATTTTTGTATTTTATTTTCTTTGAGCAAGGGATTTGGGGAGTGGTGATAACCACTATTTATTTTGCTTTGGATTTTTGCTTTTTGGAATTTTACTTTATTGATAGTGGTGAAAACCATTATTTATTTTGAGGAATTGGGTAAGGAGGAGCTTGTCCTTTTGTCAATTCTCGGCATTCTTGAACCATCCACATAGGGGGATGAGCAGGATAAATTTTTTGCTTAAGGTAACCTAGACCACTTTGTATGTTTTATCTTTCCTTATTCAAACTAGGATTATTAGTGTTTGATTAGTGATGGGATTTTGAGATATGCTAGGTGCTATCAAAACTAGACCTCATCTTCTAAAAGTGAAGATAGCTTTCTACAAAATTTGATAATATCACTAGGTATGGTTGAATGACCAAAAAAACCCTAGTATTGTGTTGAGAAACACAATTACTCACAAGGGTGATGAATGATGATGATGTATAAATGCATGATTAAGATACAAATGTGGTGTCATTTGTAATAATGTAAACACAACCTATCCTAACGCAAATGCAATGGATGAAAATGCCTAATGCAATGCAAGTAAATGAATGCATATGCAAAATTTGAATGCAAATGTTTTTATGTTTTTAATGTTTTAGATTATTTTTAAAATTTTATGATTTTTCAATTGTTTTTGAATTTTGAATTTTTTGCAATGTTTTTTGATTTTATGGCTTTTTGATTTGTTTGGATTTTTGGTGTTTTCCATTATTTTATTTTTATTTTTGAATTTTCAATTATTTGAATGTTCTTGTATTTTGAATGTTTTGTGAGGGGAAGGCACGATACCTTAGATACCCCCAGTGTGTGTGCTACTCAAATAAAGTGAGAAAGGTGGGATACCTTTAGAGTTATCACTATGCTTTGTTGGTTGTGATGTGGATGGTGGGGAAGGTATGCTACCTTTGGGATACCCAATGTGTATTTTATCCACTTAGATATAGTCATCAATGCCCATGTTCTGATGAGATGAGATGGGTGTAGGTGAAATATTGGATGAAATCACTAGTTATGCAACTTGATTTTGATATTCTTGCTTCTCTGTTACAATATTGATCATTCCCATAGACTCTTGGGAAGGTGGGTTATTATGTACTTGATTAGGTTGCTCAAAATGGTTGGCAGGTGTTGTGTTTGCTTCGAGTATGGGCCAAAGATATTTGAAGACTCCTATTGGTTGGTTGTTTGTATCAAGAGGATTACCCATCGAAAGCTCTTGCCTCTCGATCATATCTTGAATTACATATCTAAAGGGATAACATGTTTGGATGTCATAGCCTCTTTGTCGATGGTAAACACAATATAGGTTTTCCCAGTGTGCTTTTGATCTACGCTTATTAGATTTCAATGGATGGATCTCGAGAAGCATGATCGCTTGTACCTCATAAAAGCAATTGAGTATTAAAGCTAAGGGCTTTGAAAAATGAGTATATTGTCTTTTCTTTTTTTGCTTATGATTTTTGACCAATGGAGGCTAAGCTTGGTAATTAGGTTGCACTAGTAATTATGGTGGTGGAGCTCAATTTGAGGGTTCATACTCAAAACAACTTGATTTATTGGGGCCACATTTTGTTACAAGTTACCACCTTTAATATTCTTGTTTGGCCATTCTACTTTGTGGAGTTTAACATCACCCTCCTTGACCTTGATGTCCTCAATGATTTGGGCTTGTGCTAAGGCCTCCTTGAATTTTTGATACCATTGTAATTGTAAGAGAAGTGAAATTTGATTCGAACAACTTCTAGTAAACATTCAGATGAGTTCCATTGTGGGTAGGGTGAAAGGTAGTTTCGATCATCATCAAGTTGATGAAGGCTAGACAAGTTAGTCAAGTTTATCATTTACTTAACGCTGGAGGCTAAACATCCCAAAAACACATCGGCCAATTGCTCAAAGGTGTTTATGTTACGACGTGGTAAATTATTATACCCTTCTAAAGCATCCCTAGATCATATTGTAAGGAAGATTCTCAACATCAAAGGATCATAATATTGAAGATGATATTACTTAAGGATGAAGCTCTTCACATCCTCTTTTGTGTCTTCATCATATTTAAAATATTCAAGTTTAGGCATTTGTAAATTCGATGGGTATGTCAGCTCACACCAATGGATGCAAATACTAATTACTAAGTTGCTTCAGTGTGGGTTTTTGATAATCCAAAATTTGATCTGGATTTTCTAATGCCTTTAACTGATCATTTATCACTTTTTATGGACCTGAAAACATGATATGATCATCCTGTTGTCGCACTTGATTAGATGAAGAAAGTCACTTTTAATGTTGAGGTGGAAAATAAGTATGATCATTAGGTACCTCATCATAAATGGATTCAAAGTAAGCATCTATTTGATCCTAATTTTCCCATTGGGATTCTTCATATGATTACTCATCGTTTTGATCTTGGTACTGTTGAGGAGTGTGAGGGTTTTGATGATAACTAGATAATAGCCTTTGATGTTGAACATGATTTTGGTATGGCCGAGGGGGAAGGTTTTGAGAGTGTATTGGGCATATTGCCCGTTGTTGCATCCTATAGGTGCTAGGTGTAAGCACAACTTTATGTAATGCATTTTGCAATTGCTCTTGTTGTATATTTTTTTGTTCTTGTATCTTTAATTGATACAACTTTTGTAGGTGTGCTTGTTGTGAGTCCACCCATTGTTGATTTAATTGTTGTTGATCCAATTGGAGTTGATCTGTATGTTTTTATCTATGAATATTTGGACTAAGTGTTTGATGAGTATGATCTGGTTTCTCAGTTGCATGGGGTTTGTGTACCCTCGTATTTGAAATATAGATGGGTTTATCATGTATTTCCCCCTAGTAGGAGATATTATTTGTTTTCCATGATACCTAAAGGTTTCATTGATCTAAGACTCTAATTTATGAATCAGCTCTATATAGTTCGATGATGTAGAGCCATCATGTGGTTGCACCAAGTAATATTCATGAGGAGTAGGAAGATGACTTCGGTCTTCTCCCTCATCTATGAGGAAAGAATCATATTCATTTTTATATGTAAGCTTTGTATATGCAAGCTACACAAAAGTATGACATGTGTACATTAAGTGCTCTTTATGAGGGATATGGGGGCAAATCACTCGATCAAATGGGGTGGTTTGCTCATCTAGGCTAGGCCATGGTGTACTCTCATGTTCACATTTTGATTGATATATAGAGCAAGTTGGGGTGTGAACCTGTGATATTGACCTATAAGATCCCTCAATGGGAAGATTATTTTCTATATAGAATTCTATCAGGGAATCCAAGTCAGGAAGTTTTCCTAGAGGACCTATGGGTGCTACCCTAGTAGGGATATCTCAAAGGTTTGCCCCCTTGGGGATGATATTTTTTTTATGATATGACATGGGATGCCATTCAGGGATGGGTATGTCCTCTACAATTATAGGTCTTGTTTTTAACCACATTTAGACCAGATTCGTAAAAGGGTCCATCGACCATTTTTAGAAAATTTTGACTTTTTGAAAAAAGGTGTAAGTGTTATATACCAAAATGATCAGTGTGATGAGCTGATAACAATGGGCTATGAATCCGAAAAGTGACCTCCAGTTCAAAAATTTGTATTTTTGGAATATTTGGCCAATTGGGGCCTATGGGGAAATGCCCACTTTTAGGAAATTTTGGGAAATTTTGAATCATGAATATTTAGGACTCAAAATTTTGGTGAAAGGTGTAGAAGGAGCTAACTAAGAAAAAAAACTAATTTGGTATTTTTTGGAGTTTTCAAGACTATTTTATGACCATTTTAGTGTATTTTTTTCCTATTTTCGGCTTCAAAAATAGAGTAATCATAAAACCAACATAATTTTTTTGTTATAGCTTCAATTTGCATGATTCTTGATTCTTGATAAAAAAATTCAATAAAAATTAGGGTTTGGTCATAGATCAAGGATCTTATGTTGACTACCCAAACAATGAAGAAACACACAAAGCAAACAATATGATTATCTCTTTTAAGGATTGAATGTATATGCATTTCTAAAGCATGGTTATCGATTCTGGTTAATGGAACAACTACTGGTTATTTTTAAAATCGTAGAGGAATTCAGCAAGGGGACCCTATCAGCCCCATGTTATTCATCATTATGGCAGAAGCTTTAGGCAGAACCATAAAAAATACTTGCAGTTCAAGGCTAATATAAGGAATCAAGGCAACATCTCTCACTAGGGCTATTTCTCACCAACAATTTGTCAATGATACCCTTATATTGACTAAGGCATCAGTGGTTAAGGATAAAATAATTAAATACATCTTGCAACTCTACGGTTGTTGGTCATAAATTTAATTTCAGTAAAAGCAAGTTATATTTCTTGAACACCCCCATTCAAAGGCAGGGCAAGATTGCAAAAAATTTAGGGTGTGATATAGCAAACCTCCCCACTTCGTATCTTGGTCTCCCTCTTTTCATTGTTTCTCTGAGAGAGTCAATGTGGGATAGGGCTATTGAAAGAATTCAAAAAAACTTGTTGGATGAAAAGGTCATCTTATATATCAAATAGGAAAACTGACCCTCACTAAGGCCTCTCTTCAGAGCATTCCAGTCTATTTCCTCTCTATTTTCAAAGCCAATGTGAAGGTTTTCCAAAAAATTGAGAAAAACCAAAAAGAATTTCTATGGAATGGATCAAAGGAGAAAAAAAGGATACACCTTGTAGGATGGACCAAAGTGTGCAGACCCAGGGAAAATGGGGGCTTATGGCGCATCATTTTTTATTAAGAAAATGAATGGAAAACTATCATAAAATGAAAGTATATTCAAAATATGGAATTTCTAAGTGACTCAGTTCATTCTACTTTTTGGAAAGCAATTTTCAATTGTAAGGAAATCATCAAAAAAGGTTTAATATGGGTTTTAGGCAATGGTGAGAGGATAAATTGCTGGAATGACAAGTGGGCTAAGGACGAACCACTGATGCAATATCCTAACCTAGCCCGAATAAGATATATCATAGAAGAACTCATTGGCAAAAAAGTCTTTGATTATATGGTTGAGGACAGAGGCATAATGAAGTGGAAATAAAGATTCATGGATTTCAAGTGGAATCAAATGGTCTTTGTAACATTCTCGAGAAATAGTTTATCCCCACGAGACCCAAGGAAGATAAAGTGACATGGGCTCCTACGAAAAATGGGCAGTTCATTGTTAAATCAGCTTACAAGCTTTTGCTTAATGACGAGGATTTTGTCCTCCAAAAGGACTTAGTTTGGATAAAAAATTTAATTCCAAAAATTGTAGTCTTTTCATGGCTAATTATCCAAAGAAGAATTCTAACAATTGATAATATGATGCGTAAAGGTATTTGTATCATTAATTGTTATTATCTATGCAGGGCTAACTGGGAGACCATTTATCATATTTTCCTTGAGTACCCTTTTTCCTTGACTGTCCTAAGTGGGGTTTTTCAGGCCTTTAATATTTCCTGGGTTAAACCAGCCATCGTACTTGATTTTTTTGTCCAATGGCCTTACCCCTTTTCAAGCCAAAGACTTAGATACATGTGGAAAATTTGTCGTAATCACTATCTTTGGTAGGTGTGATTAGAAAGGAACCATAGAGTCTTTAATGAGTATATCCATGATCATCAAACTCTCATTGCCAAGATCCTATCCTTTGCCAATGATAATATGAAATTTATCCCTTTTGATAGCCATAAACCTCATCTAGAGGAGACCATGATTGCTCAATATTTAAGCTTAACCTTGTTAGATGAGTCTGTGCCTAGGGTAGTCAACCTCAAAGCCAATGTTAAGTGGTCACCACATCCTATGGGTTGGTTTAAGCATAATTTTGATGGAGTGGCTAAGGAAAATCCTAGAAGAGTAGGCACTGGTGGTATTGTGTGAGATCATATTGAGAATATGATGCTTGTGTTTTTCAAATATTTTGTAACAAGGACGAACGACAAAGCTGAAGCTAGAGCTATGTGTAGAGGCCTTAAAATGACTCAATATTTAGAAGGCAATTTGATCATAGAAGCAGAATCTATGCACGTTCTAAATCTCCTCAATAATTGGAAAACACCTCCTTGGAGGATTAAAACAATTGTTGAAGAGGCTAGGATCCTTTTCTAGGGAAGACTAGACAAAAAATTCCAACATGTCTTTCGGGAAGCTAACAAAATTGTTGATAAGCTAGCCAATTTGGGTGTCGATGGTTATAAAATTTTCAAATGGGAACACGGTGTCCCGAGTGAATTAGAGGAGCTTATTCAACCAAAATACCAATAATGATAGTTGAATTTACCAGCATGGAAGGCACTGTAAGTTAGAAGGCTAGGAGTATTCCCATCTCTTTTTTGAAATGGACTCACAATAAAAATTATTCGAGCTGTCAGTCTTCGTGGATGCTGCTTGGAAATACCACAAAGACTAATGGGGATAGTCACATATCAGATAACATGGCTCCTAGTCATATTAGTAATTTTAAGTTGGTTGATAATCACAGGGTAGGAAAGAAATGATAATATAAGACTTTGAACCAGAGCCACGTGGATCACTAGATAGCCAACGCCATAAATCTAGCTAGCAGGTTCACTTATCCAAGGTTGATTGGCCAATAAGGGATGTGGTCCCAAAGCATGTCATATACGAAAGAAAGAAATTACCAAATAATTATTAAGAGGAACTATCAATACAGAGCTTGTGGGAGTTTTTTCAGTACTCTGCTATGTGTGTCTATAGCTTTTTGTTTCTCTACTATTTCAAGGAAGGGATCCATATCTGTTTCTTTTTTTGTAATTATGATGTAGGTGTGTTTTCTCGAGGTATACCCAAAATGTTGTATGGGAAGTTTCTTTTTGGTAACAGGCTATGTGTCTTACCGGATGTAATGGCTTTGGTGGCATGTAGATTTTACATATACAGGATCATTAGTAAGGACATGTTCATCAACATCCCTGGGTTGATTTTTGTAAAAGGTTTTGGGTCAAACTGTAAAACCCGGTATTAATGCTATAGTATATTATCTACCAAAAAAAAATGTATATGATTATCTCTTTTAAATCTTAGAAAAACACAATCAAATGATCAAAGAAGCACACAAGAAAATAATGTGATTAACTCATTTAAGTTTTATATGTGAATCCTTAAGTTGTTTTGTGTGTTTGGATTTGTCGTTGCTCTTGCTTTCTTGTTTGTGTTTTTGTCTTAGAATTAGGGAACTCAACCAAATTGGTGACTAGGAACACTAGTGCCAAACATGAGGTCCTCAAAAGAGTCTAAGGTACACCGCTTAAAACCCATAATGAGTAGAGGGTTGACCTAGCTTTTCCACTCTAAAATGACAAGCATTCCCAATAATAGGAGGGGTTTTGATAGTGACCTATTCCATATTAAGAGAGTGCCTTATTCTATCTAAGGTTTCAAGGGTCTGAATTGGAGGTTGGTGATGAAATCTGACCTTACCAATGTTATTGTGATACGTGCAAGTATGTGTGGTTCCTTTTAAGCTCAAATAAAGTAAACAATGAAGCATTCGATGATAATTCACTAAATTTAATAAAATTACATTTTACTTTTAGAAATCTAGCTAAAAAGAGACCTACAAAATGCATATCCTAAATGATAACTTACCCATTAGGTATCCTACATGCAAGCAAACCATACAAGGGCATCATTAATTAACTTATTTTTTATTTTTCTTCTTTTTATTTGCTATTTTTTTATTTAAAAGAAAAGGAAAATATATTTCTACCTTTCTATCAAAAAAATCATGTAAGAAAAATCAAATTTGGACAACTTTTGATTGTGTAACAGAAAATAGAGAGTTCAGGAACTTACCTTATCAGCCCAGGAACCTACTGTTTTTAAAAATTTGAGCAGAAAAGGTTCCATTTTTTTTCCATTCCAATGTGGAATGGCTACCACTTTATTGGCCATCCTAGGGTGGTACTGTTGTGTGGTCATCCTAGGGTGGCATGAGGAGCAGTTTAGAGGCTGTTTCAAGCTAGAAAAACCAATAACTGCAACAAAAAATAATCAAAATTTGAGGTTAAACCTTCAATTAAGAAATAGGGATAGGGTCCCACTATGATCACCACTAAAGTAGGGTAAAAATGGTGCACCTTATGCAACACCCATAGATGTTGACTTCATCTTAATAACCCCTATATGTGCCTTCATCATCGGTGAATCCTCCACCAAGAGACATGGGGAAGAGGCCTGTTAATAAGAGCCCTCTGATCATATCCACCATCTCCACCAGTGAGACTCCTAGTCCAGTATATGAGGAGCTACCTTATGAAGAAAATTTTTAATCAATTCAATCCCCACTCTCATCTCCTCCATCCTCGTAGACATAGGTCATAATGCACCTGAATTCTACTAGTTTAGGAGAGTACATGGTTAAGAATGCCATAGCCACTCCTACTATAGAGTCAATGTGAGACATGGGTCAACCTCATATTCCCATAGGAACTATCATACCTCTTGGTATTCCCCCTAATCAGATAAATTTCATCTATGGGGGACTCAACTATGGCATCAAGCCTTATCAACAATAGGAGGAGGATGAAGAGCCCTTTTTTGAGGATATCAACTACATGTCCAACCCAAAATTTTCCATGAAGTATCTTCATTTATGTAATTTGCACCATTATGAGTTGGACCTGTATGAGTAAGGCACCTGAGTTACTTACCAACCACAATATCAAATACCCTATGACAAGTCTAGTTTGGGACACAACAAGCATGTGCCCCTTGATGTCCTTTTGGATAGCTTAGAGTGAATGACTTTCAACTTTAGGTATGATCTTGCATGTGACCCTTACACCAATCCCAATCAAGTCAAATCATTTTGAGACTACTTCCCTCCACCTCTCAGTGACTAAGAGATACATTGCGAGGTCAACTGATCTTATGATAGAGGTGAATATTTGCATACCCTTCCCCATGATAATGAGGAAGAGGATCAAGGGTCTCCTTATGAGTGGACATATGAAAATGATTCAGATTATGGAGTAGCACCTATTGACTCTACTAGTTCATATGGAGAAGGCCCACAGGTCATCCATATGTATGATGAGGATGATTTCTATCTGCAGATATTTCCATTACACCATCCCATTTAGTGATAAGTCCTACCTTTAGAGGAATAAGCTCACCCACATCCACATCGACCGCCTCCGATCATTTAGCCTCTGATGCAACCACCTCCTCAGGTTTTACGACATCCTGATGTTGATCAACACCATAAAACACCTAGGGAAAATCATATATCCTTATATATGATTTCCATAGACCTGTTTGAGCCCTTGTAAGATCTGAATAACCCATTGAATCCATTGCACCTTGACTTGGGGGTAATTGACTTTGATTGAGGAGATTCTCCCCCATTGCCCTCTAAGTATTGTCCTTGCAATGAGATGTTGTAGCCATTTAATTTATCTCCAAGGCCTACTCATGATGTCTTCCATGATGAGGAAAACTTGAGGTTCTCATTGATGGTCTAAACCCAATATATGACATCCACCTCATCCCTACTCCTCACTAGTTGGAGGAGGGGTCGCATATGTCAATCGAGCCAACAATTGATAAAGATATAATCTTAGATCCTAAGAATCCATAATATATCAAGTTGGGGGAAATCCTATACCTCAAAGAGCAAGCCGATTACATAGCCCTTCTCACATAGAAGAAATAGGCTTTTGCGTAGTTCTACAAAGACATGTCAGGACTGGACCCAAATCTAGTCATCCATAATATGACGCTTGACACCATGGACAAGCTGGTTAAGAAAAATCTAATAAAGATGCATTCAATAGTAGAATTAATGGTAAAATATGAGCTACAAATTTTTTTGGATGCCAAGTTTATCATTTCTATAGACCATACACGATGGTTTTCCAACATGGTTCCCATCAAAAATCCTGATGGGAGGATTCACATTTGCACCGACTTTTGAGACCTGAACAAAGCAAGTCCTAAGGATGATTTTCCTTTGTCGAGCATTGACACCCTGGTAGATGCCACAGTGGTCCACAAAATATTATCCCTCATGTATTTTTTCTCTGGGTATAATCATATTCGTATCAATCCAAAAGACCATCTCAAATAGAATTTACAATGCCTTGGAGGACATTTTTCTATAAGGTCATGATTTTTGGCATTAAAAATGTTAGTGCTACCTACCATTGTGCCATGAAATACATCTTCCATGACTACATGCATAATATTTTGGAATATTACATGGATGACTTACTAGTCAAATTCTTATTATGCCATGAGCATCTCGATGTCCTGCACAAAGTCCTCGATCATCTTATTGAGCATAACCTAAGGCTAAACCCCAAGAAGTGCATATTTGGTGTCACATATGGAAAGCTCTTGGGATTTATAGTCTCTAAGTGAGGCATGAAAGTGGACCCCAAAAAGTTCAAGGTAACCCTTGAGATGCCTTACCCAACTGCCATCAAGCAGCTCTGAAGCTTGTAGGGTAATGTTGCATCCATCAAGTGCTTTATTACACAGTTGTCAGATAAGTTTTGACCCATGAATACGTTATTGCACAAGGGGGTCGCATTCCACTAGGATGACGAGTGTCAAGATTCCTTTGATGTAATCAAGTAATACCAGGAGTTTCATTCCGCTTATACATCTCAACAATTGAGATTGCATTGGATGCCATGTTAGCCCAAAAAAATGAATTACATAAGTAACATGCTACTTACTATCTTAGGTGCACCTTGGTAAGCTATTAAATAAAGTATGCATACATTGAGAAGTTATGTCTAGTGGTGGTTTTTTCCACCAAAAATCTATGCCACTACATGCTTAGTCATACCACATATGTTGTATCAAAAGAGAATACATTGTGATACATGATGATTTGTACTTATCACAATAGTTGCACAACAAAATGGATCATGTTGTTGATGGAGTTTGACCTATAATTTATCAAAAAAAATCAATTAAAGATCAGGTCATCACCGATCAACTCCTAGAGGCTCCTCTACAGGATGATCAACCTCTTAGCATGGATCTTCTCAATGATGGAGTCTTCCAGATATTAGAATCACCCGATTCTACTGAACCTGAGTTACAGGCCGATATAAATCTATTCTTTGATGGCTCAAAGTATGAGGAAGGGGGTGGTGTAGGGATCATGTTTTCCACACCTCAAGGGGCTCCCATAAACCTATCATTCAAACTTGATTTCCCATGCACTAACAACAATATCGAGTACAAAGCCTTGCTCATAGGTCTTCAAATGACTATCACCATGAAAATAACCAAGCTCAAAATTTTTGGTGACTCCTTGCTCATTGTAAACCAGTTCAAAGGGATTTTCCAATGCAAGTGTCTATTTTTGCAAGCCTATAAATCCCTTGTGGATAAAGTCCTAGCAAAGTTTAAATGGTATTACATCGAGGTGCTCCCTCGATCATATAATCATTTTACGGATACCATGGCCTCCCTAGGGTCCTTGATCCCGTAGATCCTTGTTGATGATATGACAACCATTTAGATCAAAATACTATCACAATCTATGGTTGAGCGTGAGCACACCTAGTCCTCACCAGTACTCCACTTGATTCATATTGAACCTCATCAAGAGAGATTCTTGCAACTTCACAAGAGCTTGAATCATACAGCTTTGGGGACTTTGTTACCTCAAACCCTTTTTGATAGCAATACCATGCTATTCTTATAAGTTCTTTTACAATCAGCATTCACTCGAGATGAACTTCAAGAGGGGTAAGCAATTTATGCAATCAAATCTTCCTCATAAAAAGACTGGCCTACCCAAATTAGGGAGTACCTAAAGCTTGGTAATCTCCCTCCTGGGTTGTCACACATCACCAAAAATATGTCTTGCTCAAAGATATTTTGTATCATCGGGGCTATGAAGGTATCCTCCTTTGATGCTTAGAGCATCAAGAGTCAGTTTGGGCAATGGCCCCAGCGCATGATGGTACATGTGGTGGTCATTTCAGCAACATGACCATCACTAAGTGCATTCTTCGCATGGGCTATTATTGGCCAATGTTAGATCGATATTGTTGCACATATGTTAAGAAGTTTTTAAAGTGTAAACACCATACCAACTTGACACACATACTTTCATAGGCCTTGAAGCCAATTTAATCCGATTGGCCATTCTCATAATGGAGGTTGAGTTTAATCAGGAAAATCTCACCTACCTCCTCAGGCCATCACACATTTATCATTACGACTATTGAGTATTTTAAAAAGTGGGTGGAATAAATTCCCCTTACCACTATGATAGGAACCTACATAGCGGAGTTCATATTGCATAATATTATTTATCATTTTGGTATTCCATTCAAGATCATTTCCAATAATGGGACATCATTCAAGAAAAAATATTCGTGTGCTTTGAAAACAAAGTATAATATCCATCACAACTTATTGACGCTCCATTATCCACAAGCAAATGGACAAGCAAAGGTATTGAACAAAACATTGATTGCCATTCTGATGAAAATAGTTAAATAAAATCACACTGATTGGCGCATGAAAATACCCCTTGCTCTATGGGCCTGTCGCTCTAGTATTCGGATGCCCACTAGGGAAACTCTATTTTTCTAGTGTATGGCATCAAGGCATTCATACATCTAGAGCTGAAAATACCATCACTATGCATATCCATGCAATATTTCATCGATGATGACACCACACGACAAGATCACCTAGATCAACTTACGTTGCTTGATGAATGTCATGTCAATGCTCTTGAGCACCTACACATTTATCAAGAGTGACTTAAGTGAGCATACAATATGAAATTCCATCTTATAGAATTTCAAGTTGGTGATCTGATTCTGAAATAGAACCAATAAAACTCTAACTTGTAATATTATCTTGATATTATGTGATGGATTTGTAAAAATGTAAACTGACAAAATGTGATAAAATGGTATGGAATGGAATGAATAGCAAGATGTTATAGAATGTCCTTGAGGTTTTCATGAGACTCAAACACTCTAGTGAACTAGTCAAAAATTATATACTAACCATGCAAGACTTTTTGACAAGGTATGAATCTACTAGGATGACCAAGATACTCAATATCCTTGTGTGTGTAGGTGATTTCATTGTTATGATAACACATAAAGCTACCCCAGTGCCAAACAAGAGTGATGCAACCCATTTGTAATGAAGATCACCCTATGAGTATTATGATCCTGGGTTTTGTATGTAGTTGGATTAGACCACTAGGTAGTACAAGCTACCAAAAGATAGCTCATCCGCATGCAAACATTGGTTTGTACAAAAGCATGATGCTAATATAACATACATATAACCATGCATTAGGATACTGCCATTTCTAGGAAGGATTGATGCCACCTAACCTGTAATTAGGATCACCTCATGGTCTATCAAATACTAAGAATTCTAGGGATTCAAGTTTAGTACTCCTTTATTTTCTTTTATTTTTGTATTACTCTAGGGATTTGTTCATTTTTTTTGGTGAGCAAGGGATTTTAGGAGTGGTGATAACCACTATTTATTTTGCTTTTTTATTTTTTTAGTGGTGACAACCATTGTTTATTTTGGGATTTTTGGTAGTGGTGAAAACCACTATTTACTTTGTATTTGGGTAGGGAGGAGCTTGTCATTTTTTCAATTCTCAACATTTTTGAACGATGCGCACAGGGGGGTGAGCAAGGTAAAATTTTCACTTAAGGTAACCTGGACCACTTTGTAGGTTTCATCTTTCCTTGTGCAAAACTTGGATTTAATGTGAAAATGTGTTGGGATTTTGACGTATACAAGGTATAATTAGAGAAAGAATCTACCTTCTAAAAATTAGGATAGCTTTCTATAAAATATGAAAAGAAAAATAGATATGTTTGAGTGACCAAAAACCCTAAAGATACCCTATAACAAATGACTTGGTGAAGGAAAATAGATACACATACAAAATGTTGGAAATGTAGACGATAATGGTAATTGTAATGTAGGTGAGTTTGAATGATCACCTTTGATAAAGTTGACTATGAAGGATGTCTAGTATACAGACCTGGTGGTAGACATGTGTGAGCAACTCTAGAATGCAAAATGGAATGATGGGTATGCCTAATGCAAGCAATAGTATAATGTAACGATATGAAGTGCAATGCAATGTTTTTGTATTTTTGAGGTTTTAATGATGTTTTTGTATTTTTGTTAATATATATGCATATACATTTGACCAATGGTATTATTGTATGCCATTGGGGACTATTGGGTGACCAAAGGGTTTACGAATACCTTTGGTGCTTTTTGGGTGACCAAAGAGTTTATAGATACCTTTGGGGATTTTTGGGTGATCAAAAGGTTTATGGAAGCCTTTGGGGATTTTTGGGTGACCAAAGGATTTATGGATACCTTTGGGGCTTTTTGGGGTGACCAAAGGGTTTACGGATACCTTTGGGGACTTTTGGGTGACCAAAGGGTTTATGGATACCTTTGGGGCATTTTGGGTGACTAAAGTGTTTATGGATACCTTTGAAACCTTTTGGGTAACCAAAGGGTTTATGGATATCTTTGGGGCCTTTTGGATGACCAAAGGGTTTATGGATATATTTGGGGCCTTTTGGGTGACCAAATGGTTTATGGATACCTTTGGGAAATTTTGGGTGACCAAATGGTTTATGGATACCTTTGGGGCCTTTTGGGTGACCAAAGGGTTTATGGATACCTTTGGGGCATTTTGGGTGACCAAAGGGTTTATGGATACCTTTGGGGCATTTTGGGTGACCAAAGATTTTATGGATACCTTTGGGGTATTTTGGGTGACTAAAGGGTTAATGGTATCCTTTGGGGCCTTTTGGGTGACCAAAGGGTCTATGGATACCTTTGGGGATTTTTGGGTGACCAAAGATTTTATGGATACCATTGGGGATTTTTGGTAGGATGTGGTGCTTTAAACATGAAAAGGCCACAGATGAAGGATATTCAAGGGTTCAAGTTCATCAATTCCTTCAATGGAAGCTAGGCAATAAGTTCTAGGTCCAATGTGACTAGTGATAATGAATGGGCCTAAAAGGTTTGCCACAAATATATCTCATAGATGGGGTGAATAGTTAGAATTATGTTGGTTTTATTTTAGAACAAGGTCACCAACCTAAAAATCTTGACGATGGAATTTCGTATTATAGACTCTCTTAATACACTCTTGATAAACATGTCGGTGATCAAGAGCATTAACACATCGTTCATCAAGAAATGTTAGTTTATCTAGGTGAGCCTATTGCACGATGTCATCATCAATGAAATATTGCATAGATATGCACAACGATGAGATTTCCTACTCTAAGGGCATGACTGCCTCAAAACCATATACTAGTGAAAATGGAGTTGCCCCAGTGGGTATACGAATACTAGTGTAGTAGGCCCATAAGGAAAGGGGTAATTGAGTATGCCAATCTTTGTGATTATATTTAACAATTTTCTTTAGAATGATGATTAATATTTTGTGTGATGCCTCAGCTTTTCCATTGGCTTGCAGATAATAGGGCATAGAAAAATTGTGTTGGATATTATATTTGGTTGTTAAAGCTCGCACATATTTATTCTTGAAAGGTGGACCATTATCTAAAATGAACTTGTATGTAATACCAAAATGATAAATGATATTATGCAACATGAACTCTGCAATGTAGGGTCCAGTCGTAATGGTAAGGGAAATTACTTCCACCATATTTTGAAATACCCTATGGCCATAATGATGAATGTGTGATGACCTGAGGAAGGAGATGAGATATTCCTAACTAGGTCAAATCCCCATTGTGAGAAAGACCAAACTAAATGAATCCATTATAAGGACTGGGAAGGTACGTGTGTCAAATTAACATGGTGTTGACACTTTACAAACTTCTTAACATAAGAATAGTAATCCTGCTCTAAATTTGGCCACTAATAGCCCATGCACATAATGCACTTTGTGATTGCCATGTTGTTGAAATGGCCACCACATGTACCATTGTGTTCTCGGGTGATCACCCAAAATGACTCTTGAGATTCTAAGCAATGAAGGAGGATACCCTCGTAGCCCTGATGATACAAAATATCTCCAAGTAAGACATATTTTATTGCTTTTTGCTTGAAATTCTATTTAGTGGCATGCGAAAGTCCAAAAGGGATATTACCAAGCTTTAGGTAATATTTTATCTAAGTATAACAATATTGATTTGAAGAAGCCTCAATTGCATGAATTGCTTAATCCTTTTTAAGTTCATCTCTCATGAATGCTGATTGGAAGAGAACTTGTATATATAGTGTTGTGCTACTATCAAAAGAATTTTGAGGGAATAAATTCCCCAAGCAGCATTATTCAGGTGATTGTGAATTTGTGAGAATCGTTCATGAAAAGTTTCAATTTGAACCATGTGTACTTCTAGAATGGAGTGGATGTTCTCATACTCAATAACATATTGTGATAGCATTTTGACTTAAATGGTTGTTATATCATCAACAAGGTTCTGTAGGATTAAATACCCTAAGTACGTCATTGTATCCATAAAATGGTTAGATGATTGAGGGAGTGCCTTGATGTCATACCATTCAAATTTTTTCATAATTTTATCCACAAGGTCTTTGTAGGCTTGCAATATTGGTCATTTTCATTGGGATATTCCTTTGACTTGGTTCACTATAAGCAAGGAATCATCAAAAATGTTGAGCTTAGTTATTTTCATGGTGATTGTCGTTTTAAAGCCTATGAGAAGAGCTCCATACTCAGAATTATTGTTGGTGCATGGGAAATCAAGTTTGAAAAATAGGGGTGTTGGATCCCCTTGAGGTGTAAAAAACACAATTCCCATTCCACCCCCTTGCTTGCACTTAGAGGCATCAAAAAATAGATTCATGTCATCCTGTGATTCAAAATCTTCAGGATCAGGTGATTTTGACGCTTGAAATACTCCATCATGGGGAATCTCTATATTAAGAGGTTGATCATCTTGGAGAGGAGCCTCCATAAGTTGATCGGTAATGACCTGACCTTTAATTGATTTTTGTCCCATGAATTTGAGGTCAAATTCCATCAAAAACATAATCCATTTCATCATGCAACTATTATGGTAAGTACAACTCATCATATATCACAATGTATTCTCTTTGGATACTACATACGTGGTATGATTGAGCATGTAATGGCATAGATTTTTAGTGGTAAAAACCACTGTTAAGCATAAATTCTGAACATATGTGTATTTTATTTTGTAGCTGACCAAGGTGTAGCTAATATAGTAAATAGCCTATTATTTGTGCAATTTGTTCTTTTGGGCTAACCTGATGCCCAATGCAAGCTCAATAGATGAGATGTATAAATAGAATGGGACTCCTAGTTGGGGAGGAGAAAATACTAGTGGTTAAGCTAGATATTGTTTGATTTCATAAAAGGTATCTTGAAACTCATCATGCCAGTTGAATGCAACCCCCTTGTGCAAAAAATTATTCATAGGTCTACACTTATTTGATAATTGTGCTATGAAGTGCTTGATAGATGCAACCTTACCCTACAGACTATGCAGTTGCTTTATGGTAGTAGGGGGAGGTATATCAAGGATTACTTTGAATTTGTTGGGATTAAATTTTATGCCTTTCTTAGACACTAAGAATCCATTGATTTTTCTAAATGTGATTCCAAATACACACTTCTTGGGGTTTAGTCTAACGTTGTGTTCAATGAGGCGATCGAGAAATTTGTGCAATACATCGATATGCTCATGGTATAGTAAAGATTTAGGTAATAAATCATCAATGTAATTTTCCAAAATTTTGTGCATGTAGTCATGGAAGATGTAATTCATAACTATATTGTAGGTAGAACCAACATTTTTAATGCCAAAATACATGACCTTATAACAAAATTTCCCCCAAGGTATTGTGAACACCATTTTGAGTTGGTCTTCTGGATTAATACAAATTTGGTTGTATCCATAGAAACTATCCATTATTGATAACATCTCGTGGCCTATTGTGGTGTTCACTAGGGAATTGATATTTGGTAATGGGAATTTATCCTTAGGACTCTCTTTTTTTAGATGATAAAAGTCGATGTAAATACGAATCCTCCCATAAAGTTTCTTGATATGAACCATATTAGAAATCCATGGTGGATAATCCACTGATATAATGAGCTTAGCATCTAATAACTTTTTTAGCTTGTCTTTCACCATTAAGGCTACCGCTACATGCATTTTGTACAACTTTTGCTTAAATTGTTTTGCATTTGGGTCAATCACAATATTATGCATGACTAAATTTGGATATAGTATTGGCATGTCCTTATAAGACCATGCAAAAGCTTCATTCTTCTATTTGAGAATAGCTATAAAATTAGCTTGCTTAGTGAGGGATAAGACTTCCCCTCACATTATGAATAGAGTATTTTTAGGATCTATTTCGATATCAGTATCAATTGTTGACTCGATTGACATATGAGACCCCTCTTCCAACTGGTGTGGAGTAGGGATTAAATGAATGTTGTCAACTGGATTTATGTCATCGATTGAAAATTTGGGCTCAATATGAGTGTGAAAGACATATTGATTAGACCTTAGATAGAAATAAAATTATTTTAACATTTCATCACCAGGCCAATTCTTGAAAGGAGATGGTGGAGAATATCCTTGATCAAAGTTGATTGCCTCCATGTCAAGGTGTAGTGACTTTGATAGGTTATTCATATCATGTAAGGGTGTGAAAATATCTATGGAAATTATGTTTATGGATGGATGATCTCCTTTGGGTGGTTGATTGGCTCTATTGGCATCAGGTTGTCACAATACTTGTGGAGGTGGTTGTGGTGGAAGCGGAATAACTAGAGGTGGTCAATGCAGAAGTGGGCAAAATTGCTCTTCTAAGTGTAGAAGCTATCGCTAGATAAGATGTGGTAATGGGAACACACAGATAGAACTCATATTCATCATCCAAAGGGATGATATATGTGTATTCCTCATCTAAAGTAGAAGATTTTATAGGTGCTACTTCATAATCTGACTCATCATCAGTTGTCCATTCATAGGGAGGACCTTGATCTTCTTACTCATTTTTGTATGGAAGAGTAAGCAATATTTCACCTAATTTGTAATATTGGGTGAAATCATAAGATATCTCTTGATCTATCATATTTATAGGGAAGTAATCCCCCAAATAATTGAAATGATCAATATTTGTGTAGGGATCGTGCACAAGTTCATCCCTATAGTTTAGACTTAGGTGCTATAAACTATCAGTGAGGACATCGAGAGACATGGACTTGTTGTGTCCTAAACTAGACTTATAATATGGTATTTGATATTACAATTGGTAAGGAGTGTGAGTACCTTATTCATACAAACCAAAACCATAGCCATGCTAATTACAAAGATGGAGATATCTCATAAAAAATTCAAGATTGGACATGGTAGATATGGTTGTGGGGATCTCATAAACAAGCCTCTTCCCTAAGTTCCTCTATGGAGGATTAAATGATGATGAAGGACAAGGATGGTATGGAATAATTTGATGATGGATTAATGGAAGGTGATAGTGAAGGAGACAAACCTTAGTTGGATGTATTTTGTTGTAAGTACAAATGGGTTGATGGTAAGGTTGACTCAGGAAGTTACTGCACCAAGTTGCAATATTTAAAGAGCTCAAGATTTGCAGAGACAACATGTACTTGCCCTTCATAAGTGTACTTAAAATATTTGTGAGCTATGGATGGCACACACTTTATGTCCCTAATATAGGGTCTACCCAAAAAGATATTGTAGGCCATTTCACCCTCCAATATGTGACACAATTTTGGTATGGTCTTTTTTACCACTTGAATGGGTAATACTATGGTACCAACCGTTGATCACAGGGCATCATGGGATGCTAGAAGCCCTATATGTTTGAGAGCAATCATGATGATGATATTGCTAGAGGAACCAGTATCAATCAGAACTCTCTTGTAAGGTGTTCCATTTACACATGCAATGATGTTTAAGGGAATATCCACCATGTCATTTAGTACTGGCTTGAGTTCATGCTTATGACATGTGATTACTAGTTCTATGCATTTTTGAAAATGCCCCACAAAATTGTTAAAGGAGTTAGACTCCTAGGGTTGCAGTTCAATCAACTTGAGGATCTCCATGAGAGATTCTTGATGAGGTGGAGACTGTTGAATAAGCTCATAGATAGAGAGCCTAGATGATATTGTTCACAAGATCTGAGTAAGATTACTCTTTATTGTTACCACTGAATGGTATGGAAGGTTTTAGACTGCAGGTGGCAGTGACTATGACATTGAAGGAATATCACTTGAAGCTGCAGGTGATGCGACATAACTTGGGTAACGCTTATTCCTTGTCATGATTTTGACCATGCCAATGAACCCTTGTTTAGGGGGTGCAATGCAAGTCTTGTTCATCTTTTGTACTGGCTTTGCCTACTCCTCATGAGTAGGCAACGGGTCTTTAAAAACACCCATTTGTTGATTGTTTATTGCAATGGGGTTATCGACATAAATATTATTCCTATCGATCATGTCCTATACTAGGTGTATGAACCTAAAGCACATCTGCACATCATGCCCATTCTAACCATGGTACTTTTAGTATAGTTCTTCATGATATTACAAGGGTTTTGGTGCATTCAGATCCATAGGTTGATTTTTAGGTAGATTAATTTCCTTGGCTTCATAAAGGCACTCAAATAAAGAATCCATCGAATCAAAAATGGATGTAAATTGTTGCTTAGGGTGACATTGCTAGTTTTGCCCTTCATTTTTTTGTTTTTTATTATTTTTGTTTCCTAATGTGGCCTGATAATTGGGCTTCTAAGGCGATGTTGGTTGCACAGGCTCTAGAATACCGATGGAAACTTGGTTGATTGTTGCTGGCTTTGGTTGCACCAGATTGTTCTTGGTGTTGTTAGTTTGTTCCTTATTGCTGGGTTTTGCAATTTCTCCCTATTGAATTTTAATGTCTTTGATTGTCCTAGCCTATTCTAGAGCATCTTCAAGAGTTGGGTATTGTTGGAGTTGTAGCACCTAGAAAATTGGCTTCAGAAAACTCTTAGAAAACATGCGAATCGACTTAAACATGAGGAGTAAGTATGGTAGCTTAGCAAGAAGCATTTGCAACCTATTGCCATATTTTGTGATTGACTCGTCATCATATTGTTTCAACCCTATGAGGTTGATTAACATTGCATTTTGCTTAGTGTTAAATGTGAAGCATTCTAGGAATGCATCTACGAATTGCTCAAAGTTGTAGATGTTGTACTTTAGGAGTTGATTGTACCACTCTATGGTAGGACCAAAGAGGGTAAGCATAAATTTTATCAATAATAAGACATCATTTTTCTAGATACAAAAGCATTGAATCAAAAATATAGTGACATGCTCTTGTGCATCTTCTTCTCCTTTAAATTTATCCATATTAGGCATTTTAAAAAGCTTTGGATAGGGAGGGAAAGGTAGTGATGGGTGAAGCGATTGACCATAAGTTGACACAAACTGGGATTATAAGACCTAGACCCCAAGGTCTTGTTCTCTATCGATTCTATGAATTATAGCAATGCTTTGTACACATCAGAGGATTTGATCTCCTCTTATTTGCTTCAACCCTAAAGGGGATGGTGATGAATATCAAGCCTATTGCATTGTGGTTGGATGTCATCCACATTTCCTCCATAAGGCACTTAAGGATATTCTTATTCTGGTTCAAAATTAGTGTAGGCCCTATAAGGTGTCTCTTGAACTAGCCTACAAGAAGGGGTAAATGCTTGTGGATGGTGATCTATGTTTGGCCTAGGATGCAAGTCTTAATTGGGCCTAGGAGGTCGAGGAGGTAATGTTTGGTTAGGCCTAGGAGGCCTATATTGATTGAAATAAGGTTTCCTATGATGAATCTCCTATCTATTAGTACTTGGGGTAGGGACCCTATCATGTAAAGCCTCTTGAACATTGGTTTGTTGCTCAATTATTTTCTTTTCAAATTGATGTTGGTAGTCCAAGCATTCTTTATCCTACCAAAGCTGATTGAATTGTTCTTGGTGCTCAACATATCTCTTGAATAATTGATTTATTTGTTCTACTATGTGGGGCCTATATTCTCTAGAAGCATCACCCTAGGGCCTATCTCATTTTGGATGATCTAAAATATCAACTATGAGCTTTCCTCGATCGAGGGAAGTCACGTTCACTTGAGGTTCAGTCCTAGACAAGCATTCTTTGTACTCAACTAGCATATAGGCACATCGTACTTGTGTAGCATAATTGACTTGAGGATAATCAAAAAATTTCTTATGTCTTCCTTCATTGATGAGGAAATGAAGGGCTGAGTTTGCTCACCCCAAGCAATGAATATCATACTCATCTTGGTACTTAGGTTGTTGTAACCTATTAGGGTAGTTTAAGGGTGTATTTTGATAATTTGGCATGTGTACTCTTGATCTTACCCATAAGTGGGTATGGTAGACCTATAAGGCACACAAATTCATGGTATGGCTCTATCTATTAGTGCCTCAATGCACAGTTGTTGTTCTTGAAAGAAGGCATGTGAAGTATCTAAATATGGGAAGTTGAAGAAAATCTGAGATCAACAGAACATACACAAACCAGAGAAATAGAGAAATGCAATAAAATTCCATGTATTATTTACTAATGAAAATGGAAATTATAGAGACCAAACCTTTACAAATTCAAAATTCCCCCTCAAATACCCTGATTTCCCTTTTCCTACCTAGAACAATGTATTTTAAATTTGAATTTCGGGAACAAACTTCCCGAGGTCATAACTCCTCTCTCGTTACTCGAAATGACTATTGGTGCATGTTTTAAAAAATCTCTCGAAGGGGTGTCCACCATATTTTAGCCCTTTACGATGCCTCTAAGGCCTTCAAATTTTACCTTCAAGTTTTAGTGGCAGTATTTTCACTAGTTTTGGTAGGGTCCTCAACTTAAAATTTGCATATCTCCTAAAATGCTCAGGATATTGGGATGATTCTTTCACTATTAGGTATGTTTTTTCATACCCTAACAACTAACAAAATTATATCATAAAAATAAAACATTAAAAATTTTGGAGGATGCAAGGTCACTCTTACACCACTGGATGCTCCTACATCAGACACCCGGGGTAAATTGACAAGTAACCTTCATTTCTATACTATTGGAGGAAAACCAAGGTGGTCAAACTCTGTCTTCAATAACCAAGATGAATCTTCAATAGGCCTATCCTTCCACTTAACCATATATTCTTCATACTTCCTATTTCTTATACTTTTGCCAATGTGGGTGTCCAAGATTTCTTCTATCTCTTCCTTCTCTAGAATAGACACTAGAATATTCCAAATCTTTGTTACTGGTCCCTCATCATTTTACCCTACATGATATTCTACCAAATCAGAAACATTGAACACAGGTGATATGTTAATCCCATTCAATAATTCTACTTCATATGCATTGCCTGAATCCTATTTCTTTAATATCCTGCATGGTCCAAACTTCTTCGTTTTTAGCTTATTATAGGTTTTCAAAGGAAACCTTTCTTTTCTAAGGTAAACCATAAATTCATCTCCCACTTGGAATTTATTAGTACTCCTATTGATAGAATTTTTGTAAGCAAATTCTACCTATGGTAAAATCAAATCCTATCCATTGGGCTTATCTCCAACCAAGCATCTCACCAGGTTACCCAAACTCCTATTCACAACCTCTGTTTGCCCATCCATCTACGGGTGGTATGCAAAACTGAATTTCAAATTTGTCTTCAACTTCTTCCATAAGGTCCTCCAAAAATACCCAAAAAACTTGGTATCCCTATATAAAATTATACTCTTTGGTAGACCATGTAGTCATACCACCTCTTTTAAAAACAACCCTGCAACATGAACTGTATCATTAGTTTTCTAGTAGGGAATGAAATGTGCCATATTTTAAAACTTGTCAACCACCACAAATATGGAGTTATTCCCCCTTGTGTCATTTGTAGACCAAGAATAAAATCAATGTTGATGTCTTCCCATGGTTTCTCTCGTACATGTAATGGTTGATATAATCTAGTGTTCTACCTCACACCGTTGGCCATGTGATATACTCTACAAATTTGTACAAATGTCTTCACATATTTTTGTAACTATGGGTAATAGTAGTTACCACTAATAAGGGTAGTGGTATTATCTCGATCAAAGTGTCCAACCAACCATCCACTATGCTTCTCCTTGACCAAATTCTCTCTCTTAAAACTCCTTGGAATGCATAATTGGTTTACTTTGAACACCATTCCATATTGGATTAGAAAATCCAACCATTTAGTTCCATCCAAAGTAAAAGGTTACAAGAAAGCTCTCCAAGCCTTTGCAAAATATAGATCTTCAGGGTACAAAATCTTAAGTTCATCTAACCCTATAACCTCTACCTTCATTTATGTCAACAATTTTTACCTTCTACTTAAGGCATATACAACTCTATTTTACTTCCCACTTCTATGTTTCAAAACAAAGGTATAACTCTTACAAAAACTCAACCCATTTCAAGTGCTTCTTATTTAGCTACCCCTGGCTATTAATATACTGCAAGGCCTGATGATCAGTATATAAAATAAACTCTTTTGACAACAAATAATATCTCCATTTCTTCAAATCTTGAACTATAGCATAAAACTTCCTGATCATAGACATAATACTTCTTCCTAGCATCATTAATATTTTCACTAAAATAGACAACAGGCTTACCTTATTGACTCAATACATCTCCTATGGAACTACCACTAGCATCACAATCTACCTGAAATACATTATAAAAATCTAGAAGTACAAAAATAGGATGCTCTATGAATTTCTTCTTAAACATATCAAAACTCCTATCTTTTGTGATAGTCCACTTAAACTCCTTCTTATCCCCTCTCATTGTATTTTTTAGGGGTGCACAAATACTGCTAAAATTGCTAATAAATGTTATGTAAAAACTGGCTAGACCATGGAATGATCTTACCTTTGTAATGCTCCTTGGGGTAGGCCATTCAATGATAGCCCTTACCTTTTCTGGGTCAATTTTAAGACCTTCAATTAAGATGAAAAATCCTAGATACACCAACTATTTAAGAAAATTGCACTTATTCAAATTAATCAACAACTTCTCCTCCCTCAAATTCTAAAAAACCTACTAAATATGCAACAGGTGCTCCTCCAAAGTATTACTAAAAATTAAAATGTCATCCAAATAGACAATGATAAATTTTCCTAAAAAATCCTTCAATACCTCATTCATAAGCTGCATGAATGTGCTTGGTGCATTGGTTAGCCCAAATGGCATGACCAACCACTCGTACAAACCCTCTTTGGTCTTGAAGGCTTTCTTCCACTCATCTCCTTCTCTGATATGAATATGATGATACCCACTCTTCAGGTCAATCTTTGTGAAGTACTTGGCTCCACTCAAATAGTCCATAATGTCATCCATCCTTGGCAACAAAAATATGTATTTTATGGTGATATTGTTAATAGCTCAGGAATATGTACACATTCTTCACTCCCCATATTTCTTTGGTGCTAGTACTATAGGTACTGCACATGGACTGAAGCAGGGTTATGCGTAAGGGGTCAGCCCAAAAATGTATTTATAAAAAATTGATGAATTGGTTTCAAAATCCAAGTGAATAGTGTTGAAACACATGTAGAAGGTTCACTGTTATTAGGGGTAATGTTGGAAATTTAAACTTAAAATGGTTAAATTATTATAAAATTGGGGTGAATTGACCCAAAAAAAATTTGCACCCAAAATTTTTTGGCTAATAGACCCTACTCAAGGATCCCAAATATTAGTCAATTCCAAATTTTGAAAATCCTAATTTTAGCCAATTTTGTGAAAATAGCCACTATGCATAACCTTGGACTCAAGATCTCCTGAATCAATCCTTTTTTAATAGCTCTTGGACTTGTTTGTTTAGCTCCTCACTTTCTACAAGAGTCATTCTATGGTCTGCCTTATTGGGTAAACTTGCTCCTAGTACCAAATCTATGTGGTGACTGATCATCCTCACTGGTGATGAATCCTCAGGTACATTATCTGATATAATATCTAGGAATTATTCTAACAGACCTGAGACCTCTACTGGGATATCATTGCATTGCTCTTCCTTAACTTTAGAAATAAATGCATAACACATATGCTCATGCTTCATACCATCCAAAAAATTTCTACCATATACTAAACAAATTCTAGAACTGCTACATACATTTTCTTCAACCTCTTTCAAGACCTTTAGCTTGTGGTGCACTCCATCATTTGTCAGGGAGTAAGTGTTGGCATTCCCATAATGCATTTCATGCTGATCAAATTGCCATGGACTTACCAATAGCAAATTGTAAGCATCCATAGGTAGGATGTCACACATGACCTCATCATGGTAACTTCCAATATTGAATATTACTAAACACTGCTCGATGAAAAAAATCCTATGGTCCTTTTACAACCACACAATCTAATATGGATGCGGGTGCCTCCTTCTCTCTAACTATAACTTGGTAACTATCCATTCTAAAACTAGGTTATCAGTGCTACCATTATCAATGATAACATTACATACCTTACTTGCACATTTACACCTTGTGTGTAATAAACTCTTCCTCTGATATGGATATTTCTCTTCATTTAGCAAGGATATCCTTATGACTATAAATTTTCCTCTTTCTACTTCTTTATAATACTCATATTCAACACCTTCATCTACAATAATACCTCGAGCATTACCTTCAGGCATCTTATTCATTGCCCCTTGTGTTGTGGGCACTCGTATGCTTGAATTTCTTATTTCCCACATTGGAAACAACATTTCATGAAATAATCCTCTTCCAATCCCTCGTCCATACTTTCCTCTTCCTCTTTGATAGCCATTATTCTGCTCACAAGGACAATAAGCATTCTCTCCCTTCTAGTCCTGACTGTTGCTTACTTCTCTATTCTTATTTTGGTCCTCATTCTGCCCTGCATTTGTTCTCCCACCAGTTCTTCCACCATGACCTCTTTCTCATTGTTTTGTTTCATATATCTTGTTTATATTTTATTATACCTTCAATGCAAACTAGTAAGCATCTTCTATGGTGGTCATCCTGACCATACTCAACTTCTCTTGAATGCTTACACTCAACCCATTTATATAATGAGCTACCTTATCCTTGTTGACATACAAATGGCTTGTTATTATTAAAATATTATAGAACTCCTCTATGTATTCCTTGACATAATTTCTTTACTGCCTCAAAATCTATATTTTATTTAGTAGATCCAACCCGTAATCAGTTGGAACGAATTATCTCTTCAACTTCTCCACCATCCTCTCCCACCTTGTTATCCTTTATTTCCCTCTTTTGTTTCTGTCCAACTATACTCCATTCCATAAAATACTAGCATGAACCTTCAACTTGGTCTTAGAAAATCTGACCCTCTCAAGATCTTCCACCTCCTCATACTTGAAATATTCTTCCATATCATTGATCCAGTCGATCAACTCTTTTGGGTTGAGATTTCTAGAATACATAGAGACATCAAACTTCAGTCTCTTCCCAATTTGGGATATGGCATTGCACATGATCTACTACCTCTTCTTCTTCCTCAAACTAGACCTCTTATTCTTCAACTTCATATTCACTCTCATCTTCTCTCCTTGGATCAAACCTACTATGTAGCTCCTCTTGTAGATCTTGAACTTGCTTCTGCAAAGCTCTAAAATCCTCTTCTGGAACCATAAAATTTCTCCCACCACCATGGTTTCTTTGTGGAAGAATTATACTCACTTTTATCACAAACCCTAACCACAAATCATGGTGCAAACTGCCTCACATTCGGTGATATATATACACATTCAGTAACTCCTACTCTGATACCACTTGAAGTAGATATGAGATCAACAGAACATACACAAACTAGAGAAATAGAGAAATGCAATAAAATTTCATGTATTATTTACTAAAGATAATGAAGCTTACAAAGACCAAACCTTTACAAATTTGAAATTCCCCTGCAAATACCCTTTTTCCTTTTTATTCCCTAGAACAATGTATTTTAAATTTGAATTTCGGGGGCAAACTTCTCGAGGTCATAACTCCTCACTTGTTTCTTGGAATGACTATTGGCGTATGTTTTAGAAAAGCTCTCTAAGGGGTTGGTAGCCTAGTAATGTCCTAATATTTCAGCCCTCTACAAGGCCTCTAAGGCCTTCAAAATTGACCTTCAAGTTTTAGTGGTAGGATTTTCACTAGTATTGGCAAAGCCCTCACCTTAAAATTTGCATATCTTCCAAATCACTTAGGATATTGGGGCTATTATTTTACCGTTAGGTATGTTTTTACATCCCCTAACAACTAAACGAACTTATATTATAAAAATAAAATATTACACATTTTGGATGATGCAAGATCACTCTTACATCACTAGATGTTCTTGCATCAAAAGTATGTTCCCTAATTAGGACCAAAACCTATAGGGGTATCCCACGTAGGGGTCCATTATAGGTTATGTTTCTGACTAGCTATTTTGGGACTTGGATGAGTAGGAGGTCACCAAGGATGTATGAACATGTCCTTAGGTATAAATCAGAGATGACTTGTGTGCACACCATAGCTACTTCCTATCAAATCCTATATTATTATCTCCTTTACAAATTTTAATGATGTAGCACACAAGAATGGAAACACACAATAAGATAAGTGTGTATCTCTTTTAAATATTTATGTGTGTTCCCTAAAACTATTTTATGTGTTTTAATTTGTTGTTTGCAAGGGGAAATTTTGTCACGTGTTTTGCTCTTGGATGATAGTACTATGTTAAAAGTATTTCATCTATATACTCATAGCTCGACAACCAATAATTAAAGTCTGATCATGTGTACCAACAAAAGTATGGAGATGAAGCCCATACCTGATCAAGGAGCACAGATCCTATTAGTCCTCACCCATATTGACTGTGGGCAGTGATACACCCTATGAAGAGGAATGTGTGCTATTTTCCATGGCTAATATGGTTCTTGGAGTTGGATTTGGCAAATAAAATAGGGTTCGTATCAATCATGCGAGGAAACGGGTGGAGATGAAACCCACCGTTGTTGGTATTGATTAATGGTTGGGGATGAAGTCCAACTCACCAATGTTCAAAATGGGATGTGGTGTGTGTGGCTTATTTTATACTTAAAGAAAGTAAAAAATAGAGCACTCAATGAGATTTCACTAAATGCAAAAAATAAAGTTTCAGTTTCAAAAGTATTAAATGGAAATTGAACCTACAAAATGCATGCCCTAAATGGAAACCTGCTCATTAGGTAGGTCGCAAGCAATCAAACCACATAGATGAATTCCTACTGGATTCTTTTCTATTTTTATTCTTTTTTTGGTTGTTTTTTACGATTAAATAAAAGTGAAATCTATCTTTCAAGAAAACAAAGGGAGGAAGAAAAACTAAATTTGGCTTTTTTTAACCAACAAAAATGCAAAGTAAAGGTGCAGTTACTTACCTTGAATCTTAAGAGGTTTTTATTTCTATAATTTTGATTTGCAAACCCTTTGTTTTATGGTTATTCTATGGTGGGATTACTGCTATGGCCATACCTGGGTATTCCAATTAGGGAATCAGGGGCTGTTTCAGGCTAGAACGACCAAAAACTACAACATTTCAAAAGAAAAAATAGGGTCAAAACTTAGCTAAATGAAATGGGATAGGGATCCCACCATGATCACTACTATAGAGAGGAAAAAATGGTATACCTAGCAAAGGGAAATGAGATGCATCTATTGCTATGTTGATCTAAGCACTACAAAATCGATATTTTAAGTAAGAGTAAGAGAAAAATAAGTGAAAGAAATGGGTGGTTCTCTTTATATTATTGCATTTGTCAAATACATAGTTACAAAACATCCCCTTGAGGGCTCTCAATTGATACAAATCATTACAATATCCAAAGGATCAAATCCTTTCATAATTTTGAGGTGCACTTTTAATGTCTTCCTCGCACTCACGATTGAAGAGTGGGTTTTTTCTACCGCTAAAATATTCTATCACTTTTCATATTTGTTGCTCCATCCCCGTGCACTGGAATACATTGGTCTTCATATAAAGAAATAAGATTTGTTAATAGCATGTGCAAATTGAAGTGCAATCAAAGAGATAGATGCAATAATAATCATGAAAGAGGAAATGTATAAAATACAATTCAAAATTGTTCCAAATACTACCAAAACTTAGGATCATGCATGTAATATACTCTGGAAATGATTTAAACAAGAACAAAAATAAAATTACACATAGATTTATGGCCATACTAGGGTGAGTCATTTAGGACTATCACAATTTGGGGGCCATATTGGGGGGGGGGGCATCTTGGGGTATAGATTTACAAAAATGACCTTTGAGTTTCTTATCTTGCCACCTATCTAAAATAATTTTAATATTTTCATATATTAAATAATGTAATATACTCCAACACCCACTGTATTATATTATTTGATGTGAGTTTCTCTTGATCTACATAGATGATTTCTAAATATTTGAAACTTGTTTTGACCTAGATCATTTGTGAAAATATCTACAATATGGTCTTCTGTAGGAATATGTTTTAACTTAATATTATGACTCTAAGAGCGATCTTTGGTAAAATGATATTGAGTTTGAATATATTTGGTTCATTCATGTATGATTAGATTTTGGATCAAATTTAATACTCCTTGATTATCATATTTTTTTTTTAAAAGTTGTTTTGATTCCTGTCTAATAGTACATACTATAACCATAATGCTTTATATGTTACATCCTTTTCTACATAGTATTCTACTTATGTAGATGAAAGTGCTACTACATATTGTTTTTTACTGTACCATGATATTGGTCCTAAACCAAGATAAAAAAAATGCATCCTAATGTTGATTTTCTATCATTTATAGATCCAACATAATCAAAATCTAAATATCCTTGCAAATAAAAATTATTATCATCATTTTTATATGTAAGTCCATATTCTATAGTCCTATTGATATATTGTAATATTGTTTTTGTAGATTTTGAATGATATTCTATAGGTTCTTGCATGAATATTGAGATATACTTTACAACAAAAACTATATCCAATCATGTATTTATTAAATATTAGATATTTCAAATTAACTAATGATAGGTTGTAACTGAAACAAAAGATGTTTCATCATATGTAGATAATTGTAGTCTTTATTCTATAGTTGCATCCCTAGGTTTACAATTTTCATTTTGTATTTCTCAAGTAAATATTTTGCATACTTTGTTTGTGTTATTGTAATATTGTCTTCATTTGAATGCATTTATAAACCATGGTAATAATACATTAGTTCCAAACTAGTCATCTCAAAATACTTTTCAAGATCCCTTTTAACTTCATTTATTAAACCCCTTGAACTTCCCATAATCACTATATCATTAAGATATAGTACAAGTATTATTATATCATTTCCAACCCTTTTGTATAGATATTTGGATCTGATAGGATTCTATTAAAGTTATGTTGTAATAAATGATTATTGATATTTATATACCATGCTCTTGGTAATTGCTTTAGACCATACAAGCATTTGCTAAATTTATAAACTTTGTATTATTTTCCTTAAACACAAATCATTTTAGTTGTGATATATAAAATCCTTCTTCAAGATCACCATTAATAAATGCATTTTTTACATCCATTTGAGGAAGTTTCTATCCATGATGTTTTTCTAAAGAATAAATTATTATGATAGTAGTCATTCTTATTGTAGGTGTAAAATATTTTTCGTAGTGAATTACTTCTATTTCAGTATATCCTTCTTCTACTAGTCTAGCCTTGTAATTGTCAAGTGAACCATCTAGTTTATAGTTGATTAGTAAACCCATTTACAACCAACTATTTTCTTTTCTAGAGGTGTCAACAGATTCCATGTTTTATTTCTAAAATATGATGTATATTTTAACTCTATAGCCAAATTCTATTTTGGATGATTCAAAGCCTAAAGTGTTGTTGGATGTTCTTCCATAGAACTTAACAATCCTCTATTTATTATTTTGAGACTATGAGTTTGAGATTTTCTAGTAGTAAGGTTTGGCATTTTTTTTAAGATTTGAATGTCTAAGTGTATTTTTAAGCCATATAGGTTATTTTCTCTATAAATTAGAAAATTAAATTGTATTTTTATTTTGTTCATCTTAAAATTTTTATTCTATATTTTTATTTGATGAGTCTTCTTATAAAAATATTAGAATGACTTTTGAATCAATTTTTTGTTATTTAGTAGCATCTTTAATTTTTTCATCATATACTACGTCTCTACTTATATGGATTTTATTTAGCATAAATTATTCTGATAGTAGTCATTATTGTTGTAGGTGCAAAAGATTCTTCATAGTGAATTCCTTTAGTTTGAGTATAT
This sequence comes from Wollemia nobilis, assembly GCA_028583015.1. NCBI lineage: Eukaryota > Viridiplantae > Streptophyta > Pinopsida > Araucariales > Araucariaceae > Wollemia > Wollemia nobilis. Next base: position 2,629,986 of record JAQPPZ010001220.1, on the reverse strand, counting down.
CCTTTTTCTACTAGTCGAGCCTTGTACTTGTCAAGTGAACCATCTAGTTTATAGTTGATCTAGTAAACCCATTTACAACCAACTATTTTATTTCCTAGACATGTCTCAACAGATTCCATGTTTTATTTTTAAAATATGATGTATATTCTGATTCTATAGCTAAATTTCATTTTGAATGATTCAAAGGCTGAAGTGTTGTTGTAGGTTCTTCCATAGAACTTAACAATCCTCTATTTATTCTAGTGAGAATATGAGTTTGAGATCTTCTAGTAGTAAGGTTTGAAATTTTTTTAAAGATTTGAATATCTAAGTGTATTTCTAAGCCATATAGGTGCTTTTCTCTGTAAATTAAAAAATTAAATTCTATTTATATTTTGTTCATCTTGAAATTTTATTCTATATTTTCATTTGATTAGTCTTTTTATAAAAAAAATTAGAATAACTTTTGAATCAACTTTTTGTTATTTAATAGCATATTTGGTTTTCTCATCAAATACTACATCTCTACTTATATAGATTTTACCTGATTAGGACCAAAACCTATAGGGGTGTCCTGCGTAGGGGTCCCTTATAGGTGAAGTTCATGACTAGCTATTCTAGGACATAGGCGAGTAGGAGGTCACCAAGGAGTTATGAACATGTCTTTTGGGCTAAATAGGAGATGACTTGTGTCTCCTTGTCTACTCTCCATAGCATCAGCCCTTGAATAGGCTTGGCTATGGGTGCACACCATAGCTACATCCTATAAAACCCTATGTGATTATCTCCTTTACAAATTTTAATGATGTAGCACACAAAAATGGAAACACGCATAATACAGGTGCTTATATATTTTAAATATTTATGTGTTCCATAAAATTATTTTGTGTTTTTTGATTTTTTGTTTGCAAGGAGACCTTTTATCTCATGTTTTGCTCTTGCTGGATGATATTATTATGTTAAAAGGATTTCACCTGTATACTCGCAACTTGACAACTAGAAATGAAATTCCGGTCACGTGTACCAACCAAAGTATGGAGATGAAGCCCATACCCAATCAGGGAGCACAAGTCCTACCAGTCCTCACCCATATTGACTATGGGCAACAATACACCCTTTGAAGAGGAATGTATTCTATTTTCCATGGCTAATATAGTTCTTGGATTTGGCTTTGGCCAATAAAATAGGGTTCATATCAATCATGCGAGCCAACGGGTGGAGATGAAGCCCACCATCGTTGGTATCGATTAGTGGTTGGGGATGAAGTCCAACTCACTAATGTTTAAAATGGGACATGGTGTGTGTGGTTCATTTTATACTTAAAGAAAGTAAAAAAATAGAGCACTCAATGACGTTTCACTAAATGCAAAAAATAACATTTCACTTTCAAAAGTATTAAATGAAAATTGAACCTACAAAATGCATGCCCTAAATGACAACCTACCCATTAGGTAGGTCGCAAGAAATTAAACCACATAGATGCATTACTACTAGATTATTTTTCTATTTTTCTTATTTTTTTTAATTGTTTTTTATGATTAAAAAAAGTGAATATACCTTTCAAGCAAATAAAGGGATGAAGAAAAACTAAATTTGGATTTTTTTGGACAACAAAAATGTAAAGTAAAGGTGTAGTTACTTACCTTGAAAGCTTAAGAGGTTGTTGTTTTTGGAATTTTGAGTTGTAGATCCTCTATTTTATGGTTGTACTAGGGTGGGACAGTTGTCATGGTCGTCCCTAGGTGTTCCAATTAGGGAATTAGGTGTTGTTTCAGGCTAGAACGACCAAAACCTATAACTTTTCAAAAGTAAAAATAGGGTTAAAACTTAGCTAAATAAAACAGAATAGGGGTACCAATGTAATTTCCACTATAGAAAAAAAAAGGTGCACCTAGTAGAGGGAAATGAGATACATCTATTGCTATGTTGATATAAGCACTACAAAAGCAACATTTTATGTAAGCATAAGAGACAAATAAGTGAAATAAATGGGTATTTATATTTATATTATTGCATTTCTCAAATATGTAATTACAAAACATCCCCTTGAGGGCTCTCAATTGATACAAATGATTATAATATCCAAAGGATTAAATCATTTCAAAATTTGAGGCACACTTTTAGTGTCTTCCTCGCACTCATGATTGAAGAGTGGGTTTTTGCTACCACTGAAATATTCTATCACTGTTATGATTTTTTTTCCCTCCTCATGCACTGGAATACCTGGGTCTACATACAAAGAAATTAGATTTGTTAATAGCATGTACGGATTGAAGTGCAACCAAAGAGATATATGCGATAATGATATTGAAAGAGGAATTGTATAACAAATGATTCAAAATTGCTCCAAATGCTACCAAAAATTAGGATCATGCATATAATGTACTTTGGAAATGATCTAAACAAGAATAGAAAGAAAATTGCATATAAATTTTTGGTCATCCCGGGGTGAGCCATTTAGGACTGTCATAATTTGGGGTTCATCCTAGGGTGGGACAACCACCAAATCTAGTGTTTTTTACAACCAATTCCTATGGTATTTAGTCTAAATTACTCCTAGGGGTGTTGTCATAAAAGTTTGGAATTTGATTCAATCAAATGAGTTGTTTTTGTAAATTTATTACGTGTTTTGAAATCACTTGAGAACATCCTTTTATTGATGGAGATCTAAAGGGAAACACATGATGAATTGAGGATAAGCATTTTGTTGCAAAATATTGTAAATAATTCTCCCTAAACATGGGTGGAATGAATCCACTTTATAGCTCAAGTGAGCATATGGTCAAATGGGCATACGAGGCCATGCGAGGTAGGTTCTACCATTTGTGCAATCCTTGCCATGCATTGGAGGGGAAAGGAATCTCCATTTTGAGCCTCCAATTTGCAACTTGGCATAAGATTTATGCACCCTCAAACTATAATTATTGAATGGGTAAGGTAAATGGCAGAACCTTGGTTCCATTTATCTCACATTTGATTTTTAAGGGTCTAAGGCCATGGCCATCCCACCCAGGGATGGTTGTTGATGGCCATCCCTAGGTGGGATGTGCATGAACTGTGGTCATCCCAGGGTGGGATGATCATGTCTACATGGCCCAAAACTTACCAAAAGTTGTTAGGACCACTATTTAACCTCTAAGGGTTGCCCAAGGGACCATTTGATATCGATTAGAATGTGTCTTGGTAGTCTAATAGAATTGATGCGATTTTAGTGTCTACAATATGCATAATATAGCTTTAGAAAAATAACCTTTGAGTTTCTTATCTTGCCACCTATATAAAATAATCTTAATATTTTCATATATTAAATAATGCAATATACACTAACAACTATTGTATTACATTATTTGATGTGAGTTTCTCTTGATCTGTATAGATGATTCCTATATATTTGAAACTTTTTTTGACCTAGAGCCTTTGTAAAAATATCTACAATATGTTCTTCTGTAGGAATATGTTTTAACTTAATATTATGACTCTAAGAGTTATCTTTTGTAAAATGACTTTGAGTTTGAATATATTTGGTTCATTCATGTATGATTGGATTTTTGGTCAAATTTAATACTCCTTGATCATCACAATTTTTTTTAAAGTTCTTTTGATTCCTATGTCTGACAGTACATAGTATAACATTAATGTTTCATATGTTACATCCTTTGCTACACAATTTTCTACTTATGTAGATGAAAGTGCTACTACATATTGTTTTTTAATGTACCATGATATTGGTCCTAAACTAAGATAAAAAGTTGTATCCTGATGTTGACTTTATATCATTTATAGATCCAACATAATCAAAATTTATATATCCTTGTAAACAAAAATTATTATCATCATTTTTATATGTAAGTCCATATTCTATAGTCCTATTGATATACTGTAATATCAGTTTTGTAGCTTTTGAATGATATTATCTAGGTTCTTGCATGAATGTTGAGAGATACTTTACAACAAAAACTATATCCAATCATGTATTTGTTAAATATTAGAGACTTCAAATTAACTAATGATAGGTTATCACTGAAAAAAAAGATGGTTCATCATATGTAGATAATTGTAGTCCTTCTTCTATAGGTGTATACCTAGCTTTACAATTTTTGATTTTGTATTTCTCAACTAAATATTTTGCATACTTTGTCTGTATTATTGTAATATTGTCTACATTTGGATGTATTTTTAAACCATGGTAATAATACATTAATTAAAAATTAGTCATCTCAAAATCTTTTTCAAGATCCCTTTTAACTTCATTTATTAAACCCCTTGAACTTCCCATAATTACTATATTATTAAGATATAGTACAAGTATTCTTATATCATTTTCAACCCTTCTGTATAGAGATTTGAATCTGACAAGATTTTACTAAAGTTATGTTGTAATAAATGATTATTGATATTTATATACCATGTTCTTGGGGATTTCTTTAGACCATACAAGCATTTGTTAAATTTACAAACTTTGTATTATTTTCCTTAAATATAAATTCTTTTAGTTGTGATATATAAAATCCTTCTTCAATATCACCATTAATAAATGCACTTTTTACATCCATTTGAGGAAGTTTCTATCCATGATGTGTTGCTAAAGCATAGATTATTACGATAGTAGTCATTCTTGTTGTATGTGCAAAAGTTTCTTCAAAGTGAATTTTTTCTGTTTGAGTATATTATTTTTCTACTAGTCAAGTCTTGTACTTGTCAAGTGAACCGTCTATTTTATCATTGATCAATTAAACCCATTTACAACAAACTATTTTATTTCCTAGAGGTGTCTCAACAGATTCCATGTTTTATTTCTAAAATATGATGTAAATTCTGATTCTATAGACAAATTCTATTTTGGATGATTCAAAGCCTGAAGTGTTGTAGGTTCTTCCATAGAACTTAACAATCCCCTATTTATTCTAGTGATATTATGAGTTTGAGATCTTCTAGTAGTAAGGTTTGGCATTTTTTTTAATATTTGAATCTCTAAGTGTATTTTTAAGCCACATAGGATCTTTTATCTATAAATTAAAAAATTAAATTGTATTTTTATTTTGTTCATCTTGAAAATTTTATTCTATATTTTTATTTGATGAGTCTTTTTATAAAAATTTTAGAACTTTTGAATCAATTTTTTTTTGTTTAATAGCATCTTTTATTTTTTCATCAAATACTATGTCTCTACTTATATTATATTTTAATTATTATTGGAACAATTATTCTATATCCTACAGATTCATCATCATAACTGAGAAATATACCACACAAATTTGTCATCTAATTTTACCTTTTTTATTTTTTGTTTTGAAATATAAATATAAGGCTTGCATCCAAATTTTTTTTAGAATAAGTGAATATTCTCTTAAGTTATACCAGGATAGACACACTTGAGTTTCCACTCCTCCATGTGTCAAGAAAAATCTCAATGGTGTCTTCATCAGGTTTGATGAGTTGTTGTAATCCAATGGCTTCCAATGATCAACTTTGCTATTTATACAAAGCTGATCCTTGGAATAAATAAATCAGTTCTATTTTGTTTCTTCAAACTCTTGTAATGATTTGTAGTTATACTCCTGGGAATTATAACATGGTACCAGAGAAGGATAGGTTCTACTATCATTCTCTCTTGAAGGAAGTTTTACGAACTGGTTATTGATCTCCTTTTCTTTGCTATTTTAAAAGAAAGAGGTTTTATAGATTGATCTTAGATGCAAATTTTTTTGAGATATTTTCTTATGGTAATACTATTTTAAGTCTATCTAACTTTTATTTTACCATTGATGCAATTTTTTCAAAATTTTCTTTTACAATATTCACTGCTCTTTATATGCAACTTGAATATCTACTAAAAAAATATTGTTTCTCAAAATTTGCTTCTTAAAAATCCCCTTCTAAACGAACATAGCATGCTTTAAAATAATTAAAAACACACTGCATCCTGTTCTAGGTGATTTAAAAAAAAAATATCTAAGCAATATTTTAAGAGGCCATTATTTTTCCCATTATTTTTGCCTACGTTTTTCTCCTGAATATCACAGCCCATTTGGCTTCCATAGCCTTCACTGCAACTATCGTGGAGAAAGATACGTAGCCTTCATTTCAATAGTGGGCAATCTTCTAAGATTTTTTTTAGAATTCGCAAAATCATTACTCTTCGTCAAAATTTTAATTATTGGAAATCACTCTTCGTGCTAGGTAAAAGACTCTTGGTTTATTAAATAAACCAGAGTTCTATATCCTCTAAAATAAAACGTGGCCTTGTTTACCACCGTTTGGATTTGGTGCGCTTGAGACTTCACCTAACGACATCTCCATATATTAAAATTTTCAAAGATATCACATTTTTAACTCGATCTTCTTCCCATTATGTCCTTTGATGCTTCGGGAGTCCATCGAGATTTTTTTTCTTTATAAACAACTTACATAAGGATGAAAACATAATTCCTTTTTTGTTGTGAGAATCATTGATAAATATTTCAGTATCTCTTTATAGGCCCATTGCTATATGCTATTTTTCTTGCAAGGTTTCTCTTCTACAGGTTTGTGGCACCTTCTCTATGTTTAACTCAACACTTTTGTAAGGAGTGTGGTGACTTCTGGGGTGTACCACCTTCATCTGTGTTAGTGCATTCCTCTACGAATGCAATACCTATTCGAAACCTCTATTCTGTCAATGAAATTACCTATGCCTTCTCTAGTGTCTTCCTAGACTTCAAACACATTTAGTTTCACTGGTATTGTTGAAAACTGTTTTTTTTTATTTTTAACATCTTATCATTCAGTGTAGATGAAGTGCTAGAGAAAGAAAAACATTTTAAAGGGTTTCATATCTACCCTGGTGCCCAATATTTGAGCGTTGAATGACGCAAGGTTTCATCTCTACTGTGGCACCCAAGATTTGAGTGTTGAAAGATGCAAGGTTTCATCTCTGCTATGGTACCAAAGTTTTGAGCATATCGACGTAACTCGGGTGAACCCATATTTTTGATGCATCTCCTCTATCTTCATCTCTCCTTATTTTTTTAGGCTATTATTCATTCTATTTACTTTAGTAAATCTACACTATTTTGTAGCCATCTAGATAAAGGCATTCTATTATCTTTTATTTCTGGCCTCCCCTTGGCTCAAAAATCAAAGAAATTGTAATATTTAATATAATTTTGGGGGGTTGATAAGGTGCCTTTTCTGCACCTATCAAGATTTTTTTTTTTTTTTTGGGGGGGGGGGGGTTTCTCTTTGCGTCATATTTTAGCCTCCTAAATTTATCTTTAAATTTGGTATAATTTATTTTGCTTAAAATAAAGGAAGAACTTTAAATATATATCATTAAGCAAAACTTTATATTATACATTAAACTTTACTATAATAAAGTATTAATTTTCAAAAGTGGTATTTCATTTCCCTTACTTTATTTATTTGCTTTAAAATTAAAAGACATAGATTAATCTATTTTATGATTCTTTTCAATAAACAAAAATAATTGTTATTCATATTTGTTTTTATTATAGTACAAGTTCAAAGGTGATATTTCCTTTCAAATTTCTCCACATTATCACAACTTTGTTTATTTGCTATTATAATTTTAACAAATAGATTAATCTAATATTTATTTTTTTTAAGCATATATATTTTAAATAAAGGTGTAAAAATTTATTGATAAAAATTTTGTATTACATAATACAACTAAGCTTCCAACTAGGACTCAAATAAACAGCTAAACAAAATAAAAACACTAAACTAGATTGACACCCAAAGAAGACAACAAAAAAAATCCACATTAAGTCTATACATCCTTGTGGATCAATTCCCATAGGTGTTGAGAATCCCTAGCTGGGAGACTCTCCCAATTATCGATAATCCAAGCAACTACTCAGAAACCCTTTTGGCCAGGTAATCAACAACCACATTCCATTCCCTTGGAATGTTCACAAAGGATATAAATTCAAAATCTTCAATCATTTTAAGAATCTGAACGGCTACAAAGGCCAACTACCAATTAAATTCCTCCACCCTTTTACTATTTAAAATATTAACCACAATTTGAGATTCAGATTCACAGATAATCCTACATGAGCCAATAGAAAATGCCCTCTACAAGGCCTCAAGAATTATAAGAGCTTCCATAAAATTGTTGGAGTGTACACATTTATAAATGGAAAAGAAAAAATGACACCACCATAAAAATCTCTCCCAAAACCGCCAATGCTAGAATTTCCAGCATTGCCCCTGGACGATCCATCAGTATTAATTTTTAAAACTCCTCTAGGGGATGGCCTCCACCTACCATATCTCCTAACCTTCTTGCTAAGCTGAGGAACCCTTCTAGGGATAGAAGAGTTCACACCATACCCAAAGAGACCAAGGTATTGTTGTACCTTCTCCTCCCTAGAATCCAAAATAGGGTCCACATCACATTTGCTACGAATGGTTTCCTGAACCATACACAGGATCCTTTTCCAGATCTATTGAACAACAAAATGACTACCCTGAAAGATGCGATAGTTATGTTTGAGCCAAATCTACTAGATGATGAAAGAAGGGTCCAAATTCCAAGCCATCTGAAGTAAGTGGGTCTTGGCCAGAGGTCTACCCAAACTACTCCAAAACTCCACTAGGGACAATACATGAAAACATGGATGGTTCCAGGTGATCCACCAATGGTGCCAAATGTCTCTAGAAAAGGAGCATTGGAAAAATAAATGAGAAGAGTCATCATCACTATTACCACAAAGGACATAAAAAGAGGGACCCTAAAATCCCCTCTTCCTCACATTATCCCAAGTGAGGTATTTATTATGAGTTACCAGCCAAAGAAAGAAGTTACATGGCCAAGAAAATTTGTTCCACACATTTTTACACCAAGTGAAAGGAAGACTCTCATACTTTTTCTTATCAAGAACCTGATAACCATAGGCTATCGAGTTGGTTTCCTTAGGATCAGGGTTCCAAGCCAAAATATATTTACCCCTCAATTAAGAATAGGGTCTCCTCATATGAATAAGAGAAAGCAACTCTATGTCCTTCGCTAGTCCCTCCTGGGGCCATTCCTGTGGATATTTCCACTTGTACATCTCCCTATTTCTAAAATACTAGATTTTTTTAAAGTCCTCCACATGAGACCAACCTACTTCCAAGAAAAAAATGCGTAGGTAATGTAACCTGGGATATTGATTCAATATAGGAGGGTGGCCATCCCAAGAATCCTCAAAAAAAAAAGCATCTGATCCCCGATTGCAAATCTAGAACAAAACCTACTTGATTAAATTAGCTCCTCTTTTAAGAGTGTCCCAGATAACTGAACCTTTCCCAACCAAGCTAACTCTAGGGATATCAACCTCAGAAATACCTCTCAAGTATTTACAAGATAATATTTTAGCCCAAATATGATCTTGATAGGTACACCATCTTCAATAAAGTTTTGCAGTCAAAGCCTGCCCAAAAAGAGTTGTCTGTCGCAACCCAAGGCCTCCCTCTTGCATCGACCTACATATAGAATCCCACCTAACCAAACTCTATTTAGATTGATAATATTTTCCAGACCATAAAATTATTTTGTAACAAATATGAATAACATATATATATAGATGCATGGCCAAAGCATATATATGTTATTCATATTTGTTACAAAATAACTTTTTTTGGCATAACATATATGAATTAATAATTTTTTTATGATATCTCAAACTTAAATTTACTACTAAAATTCTTTGTCCTTAATTTAATTTTTCAAAGCACAAATATAATATCTCCATAACCATTATTGGACATCCTACATAACTTATATTTTCCCTCAAGTAAGGGCGAGTTATTAAGATAACCAATATTGGCCTGGATGATAGTAGCCTAAGTTCCAAGTATCAAATCTTATCAATACTTATAGTTTCCCTCTTGTAAGGGTGGGTATTTGAAAAGACAATATATATAGGCCTAGCATATTTGTAATCATTAAATATAACTTAATATCAAATATCCTAAAAATACTTATAGTTTCCCTCTCATTAGGGTGGGTATTTTTGAGTTATTTGGTGTTCCTAAAAAGATTTGGCATATTTGTTCTCATTATCTCATTGAATATCATGTTTTCCACTAATTACTTATAGTTTACCTCTTGTTAGGGTGGGTAATTTTTGGGAATTTGGTATTTCCTTGGGGCTTCTAAATATTCATATCCATTGCATTCCATTTTTTAAAGTTAAAGGGGGAACTTTGGGTTAGCTTCAAAATGAATTCAATGAATAAAATTTATCCTCTCACTCCTCATAACTACCATTCATGGAAACCCAAAATTTTAAATCTCATTTCTTAGAAAGGGCTCATACACTTATTAAAATAAAAGCAACCTAATTTTGAAAAATAATATGAAATATTTGTTCACAAAGGGAAAATGTATGAAACTATGGGTATTATTAGCTCTAATGTTCATGAAAGTTTGTGGTTTCACATTACAAATTGTAAAACTCCTCATGAAATTTGGGAGAAACTAAAAAAATTGTTTGAAAAAGTAGATCAAGTAAGATCAATGCAACTAGAAGTAGAACTAACAACTTTGTCTCCTAAAGACTTTAGCAACATTGTTGACTTCCTCACCAAAATCAAAGAAGTCGTCTCTCAATACAAAGGCAGTGGGAAGTCTAATATTGAAGAAGAGTGCATTTATCTAATTCTTTCTAAACTAAATGGTGCATTTCAAATATTTGCAACCACTTTTCTATATACAAAATATGCTCTTGCTGCAACCTTTAAAATGCCCTATTTAGAAGAATTTTGTGATATACTAACTAGGGAAGAAACTAAAATTGCAAGATATGAGTCCTATTCCTCTTCCTCTTCATAAAAAGCCTTAGTAGCCTCCACCTCTAAAGAAAAATTTAAAAAGAAGGAAAGGAATCCCATAACCTATACTCACTGCAAAAAGAATGGTCATTCTGCAAAAAAATACTAGAAAATATTACAAAAACTAGAGGCAACTATGAAGGATCAAAAGATATATAATAAAAATAATATAGGAAAATCCCTAAATTTTCAAGGTAAATCCTCTAATTCTTCCTCTAAATACTATATCCTAGATTCTAGAGCTACTCATCACATGACTGCTTTAGATGAGTCATTCTCTTCTATCTCCTCAAGTTCTACATGTAGCATAGAAGTGGGTGACTCTTCCTTTATTCTAGTCAAAGGAAAGTGAGACATAACCATTGATGGTGGTTCTATAATTAATGTTCTCTATGTTCCAAACATTACCACCAATCTCCTCTCTATCTATCAAATTTGTACTTCTATAAAGGGGAAAAAAGTTCTCTTCTCTCCAACAGGAGTTGATATAAGAGACTTTCAAGACCCCCATTCTCTCATAGCCAAAGGATATATTGATCACAAAACTCACCTATTTCACTTCAAAGGATTCCAAAATCTAGAAGGAACCTCCTGTCTTGTGGCTCATGGAGATCTTGAAAGAAAAATTTGGCATGAAAGGTTTGGTCATCTTAGTTACAACTACCTAAAGTAATTGAGCACCCATGATATGGTAATAGGTTTATCCCAAGAATCTTCTATTTATGGATTTTGTCCTGGATGTGCTCTTGGAAAGCAACATCAAGATCCTTTCCATCCAAGTAGTTCTCTAAAAGCATCATCCCCTGTAGAATTAATCCATAGTGACTTGATGTATTTTCTAGAACCTTCTTTCAATGGAGTAAAGTATGCTCTAACCTTTATTTATGAATTTTCTAGAAGATCCTGGGTCTACTTCCTAAAATATAAAAGTGATGTTCTATCCCACTTTAAATTTTCCAAAGCCTTAGTTGAAAATCAGGCCTCTTGTAAAATCAAGAAAATTCACATAGATAATGGGGGGGAATACTGTAATAATGAGTTCCCCATATTTCTATCAATTCATGTCAAAATTCATCAATATTATGTCTCCCATAATCCTCAACAAAATGGTATTGCAAAAAGGAAAAACCAGAAATTAAAGGAAATGGCAAATTGCATGCTTCGTTCAAGAGATCTTCCAAAAGTTTTTTGGGTAGGAGCTATTAACTGTGCCAATTATATTAAAAAATGCACACCTCATAAAGTTATTTACCATTTAACTCTTAAAGAAGCATGGTCTAAATCAAAACTGAATATTTTCTTCTTCAGAATGTTTGGATGTACTACTTCGACACAAATCCCAAAGAAAAAAATGAAGGCTCTAGATAAGAAAAGCAAAAAGCTCATATTTATCGATTATTATGAGGAAATGAAAGCGTACAGACTCTTTAATCCCTCAAATCATGAGGTCTTCTTCCATAGGAATGTCCAATTTGATGAAACATTCCCTCAAAAATATCCTCAATACCCCTCTTCCTCCATTGAGCCTTCTCCTATAATAGAACCTTAATATTATGAAGAGCCAACTAATGAGATTAACTTGGAAATTGATAACCAATATGAGGAACCTGTAACTCCAACTCAATGTATTTCAAATCCTTCTAATCCTTCCACTATGTCAAAATGGTCCCACACCATTGTTAAAGAAGCTACTTCCTACATCTAAAATCTTCCATCAATTAGATCAACCAACCCCATAAGCACTGGTCTTGTTTGTTCGTCTATTTTCTCTGATCCTTAATCCTTCAAAGAAGAAACAATAATTAAATAATGGGATGAGGCCATGGAAAACAAATTTTCTTCCTTAATCAAAAATAAAACTTGGAATTTAGTTCCCTTGCCTAAAGGAAGGAAGTTAGTTCATTGTAAATGGATCTAAAAAATAAAATATGGGCCTAATGTATAAATAGACAAACACAAAGCTCTCCTAGTAGCCAAAGTTTTTTCTCAAATTGAAGGTATTGACTATGCATAAACCTTTACTCTAGTTACTAAAATAGATTCTGTTAGACTGGTTCTTGCCTTGGCTGCTTCCCAAAAGTGGTATGTCTATCAAATGGATATAAAAAGTGCTTTCTTACATGGGGAATTAAAATAAGAAATATTCATGAAACAAACTACTAGATTCACTCAAGACTCCTCTCTTGTTTGTAGGTTAAAAAAGTATCTCCATGGCCTCAAACAAGCCCCTAGAGCTTGGTATCAAAAGATGGACTTCTTCCTTCTTTCAATAGGTTTTTCTCATTGTGAGTCTGATAACATAGTCTATGTTTGGAGAGATGAAGGTAAAATCACCATTCTTGTTTTATATGTTGATGATATTCTTCTCTCTTAGTAACTTCACTCACATTTAGACCATTAAAGACTCCCTCTCTAAAAAAATTTAAATGGTTGATCTAGGTTTAGCTCATTACTTCCTTTGAATTCAAATCAGTCAAACAAATGCAAGAATTTAATTGTGTCAACAAAAGTACACACTAGATCTTCTTCAAAGGTTTAAACTGATAGATTGCAAATCTTCTCCTACTCTTTTAAATCTAGCATAAATCTTAGTACTTCCTACTCATCCCATCTATGTGATGCAACTCTATACAGTCAGCTTGTAGGAAGTCTCTTATACCTTACTCATACTCACCTAGATATCTCATATGTTGTTGGCCTAATATCCAGATTCTCTCATCAACCTCACTTCAGTCATTGACAAGCAACAAAAAGAATATTATTTGTAGGGAACTATGCACTTTGGGCTCTTATATAAGGGAAAATCCATGAATATCATTGGCTACACGGATTCATATTGGGCAGGTTCAATAGAATATAGATGTTCAACCTCAGGCTATGTCTTTTGCCTTGGTTCTTCACCAATAGCCTAGTTTTACAAGAAATAATAAGTAGTAGCCTTATCTTCTATAGAGGCAGAATACAAGGAAACAATATTAGCTAGTCAGGAAGCTCTTTGGCTTCATCAAATTCTGAGAGAATTTGGTTTCTCCCATGAAAAAACTACTAGGATAGACACAATTGAGTTTTCACTCCTCCATGTGTCAGGAGAACTCTCAGTGGTGTCTTCATTAGGTTTGATGAGTTGTTGTAATCCAACGGCTCTCAATGATCAACTTTGCTATTTATACAAAGTTGATCCTTGTAATAAATCAATCAGTTCTATTTTATTTCTTCAAAATCTTGTAATGCTTTGTAGTTCTACTCTTGGGAATTCTAACAAAATTCTTAATCACTCTATAGTTGGATTTTGTCATAAACATACTTCTTCAGGTGTAACATTCTTGAATATTGTTGTAAGTAATATATTCTACAAATATAAAACTATATTAAATACCTCTACCTAATAATAAATATAAATATGAGCTTACTTTATCATACATCTAAGCATTTCCATGATCGATTTCCTCTATAATACCATTTTGTTTATGATGAAATGCTCTAGTAAGTTGTCTTTTATTCCATTTTCTTCTAAAATTAGATTGAATTATTTTGACAAAAAATCACCTCCTCTATCTGAGTGAATATTCTAATAGTTTTTCTTAATTCTTTTTCAATTATGTTTAAATTGTTTAAACTAACTAAATGCTTTATATTTGTATTTCATAAAATATACCCTCATTTTTTTGGAATAGTCATCAAAAAATATTTGAAAAAAAATTATGTTTTCCAATATGAGTAATATTCATTAGACTACATAAATGTGTACATATTAATTCTAATGGTTTTTGAGCTCTATGTTGGTGAAGTTCAAAAGTTATTGTATGTTGTTTTCTTGCTAGACATTTTATATAAACTATAGATTTCCAAGAGATATTTGGTAATCCTTTTACCATTTTATATTTAGTCATTTCATTTAATGACGATGCACTTATATGTCCGAGTATTTTATGCCAAAGCTCTTTTGTTTCATGTATTCCTACTAAAACAACATATTTTATTATATCTAAAGTAAATAAACTATCTTTATAAGATCCTGAAGCTATTATTCTTCCCTACTTGATAATATGAAATTGTTTTCTTCCTTTTATAACTTCAATTTATACTTCCAAATTTTGATCCATAAGCTGAGAAACTAAAATAATATTTGTAGTTAATCATGGGACATATAGCACATTGTCAATTAATCGTTTCCCATTTGTTAGATTGACTAGAACATCTCCTAATACTTTGGTTTCATAAGTCATATTATCTACTATAACAACTAGCTTATATTTTCACAAAAATTATTAAACCATTGTTTATTTCCAATCATATGCGTGCTGGCTCCAAAATATATGTACCAATAATCCATAATGGATTCTAGAGTAGTAAACCTTATGTCTCCCTAATATATAGAAACTAAGGAAAATTAATTTTGTAAATTTTATTTTCCCAACTTTGATGTTGAATACCTTTTAACTCACAAATAACTAATTTGCAAAAAATTCAATAATCGTGTATTTCAAATGAAATATAAAATCAAATAAATTTCAAAATTATATAAGAAATAATTTTTTTATTAAAAACCTTATAACTCCAATCTTATAAGAGATTATATTACTATCCTACTTATCCCTCCATTAATAAAATATTAATAATTAATGATAAAATCCTTATCACTAATTATTCCATAATAAACCTTAGTAAAATACTTTAATAAATCTTCACCTTATCACTCCTAAACTTAATAAACTAAATAAGTTTTATAAGTCCTAGAAACTTATTACTCCTAAGGTTTTAAACATTACTCTTTCATAAAACCTTATTACTCCTAAAAACAACTTATCACTTTGAAAATTTAAACTTTGTAAATACCTAACAAATTTAAATTTTACCTCAAAAACATCATCCATGAATTTTCTTTTTGCTCTATTGTAATTATTTGAATGTTAAAAAAGAGACTCGTACAAATTGCTTTAACTAACATGCTTGAGTGCTACGTGTCTCTAGAAATGATTCACTTTTTGGCGTTTGAGTTTTGATTCAAATTTTACTTTATTCAATATTTGGGCTTTGATTGCTTGGCCAAGAATTATCTAACAAATGGATCATAGACATTACAAGAAGTGTTACATTTTTTAAACCTAACAATATATGTTCCTTTCTCTAATGTTATATTTCTCCTTGTAATCAATGTTTCTTCTCTACAAAGCTAAACTCTTGGTCTTCCAATGAATTGCTACCTAAGTGCTTAGATTTTTATCTAATTTTTAGATATCTTAGATGCTCTAGTGAAATATCTTTAACTTGGGTTTCACCTTAGCATATTATTTTTAACATATGCTACTCGGTGATATGATTTACATAGCTCCGCTCAACATCGTAATATGCTTGCAATTCTTACTCAATGTTGTGCTTGTAGTTACACTTCAGTGTTGTGCTATGGCTATGTGCTATGGTGTTGAATGCTCTCTTACTGTATTAGATTCCTATCTATTATAATTTATTCCTTGTACCCATTCTACATCAAACCTGGTATATAATCAAAGTGAGGATGATATTATTATTGCCATGCATAATCTCTTGGTTATTACATGACTTATATATGAGCTATCATTTATGCTAATAGCTTGGATGACCTTTGAATCATAAAAGTATTCTCTATAAGCACTATCATTTTTTACCTCTTTGTATGCATAAAAATTGGTCCTATGTACTACTTTGTATGCTTAGACCTTGGCCTTTTATGCTATACTACTTTGAATAATTAGACATTGGCCCTTAAACATCCAATTGCTCTCAAATTTTTTATAATATTATTTATCAAAATTCTTTTCTATGGACCTTAAGCTTTTTGTAATATTCTCTTTTTCAAATTTGTATCTTTAATATTTATATGGCTTCCTCTATCAATTCTTTTTGTCAAGGTTAATATCTAATGACCTAAATATGTTTTTTATTTCAAGGAATTGATTCAATACTTGAAATCTCTTTTATATCAAGGTCTCTCTTCAAGACCTAAAATCTTCTATCAAGGTCAATTTCTATGTGACCTAAAACTTCAATATCTTGCAACGTTGATTAGTCTCTAAAATTAATATCAAGTGTTGACTATTTTCTTGAAATGATTAACTATATTAAATTTGATTCACCTTCCAATATATATGAGTCCTCATCTTCACTAGTTATATTTCAACCATGGAAAGACTTTATAGCTAAATCTTTTTTTTCACTAGTTGTTCCTCCAATCATGGAAATACTCTAGCCTTTCTACTCACTTAGATCTCATAATAGAGTCCATGTATAACTCCATTTAAAATAGATAGAATCTAAATCAATTTTATCAAACTAGACAAAATCAAATTTTGTATGTAACTAAATAAACTCAACTTGTGCAAGAAATAGTAGTTATGATACCACTAATGGTTTTTTAAGTCTTAATACTAATATAAAGTTCATACGATAAATATAATAGGATCAACTATTATACATACACAATATAGTAAAATGAAGATGATAAGAATGAATCTTATAGACTTAAAAAAAGAGAACATAGTATGTAGAATTATATTATGTAAAAAACTTGTACATCAAGTTATTGATATTTGTATCAATAATATAGCTTTACAAAAATGACCTTTGAGTTTCTTATATTGCCATCTATCTAATAAAATCTTGATATATTCATATATAAAATAATGTATTATACTCTAATAGACACCCTTTCAACCCCCCTTGAATATAGCATAAAAAAATGTCCAGTGATACACAAATGTTACCCACAAGATCATTATTAAAATGACTCACCAATTTATTTCTCATTGTTGATGATTAATAATATTTAAAGGGGGAAATATCTATCCCAAAGGTTTAACACCTCCTAAAACACTCCCATATTTGTCATGTAATATTATTACTTGATTCCTTCTCTATATATATGACAAAAATCCACAACTTCTAAAAGTCTTAGCTTTGGTCAATTTTCATCCATCATTATGAATAGGTTTCAACTTACTTCTAAATTTTATTTCATTATTGTAATGAGATTTAAGGAATCCCATTTGATGATTACTTTTTTGACCTAATTAAAAACCAATTGATTTATACCTAGAAACAAAGTATGGGTCTCCAAAAAATGGCTGGACTAGTCCCCTAAAGCTTCAAAAAAATCTCTCACTAAATCCTACCTTTCATTTTTTATTAAACCTCCAATCCTAGTTAGCCTTGGATTTCCTTTTGTCACTCCATAAAATTTTATATTAAGTTATCCAAATAGAGGGGGTTTCCATTTGGTTTGTTTTCTAATACTATTGATAGATGGAATGGTTCAAGGTACCAACCTATAGCTACCAAAATCTCTTGTTCTGATTTCTTGGCTCCTCTCTAGTTAATTAATTTAGCATTTTTGGAGTAAGAGACATAATCTTGTTGGTCATAGTAAGACTCTTATTTTTTTGTGTGGATAATATACTATAGCATTAATACCGGGTTTTACAGGTTGATCCAAGAACTTTTACAAAATTCAGCCCAGGGTTGTTGATGAACATGTCCTTATTAAGGATCCTATATATGTAAAATATACATACCGCCAAAGCCATTACATCTAGTAAGGCACATAGCCTATTATCAAAAAGAAACCTCACATAAAATTTTTTGGCTATACCCTGAGAAAACACACCTGCATCATAATTACAAAAAAAAAAAGACACAAATCCCTTCCTTGAAATAGTGGAGAAACATAAAGCTATAGACACACATAGCAGAGTACTAAAAAAAACTCCCACAAGATCTGTATTGAAAGTTACTCTTAATAATTCTTTGGTAATTGCTTTCTTTCATATATGACATGCTTTGGGACCATATCCCATCTTGGCCAATAATATTTGGAGATTTGAACCTATTGGCTAGATTTATAGAGGTGGCTATCTGGTGGTCCATGTGGCTCTGGTTCGAGGTCTTATATTACCATTTCTTTCCTACCTTGTGATTATCAACCAACCTCAAATTACTAATATGACTAGGAGCCATGTTATTTGACATGTGACTATCCCCATTAGTCTTTGTGGTATTTCCAAGTAGCATCCATGAAGACTGACAACTCGAATAATTTTTATTGTGAGTCCATTTCAAAAAAGATATGGGAATACTCCTAGCCTTCAAACTTACAGTGCCTTCCCTATTGGTAAACTTGACTATCATTCTTGGCATTCTTGTTGAATAAGCTCCTCTACTTCGCTCGGGACACCGTGTTCCCATTTGAAAAGTCCATCACCATCGACACCCAAATTGGCCAGCTTATCAACAATTTTGTTAGCTTCCCGAAAGACATGTTGGGCTTTTCTATCCTGTCTTCCCTGGAAAAGGATCCCAACCTCTTGAACAATTATTTTAGTCCTCCAAGGAGGTGTTTTCCAATTATTGAGGAGATTTATAACATGCATAGAGTCTCCTTATATGATCAAATTGCCTTCTAAGTCTTGAGTCATTTTAAGGCCTCTCCACATAGCTCTAGCTTCAGATTCATTGTTCGTCCTTGTTCCCAAATATTAAAAAAATGCAAGCATCATATTCCCATTATGATCTTGCACAATGCCACCAGTGCCTGTTCTTTCAGGATTTTCCTTAGCCGCTCCATAAAAATTAAGCTTAAACCAACCCATAGGAAGTGGGTACCACTTAAAATTGGCTCTGGGGTTGACTACCCTAGGCACAGACTCATCTAACAAGGTTAAGCTTAAATATTGACCAATCATTGTCTCCTGTAGATGAGGTTTATGACTATCAAAAGGGATAAGGTTCACATTCTCATTAGCAAAGGATAGGATCCTGGAAATTATAGTTTGATGATCATGAATAGACTCATTAAAGACTCTATGGTTCCTTTCTAACCACACCTACCAAATATAGTGATTGAGATAAACTTTCCACATGTATCTAAGTCTTTGGCTTGAAAAGGGGCAAGGCCACTGGATGATCAAATCAAGCATAGCAAGACTATTTATTCATATCTTTAAAGATATATTTGTTTCATTCTTCCTAGATCCTCCAAATGGAATGAGAGATACTAAAATTCCATAAATTTTTCAACCTTATACTTTTTAACAAGGAACTCCATTGAAGACATAAGTTTGAAAGACAACTTGGGAACACCCACAAAAATTAATTTTTGTTAAGATATTCAAAATAAATTCTTGAGGAAAGGAAAAATTAAGGCATAGATGGTTTATATCCTCCATCATATTTTAACATAAACTACATTCGTTAGGAAATTAAAAACCTCTTTTTGCAAAATTATCCATAGTTAAGATTTTATTTTGGACAACAAACCATAAGAAGAAGATTTTTTTTGGAGTTAGGTCCTTTATACAAAACTTAGAGACTGAGATTGAACCTCTTTCTTCTCCTTCAAGTAAGAAGTACCCTATCTTGATAGTATAATGTCCCACTAGGTAAATTCTAATGTCAAATAAATCAAGAGACAAATGAAATGTGAATAAAATAATAATTGATCATTACCTTAGACTTTCGAGAGTCTAGGATTAAATAGTTCATAAAATAGAATAATAACAACATAGTCGTAATTGATGCTAACTGCCCTCTAACAATAGAATAGGGAGTTGCGTGAGACTAACTACCAACCTAGGTAGTGAATTCTAACTCAACCACTAACCTAAAATATCTAACTTAGGATATTTTAGGTACTAACCTAGATTAACTAGTAGATAAAATATCTCATGGTAACTAGTAGAAAAGTAAATGTAATAATACTATGTAGTGGAATGTAATACACTACCTTATTTTACCCTAACATCCCCCCTTTATTACATTACTTTGATATACAAAGTTTGCTTCGAAATAGTTGAAATTTGACACGTCCAAGTGCCTTTGTAAAAATATTTGCAACCTATTCATTGGTGGGAATGTGTTGGAGCTTGATTATGTGCTTAGGAACTTCATCATGAATAAAATGACACACAATTTGTTCGTTCATGATGCATTGGATTCTTTACCAAGTTCAAAACACCTGAATTTTCACAAAACATGTGAATAGGAAGTTTCTTTGGTAGGCTCATGGTAGTCGAGATGCGACTTAGCCATATCGCTTCACACACAGCTCCACATGTAGTGCGATATTATGCCTCAGTTGAAGATAAAGCAACCACCTATTATTTTTTACTATGCCATGAGACAGGACTAGATCCAAGATGAAAAACATAGCCTGATGTTGATTTTATGTCATCTATGGATCTAGCGTAATTAG
Source organism: Wollemia nobilis (assembly GCA_028583015.1). Lineage (NCBI taxonomy): Eukaryota > Viridiplantae > Streptophyta > Pinopsida > Araucariales > Araucariaceae > Wollemia > Wollemia nobilis. The sequence goes on along the minus strand of JAQPPZ010001220.1, from coordinate 2,608,967 downwards.
AGTCAGTGTAACTTTGTAAGAAGAATGATTTATTCTTCTTATACTCTAGACCATAATATGCACTACCCTGAATGTAGTGAATAACCCTCTTAGCTACTTTCCAATGAGAGACCTTTGGTTCTTGCATGAACTGTGATATATAGTTTACAACATAAGTAATATATAGTCTAGTATTAGTTAGATAGATGAGGCTTCCAATCATCTGTCTATGAAGTGTGCCATCTACCTATGGTGATTCATCATATCATGATAACTATAGCCCTGATTCCATCGGTGTTGCTTTGGGCTTACAATCAGTCATACAATATTTTTCTACTAAAGTCTTGGCATATTTTTTCTAAGTCACCCTAAGATGATTCTTCTTCTATTCTATATCAAGGCCAAAATTGTAGTGGAGAAGTCCTAGATCTATCATATAAAATGACTCTTTCAAGTCATATTTCACGATGTTAATTAAGTTCTCTAAATTTCCAGCGATGATCAGATCATCTATATATAACACAAGAATCACTATCTCAAAATCTATGTTCTTGATATAGAGATTTACGTCAGATCGACTTCTCTTAAATCCATGCTACAGTAGTTGACTATCCATTTTTATATACCATGCTCTTGGGGATTTTTTTAGCCCATATAATGATTTGACACACTTGCAAACTTGTTGCTCATGACCTACCTCTGCAAATCTAGGAGGTTGAGTCATATACGCCTCTTCTTTTAAGTCACCATTTAGAAAGGTGCTCTTTACATCCATCTGATGTAATTTCCATCCGAACTGTGATGCCATAGCACAAGCACTCGAATTGTGGTCATCCTTACAGTAGAAGCAAAGGTTTTCTCATAGTCAAGCCCTTCCTTTTGAGCATAGCCCTTCACCACAAGATGGTCCTTATGCTTATCTATGGTACCATCTACCTTATATTTTACTTTGTAAACTCATTTGCAGACTATGGGTTTCTTTCCTTTAGGCAAATCCACCAGCTTCCATGTTTTATTCTTTATAAGGGAGTTATGTTCTACATCTATAGCTACCTTCCACTGAGGTAGTCTAAGTGCTTCATCAACTGTAGAAGGTTCAGTCTCATAATATGCTAACAAGTAAACCCTCTCCTCATCTATTTCCATATCATATTCCCTTGGTAACTCTCTATCAACAAAAGATCTTGAAAATCTACAAAAATATCATCAACTGAAGTGGATGCTTCATTATTTTATTTCTAAGCCATGCTTCATGTCTTTGGATGATTGAGAGTAAGATCAGGTGGGGAATGAGTTTATAATATTTCATTGTTCTTGTATACCATTTGGGAGGCATTTTCTGTTATGGAGGAGGAAGTGGTTGTTGCTCCTCATCATCTAGGTATACTGATGTAGTGTTGGGTGTGAAAGCTTCATCAAACACTACATCTCTGCTGACATGTATTTTCTTGGTAAGTGGGTCTATCAACCGATAGCCTTTTGATAATTCATCATATCCAAGGAATACACAAGGTAGGGACTTCTCATCTAATTTATTTCATTTCTCCTTGGGTATATGCATAAATGCCTTACACCCAAATACTCGTAGATGAGATATGGAGGGTTTCCTACCACTCCATGCTTCCTTAGGAGTCATACCTTCAAGAGCCCTTGTGGGTGCTCTATTCAGAAGATATACTGCAGTTTGAAGAACTTCAACCTAGTAAGTTTGCTCAAGGTTGGACCCCTTAAGTATACATCGAACCATTTCCATAATGGACTGATTTCTTCTCTCAACAACCCCATTGACTGAGGAGAATAGGTTGTTGTTAACTGTATCTTTATCCCATGTGTCTGTAAAAATGAGGAAAATTACTTTGATGTGTATTCCCCCCATCGATTTGAATGGAGGGTCTTAATAAAGCATCTTGATTCTTTCTCAACAAGATTTTTGAACTATTGAAAATAGGAAAATGCTTCAGACTTCAACTGTAAGAAGAAGACCCACATATTTTGTGAGTGATCATTGACAAAAAATTGAAAATACCTTTTTCCTCCACAACTTGTAGACATGGGACGACACAAATATGTGTGTACCAACTCCAAAGGTACCTTAGCTCTAAAGGATATAGGTTCAAAGGGTACTCTATGTTGCTTTCCTAACAAACAATCAGAGCACACTAGAAAAGTAGATGAAAGAGTAGGCAACCCTTTCACCATTTGATATTTACTCAACTCTAGTAAATATCCTAAACTTAAATACCCAAATATCTTATGCCAAAGAGAAGTGGCCTCCTTTGTGGTGACTACCAATGTAGTATGTGTTGAGGTAATTGCATCTAAGACAAATAAACCATGTTTGTATGAACCTATTGCTATCTGTTTTCCCTTCTTAGTGATAAAGCAATGTTTCTTTTCTTTGTCCACTTTAAAAATGACATTCATGTTATTGTCTAAGATTTGTGGAACTGACAAGAGATTATTTTCAATCCTAGTACATAAAGAAATTTTTAAATATTACATTCTCCATATGGAAGGGAGACTAAAATACTTCCTCCTCCCTAAACTCGATAGGTTTAATCATCAGCAATGGTGATCGGTATACCTTCTCGATCCTCAAATGTTGTAAACCAGGATTTATCACCAGTCATGTGCTTACTAGCACTTGATTCTATTTACCACACAAAGTCCATGTGAGAGGAATCTATATGTGTCATGAGCACCTTGTGTGCTCTCTCAGAATCCAAACTAGAATCTTCAGCTGTAAGGTGTCCCTGTTGCTATTTTTTCTTGTTATTTGGTTTACCTTTTCCCTTCTTGTTTCCTTGTTCATTGGGTGGTTTGTTCTTAAACCAACATATTTTGGTTTCATGAGTGTATTTGTCACAAATATTATAATACCGCTTCTTCTTTGGAACCTCTTTGGATTTACCCTTGTCTTTATTCTAAGAAGAACCTTTCTGTTGATTCCACATTTTATTACCACCTTGTCTGTGTGAGAAAAGTGCATTGTTGGATGCCTCATCTCGTTGGAGTTGATTAGCTTCTTATATTTGAAGTGAATTTACCAACTCAACAAAATTCACTACCCTTACAGAGACTTGTAGTGAAGTGATCAACATTTTTTAGGAGTCTGTAAGAGCCCTCAAAATGATAGAGGTCAAGACTTGGTATTCCACTTTTTCTCCTAAGGATTGTAGTTTTTTTTTCAATTCTATGACTCCACAGAGGAATAGCTCTCTTATTTCTCCTAATTTCATATGAATAGTATGAAGCTGTGTTTGGAGATTAAGAATCGTTGATTGATTTTTTCCCTTAAATATGGTTTTTAAGGCATCCCATGCCTCCTTACCATTCTTAGATTCACTGATATGAGGTTGGATATCATCAGTAATAGCTAGCAATATCATTAAGGATAGTTTCTTATTCTTCTTATCAAATTATGTTTGATCTGCTCTAGTTGATTGAGGTCTAGTTACACTTCCATCCACTATTGACCATAAATCTTCTACAGTTAAGATAGCTTTCATCTTAGTATTCCAAGATGAATAATTTGAACCTTTGAGCAGTTGGCTCTTAGTGAGATACTTGTGTATCATGGCCATGGTTAAGGTTTCAAATTGATAGGACTAATATGGTTGTATCTTACACTATACGCTCAAAAGAGTATATGGAAGATACTTTCAATTTGGCTTTATAAGATATTTAATGGCACCTGCCTTAACACCCTTAACAAGGGATGAAAAAGTTGGAGGAAATTAAGCCAAACAAGATAGAGCAAATTAAAAAATGAATTGGTTGACAAACTTCTAATTGTGCTTTCTAGGATATTTAATGGCACCTACCTTAACACCCTTAAAGAATGATAATAATTTGGAGGAAACTAAGCCAAACAAATAGAGGTAATCAAGGTGTGTTTGAATTTTGACCTTTGGAGTGGGTAAAAAAAAATTGACTGCTATTCAACCTGTGCAAAGTGTAGCATGTTTTGGAGTGAAATATGGGTTTTGTAAAATACTTCTGCCAATGTTGTATCAAAATGTTTAAGTGCACATAATGTTAGTTAAAATAATCAAAACATGAGATCAACCCACATTATTGTCACTCTAGGTGTCGGGTTCAACCGAAAATGCACCTAGTATAAGTCAATGTTTGAGACAGGTGTCGAGTACAATCGAGATTGCACATTTCATACTTTTAGAAAATCTCCCCTTGTTCTTTACAATTTTGCAAATAATAGAATCAACAAAATGATTTCTATCCCCCCTTAATGTTTTACAAAATTGAAAAAAAAATTAAGCACTCATTTCAAGACAATTCAACACACGACCCGTGTTTGAAAGGCTTCCAGACTAGTCGACACATGAATTTGGTTTTGTCTTCAACAATTTATCATGAAGGAGCAAAAAAAAATGGTTTTGATCTCAAGTTTTGACAATAAAAAGAAGGTTTCTATTTTATGTTTTTATGTCGCCTTTCTTGAAGGAGAGAACAAAAGCAATAATTTGTTGTTTTGAGAAAAATGAGATGACTTTTGATGCTCCCTAAATCATGGCATGATATTTATTTTGCAATAGAAAGTTTGAATTCTATGTATTATATCTCCAAAAAAAAAAAAAAATTAAGAAAAATGAAGAACTTCTGATGAATTTATTGCAACAAAAAAATTGTTGAAATAGGTTTTGTGTTAAAATTTGCCAAAAAGAGGTTCCTATTTGCCTTGTGTTTTCAGTTTTGAGAAAAAGACATCAATGGTTTTCGAAACTCTTAGGGCTAAATTATATGTAAATTTTTAGATTTCTAGGTTTGAGAAAGCAATAAAATACAAGTTTTGGATGAAAATTCTATAATTTTAGAAAATATTGGGAAAAAAAATCATTCAATTTGGTTAAAAATTGAACGTTTTAGGCCAATTTAAAGATAAATTATAAAAATAATCAAAATATATATTTTAAATATGGTTTAAACCATAGGAAAATTGAAAAAATAAAGTTTTTATTTACAAAAAATTGTTTGAGGTGCATGGGGGGTTCGATCTATGGTCTTGGATGTGCTAGCTGGCTGCCAGAGCCAACAACGCTACTAGGTGTTTGAAACAGCTCCGCCTCCACTCAATATTATCTCCTCCATGGCGATCTGCTCGAAAAGAAAATGAAAAAAAAAAATCCTTTCCTTCGTGCACCATGGAGACTTGATCGTGGATCTCCGCTGTGCTAAGGCGCTTGACCTAGCCAATAAACCAAGCGACAAATTTGGGTTTGAACTTGCATGATCCGCCTATTAAATAAGCCGTCTAGCTTCTTTGAGGATGTAGTGGGAATTATCCCACATGCATCCAAAAGTGGATGCAAAAGGCCTTTAAAGGCCTCAATGAGTAAACTTGCTCATGATTGCCTTTGGGTAATCAGGTTTGGGCCCTCCTTTTATTTTCGTCCATGTGGCATGGTAATGGGGGTCCACATGTCCTCTGCATTCACGTCAACGTCTAAGGGTTGTTCACCATGTGTCCGATCTAGTTAGGTACAGGTGGCGCATGGCTTGTTTGCCATGTGTCTGTGTCTGTCTAGTCTAGTGACACATGGTCTGAGTGCCACATGTCACCTAGTTAGCACTGAGGTGGCACTACCATGCAGTTGGTCCAGGTGGCACCTCAAGGTGCATGTAGTCTAGAGGTCAAGGGCACCAGATCATGCCACATGTCACCAAGTGAGCGGTTATTGTCGGATCATGGATCGAAGGGCATCCTGCACTCATATATCTTGATGTGGGGTCTAGCTAGGATGGGAGGGAGCACCTACCCTCTCTGCTCTACTATCCTTGAGGGGCCACGTGTCTCCCTGGACCTAGGTCGAGTGAGCGGGAGCTAAGACGTCAGCTCATGTGTTCCTTGGTCGTCGAGGGGGTGGTCGACCATGATGGTTAGTAGATCATGTGGCCAACGTGGTCGATCCGTGCACCTTCATGGTCTGGGGTCTCATGGGCCCTCGGTAATGCAGGGCTACTCCAGCCTGTGAGCTCGCCTGTTGAGGTGGGCTGAGTGTCACCTAATGGCACCAGCTCATCCTCTGGGTGAGCCAAAAAAATTGGATTTGATGCCAATAATGTCAAATAAATAACAAGACAAATGAAATGTGAATAAAATAATAATTGATCATTACCTTAGACTTTCGAGATTCTAGGATTAAATAGGGCATAAAATAGAATAATAACAACATAGTCGTAATTGATGCTAACTGCCCTCTAACAATAGAATAGGGAGTTGCGTGAGACTAACTAATAACCTAGGTAGTGAGTTCTAACTCAACCACTAACCTAAAATATCTAACCTAGGATATTTTAGGTACTAACCTAGATTAACCAATGAGTCAAAATATCTCATGGTAACTACTAGAAAAGTAAATGTAATAATCCTATGTAGTGTAATGCAATACACTACGTTATTTTACCGTAACAAATTCCACCATTTTATTTAATTTTTTAGTAGCCTAACCCTTTCTTTTACCCATACCTTCTACAAGGATATGATTCCACAAATTTCTACCTTCCCTCATTATTAAATAATCTTGGACCGGGGGCCTAAATATATGAGAGACTTCAAGTTCCAAGAAGCTAAAATCTTGGTCCTCCTCAAGAAGGGTACTCTTAATACAAGGATATTTCTAGAATTGTACCTTCATGCAATTCCTAATTTTCCACCCAATTCCTTTATGTAAAAATGAAATGATAGTTTGGATGTTATTCCATAAAATTTATCCCTTTGGATGTTTCCTATATTTTAAGAAGTTATCATTGTTTCATAGGTCTTGGCTTTGATAATACTCACCCATTCCACATCCCATTTCTTATCTAATTTCTAGAAAATCTTTCCCATTAACGATTTGTTCATTTTCCTTAGATTTCTAAATACAAGGCCTCTACAATACTTTTGGAAAATAAGATACCAAGCTACTAGTCAATTCTCCTCTTCTCCTCAAAAGTTGACTATAAAAATTTCCTCTCAATTTGCTTGTTTCTATCACACACTTGAAAAAAAAAAGTCTAGTATTAATACTATCTTCAAAGCCTTCTTAAAATTATTAATGTTAAGTATTTTTTATTTTTCAAGAATTAATGCTTGTAAGTAAATAGATTGGGATTTAAAGTTATAGGCTTTTCATTTTCCAATAAACATGTTAATAAAATATATAATTTAAAAATAAATATTTTATTAAAATTTTTACTATTTAAAACATTTATTATTTTTATTACAAAGTTAATGAATAAATATATTTTTTTTCTGAAAAATATATATTATCTTACAAGAACAACATTTTATTTCAAATGAGAAAATGATTGAAATCAAAATCCAAGTCTACATGCAAGAGTCATGGTGCAATTTGAAAACCTTCTAAAGTTAATATATCAACTCAAATATTCTAGGTAATATGCAATATATTTGCATGTACGAGCTCAATTTTCCATGCAAGATCTTTGATGGTAATTGAATTTCATGCAAACCTAAACCAAAATAATTAAAGTTTCTAGGTAAATGTCCATTTAAGGAGGTAACTTAAAAATCATTAAGTATTGGTTCTAATAAAATTATTGGTCAACACATTAAATATTATTTGGTTGGATCAACATATTTATCTAGACAAGTTAATGTCTTGTTTCATTTTCATAAAAAAATGGTTTATTATGGAAAAAAATTCATCTCTCATTTTTGTTTATGCAAAAAACAAGAAGATTTCTTAATTTTCTTCTAAAATCCTTGAAGGGAGATTGATTTATAGGTTCAATGAACTTTGGCCCAATATTATGACTTTGAATGGATAGACAATAGAAAATTGATCACCTGTCATTTAGATGAGGTTAAATTTCATTCTCATTTGTAAGGATTTTACATTTTGGTTTATTAAAAGTGAATAATTGAGATGGTATTTAAAGTGGTGGCACATGGTTTTGTAATGAAAGCACTAAAATGTTTACGAAACCTTGGTTTTCAAATTTTCATCTCTTGGTGAAAATTCTTATTTTTTCATTCTAATATGGTTTAGGTTTCCAAAATTTTCTTTGCATTTTTTTATGTCATTAACCCTTGAACATGTTGATCATGTCAATGGGAAAGTGATTTTCATATATGATTCAATCAGTGAAAATTACAAGATGACATGTGGCCATATATATCTGGATACTTATTTGAGAAATGCACTCCTCATATGTTTTGCCTTGGATTAGGTGTTTTAAATAGAATATAAAATTGGATTATGAATATCTTCATCTCAGTTGTGAGTAATACTCTAAATTTATCAACTAGTTAATTCCTATCCAGTGATGACAAGTTAAGTCTAGAATAAATCACACGATCATATTGTCTCCATTAAAATGGATTTTTAGGTGGTGTAGGAAAAAATAAGGTAAAAATCTACATGGTATAAGGGTTATTCATTGAAATATTTTTTAATGTTACATCTCACTTAGAAAATAAAACAATTTTAGAAGAATCTCAATCATGTAGTTATCTAGTGAAATTAGGATAAATTCTAAGCATTAAATATATTTTTAATTTTAGCTATAATATGCAAAAGAACAAAAAATACTTTCAAGAAATGCAAAAAAAATTAGTGAGAATGGAAGGTAAGAATATAGGTGTCCTCCTACATTGAATATTTCACCCTTTATTTCATATCACAAACATTGACTATTGGATGAATAGATTCAAAAGGGTTCAAAGGTCATTAAAAAATATATACTAATGAATTGCTAGAGAGATTTTATATTGTTATTCATTTTATTATTGAAATTATATATAAAAAATATTACATCCATGTATTAATGTATTCAAAAATATAAAATATAAGCATGTATGGATAGTCATAGAAAACCACAAATGTGATAATCTTGTTAATTGAAATATTACACATGTTTCTTAAGAAATTATGGTTCCACCACAATTACAAAGGGTAATGTAATTTAGAAATTTTCCTAAGAAAATTATATTAATTTGAAAAAGAGGATAAATGAATGGATTTAGAAAACCTTATTTTTTTAGAAAATGAAGAAAATTGATTATATATTTAAAGTATGTTGTGCTCTTTTGTCAATATTTTATTCCTTTGTACAAAAAAATATGAATTCCAAAAAAATTAAACATTATAATGATAAATTTTCATTGTCATATTGAATAATATCATTATTATTGTTTCATTTATCTATGCAAATATTAAACAATTTTTGTTACACCTACCATATAGTATAAGTTTATCAAAAATTCAACTAATATGAAACAATTAATTTGGATGACCTTACTATCAAATGATTTATTTTAAATTTCTTAGAAGGAATTTAAGAAACCCACTCATTCCACATAATTATCATATAGTAATATTACATGTGTTTGACTATTATGCATGAATTGCTTGACAAGATTTGAATTTGGGTCCCGTCTTTGAAATTTCAGGAATTGAATTAACACATGTCATTTGATATAGTACAATGAGTTTTAATATTATAATTTATTTTTTAAAAGGATATGTGTGGCTTATATTGGGGGCCACTCCCATTACAAAAATAAAATATTACATTCTTACATTATATTTAAATTTCAATCAAATTAATCAAACCATATCCAACCTGCATTTCTATAAAAAATATTCTTAATTTGCATTTATTATCAAATAGATTCATGGTATTTCTCACTAATAAGTCTCCACAATCAACTCCTATATATTATTTCATACAAAAGGCTTCTGAAATTTAAATTTTATCAGGGTAAAATTCAACATTGTGAATGGCTGAAATATTTGCTAACCAATTTTCATATCTATAAATATAAATATATTGTCTAATAATATTCTAATATTTTCTTAATACATTTTACAATGGCTCTTATTCATGCCCCTAATATTGCAATATATTATCTTCATTGTAATTTTTTACTTTTCTTTGTGGGTTTAGCCCCACTTCTTGTTAACACTTGCAATATTTACTTTTATTTTCCCATATCAATATCCTTTCAAGTTTATTTTTCCTCCTATATTTTTATTCTTGGGTCTTTCTCTTTTATTTTACATTCCCACCAATACTTTCAATTTCATCAATCTATTCAATAGTCTCACACTAATCAAAGTAAAACTTATCATCTACAGATTTGTCATATTGTGAAGGATATGTAAATAAATGAATAACCTCAAAAGCATATTATTTATTATATTTCCCTCAAAATATTAACATGCAAGGGTGCTCTTCCAAAATAATTGCCTTCTTATTCTACCCTAAAAATCCTAAATTGTTACAGATGTATGCTTCTCCTAAATCCATAAAGTGCAAGGAATATCCTCTATACCAGATCGATCATGTGGTTAGTAGATCATGTGGCCAACGTGGTCGATCCGTGCACCTTCATGGTCTGGGGTCTCATGGGCCCTCGATAATGCAGGGCTACTCCAGCCTGTGAGCTCGCCTGTTGAGGTGGGCTGAGTGTCACCTAATGGCACCAGCTCGTCCTCCGGGTGAGCCAAAAAAATGGCTTTGATGCCAATAATGTCAAATAAATCACAAGACAAATGAAATGTGAATAAAATAATAATTGATCATTACCTTAGACTTTCGAGATTCTAGGATTAAATAGGGCATAAAATAGAATAATAACAACATAGTCGTAATTGATGCTAACTGCCCTCTAACAATAGAATAGGGAGTTGCGTGAGACTAACTAATAACCTAGGTAGTGAGTTCTAACTCAACCACTAACCTAAAATATCTAACCTAGGATATTTTAGGTACTAACCTAGATTAACCAGTAGACAAAATATCTCATGGTAACTACTAGAAAAGTAAATGTAATAATCCTATGTAGTGTAATGCAATACACTACGTTATTTTACCGTAACAAATTCCACCATTTTATTTAATTTTTTAGTAGCCTAACCCTTTCTTTTACCCATACCTTCTACAAGGATATGATTCCACAAATTTCTACCTTCCCTCATTATTAAATAATCTTGGACCGGGGGCCTAAATATATGAGAGACTTCAAGTTCCAAGAAGCTAAAATCTTGGTCCTCCTCAAGAAGGGTACTCTTAATACAAGGATATTTCTAGAATTGTACCTTCATGCAATTCCTAATTTTCCACCCAATTCCTTTATGTAAAAATGAAATGATAGTTTGGATGTTATTCCATAAAATTTATCCCTTTGGATGTTTCCTATATTTTAAGAAGTTATCATTGTTTCATAGGTATTGGCTTTGATAATACTCACCCATTCCACATCCCATTTCTTATCTAATTTCTAGAAAATCTTTCCCATTAACGATTTGTTCATTTTCCTTAGATTTCTAAATACAAGGCCTCTACAATACTTTTGGAAAATAAGATACCAAGCTACTAGTCAATTCTCCTCTTCTCCTCAAAAGTTGACTATAAAAATTTCCTCTCAATTTGCTTGTTTCTATCACACACTTGAAAAAAAAAAGTCTAGTATTAATACTATCTTCAAAGCCTTCTTAAAATTATTAATGTTAAGTATTTTTTATTTTTCAAGAATTAATGCTTGTAAGTAAATAGATTGGGATTTAAAGTTATAGGCTTTTCATTTTCCAATAAACATGTTAATAAAATATATAATTTAAAAATAAATATTTTATTAAAATTTTTACTATTTAAAACATTTATTATTTTTATTACAAAGTTAATGAATAAATATATTTTTTTTCTGAAAAATATATATTATCTTACAAGAACAACATTTTATTTCAAATGAGAAAATGATTGAAATCAAAATCCAAGTCTACATGCAAGAGTCATGGTGCAATTTGAAAACCTTCTAAAGTTAATATATCAACTCAAATATTCTAGGTAATATGCAATATATTTGCATGTACGAGCTCAATTTTCCATGCAAGATCTTTGATGGTAATTGAATTTCATGCAAACCTAAACCAAAATAATTAAAGTTTCTAGGTAAATGTCCATTTAAGGAGGTAACTTAAAAATCATTAAGTATTGGTTCTAATAAAATTATTGGTCAACACATTAAATATTATTTGGTTGGATCAACATATTTATCTAGACAAGTTAATGTCTTGTTTCATTTTCATAAAAAAATGGTTTATTATGGAAAAAAATTCATCTCTCATTTTTGTTTATGCAAAAAACAAGAAGATTTCTTAATTTTCTTCTAAAATCCTTGAAGGGAGATTGATTTATAGGTTCAATGAACTTTGGCCCAATATTATGACTTTGAATGGATAGACAATAGAAAATTGATCACCTGTCATTTAGATGAGGTTAAATTTCATTCTCATTTGTAAGGATTTTACATTTTGGTTTATTAAAAGTGAATAATTGAGATGGTATTTAAAGTGGTGGCACATGGTTTTGTAATGAAAGCACTAAAATGTTTACGAAACCTTGGTTTTCAAATTTTCATCTCTTGGTGAAAATTCTTATTTTTTCATTCTAATATGGTTTAGGTTTCCAAAATTTTCTTTGCATTTTTTTATGTCATTAACCCTTGAACATGTTGATCATGTCAATGGGAAAGTGATTTTCATATATGATTCAATCAGTGAAAATTACAAGATGACATGTGGCCATATATATCTGGATACTTATTTGAGAAATGCACTCCTCATATGTTTTGCCTTGGATTAGGTGTTTTAAATAGAATATAAAATTGGATTATGAATATCTTCATCTCAGTTGTGAGTAATACTCTAAATTTATCAACTAGTTAATTCCTATCCAGTGATGACAAGTTAAGTCTAGAATAAATCACACGATCATATTGTCTCCATTAAAATGGATTTTTAGGTGGTGTAGGAAAAAATAAGGTAAAAATCTACATGGTATAAGGGTTATTCATTGAAATATTTTTTAATGTTACATCTCACTTAGAAAATAAAACAATTTTAGAAGAATCTCAATCATGTAGTTATCTAGTGAAATTAGGATAAATTCTAAGCATTAAATATATTTTTAATTTTAGCTATAATATGCAAAAGAACAAAAAATACTTTCAAGAAATGCAAAAAAAATTAGTGAGAATGGAAGGTAAGAATATAGGTGTCCTCCTACATTGAATATTTCACCCTTTATTTCATATCACAAACATTGACTATTGGATGAATAGATTCAAAAGGGTTCAAAGGTCATTAAAAAATATATACTAATGAATTGCTAGAGAGATTTTATATTGTTATTCATTTTATTATTGAAATTATATATAAAAAATATTACATCCATGTATTAATGTATTCAAAAATATAAAATATAAGCATGTATGGATAGTCATAGAAAACCACAAATGTGATAATCTTGTTAATTGAAATATTACACATGTTTCTTAAGAAATTATGGTTCCACCACAATTACAAAGGGTAATGTAATTTAGAAATTTTCCTAAGAAAATTATATTAATTTGAAAAAGAGGATAAATGAATGGATTTAGAAAACCTTATTTTTTTAGAAAATGAAGAAAATTGATTATATATTTAAAGTATGTTGTGCTCTTTTGTCAATATTTTATTCCTTTGTACAAAAAAATATGAATTCCAAAAAAATTAAACATTATAATGATAAATTTTCATTGTCATATTGAATAATATCATTATTATTGTTTCATTTATCTATGCAAATATTAAACAATTTTTGTTACACCTACCATATAGTATAAGTTTATCAAAAATTCAACTAATATGAAACAATTAATTTGGATGACCTTACTATCAAATGATTTATTTTAAATTTCTTAGAAGGAATTTAAGAAACCCACTCATTCCACATAATTATCATATAGTAATATTACATGTGTTTGACTATTATGCATGAATTGCTTGACAAGATTTGAATTTGGGTCCCGTCTTTGAAATTTCAGGAATTGAATTAACACATGTCATTTGATATAGTACAATGAGTTTTAATATTATAATTTATTTTTTAAAAGGATATGTGTGGCTTATATTGGGGGCCACTCCCATTACAAAAATAAAATATTACATTCTTACATTATATTTAAATTTCAATCAAATTAATCAAACCATATCCAACCTGCATTTCTATAAAAAATATTCTTAATTTGCATTTATTATCAAATATATTCATGGTATTTCTCACTAATAAGTCTCCACAATCAACTCCTATATATTATTTCATACAAAAGGCTTCTGAAATTTAAATTTTATCAGGGTAAAATTCAACATTGTGAATGGCTGAAATATTTGCTAACCAATTTTCATATCTATAAATATAAATATATTGTCTAATAATATTCTAATATTTTCTTAATACATTTTACAATGGCTCTTATTCATGCCCCTAATATTGCAATATATTATCTTCATTGTAATTTTTTACTTTTCTTTGTGGGTTTAGCCCCACTTCTTGTTAACACTTGCAATATTTACTTTTATTTTCCCATATCAATATCCTTTCAAGTTTATTTTTCCTCCTATATTTTTATTCTTGGGTCTTTCTCTTTTATTTTACATTCCCACCAATACTTTCAATTTCATCAATCTATTCAATAGTCTCACACTAATCAAAGTAAAACTTATCATCTACAGATTTGTCATATTGTGAAGGATATGTAAATAAATGAATAACCTCAAAAGCATATTATTTATTATATTTCCCTCAAAATATTAACATGCAAGGGTGCTCTTCCAAAATAATTGCCTTCTTATTCTACCCTAAAAATCCTAAATTGTTACAGATGTATGCTTCTCCTAAATCCATAAAGTGCAAGGAATATCCTCTATACCACTTTAATGTTTATTACCAAGAGAGGATTCTATACTAGAAAACAATTAATATTATTTACTTGGAAACATATAGACCTCTTTTATCATCATTGCATTAAGATTTTTCTCCATATGTTCCTCTACACCTTTAATTATTTTTTAACTTGAAGCTACATATTGTACTTTCCCATCCCTTATATCATTCTTCATTTCTTCCAATGATTGATCCAAGTGAGTTATGGTGATAATTTTCATAAGATATTATCAATAGGCTTTCTTTGTACCTTATTTAGGAGTGGGATATCATTGATCTGATTTACCTTTTAAGAATGTGTGATCTCCTTGAATTGCCTTGAATTTTAACTCATGGTCGTATTTTTATGTCTCTTTCACCATAGTTTCACTTTACGAACTCCTTCTAGGTGGCAAGTATCATAACAATTACAACAATGAAAAATGATATTTTTATAATCCACTTGTTGATCCCATTCTCTTTATTTAAATTTAATATTAATTTATTGTGGTAAAGGTTTTGAAATATCCATAGGAACACATAGTTAGGTATAAATATAATGCTTTCACTTCTTACTAGTTAGTCCTTCCTTGATTAATTCTCCTAGGTTATTTCTAATACTCTTCAGAATATTTCTAGATAATTTTATAGGAACTCTCACCTAGTGTAGACTTCACTCATTTTATGAAAGAAAATGAGAGCATAAATAATTATTAATCAAAACTATTCATTAAATTTAGCTTAGGAAATACTAAGCAATATATATATATATATATATATATATATAGGTTACAAAATAGTATACCGAACTATATTCCCACTATCCACACTAACCAACGTGCCATAGGATGTAGAGAGTTTGGTTTAGGTTTTTTAACCTAGGATATTTAGGAATTAAACATATTTTACCATTAGATATTTGAAACAATCAATATCTACATGGTAAGTAGTAAAAAGTAAATATATGTGGTAAAAAGTAAGAAATAACTTTTTACCATGTGGTAATATAAAATCTACCTAATGTAAGAAATAGGTAATTATCCCAAATGATGAAATATTACTCTAACATCCCTCCTTATTACATTATTTGGGTAATGTATATAACTATCCCAATACAATTTGAAAAAATGTCGATCTGATGGTTCTTGCTTTGTCTGGGTGCTTTGGCTGCTCCTAAGCAAAAATTGGGTCATTCCTCACTTTTTCTTCATACAAACAACTATCCTTATAGTAATCACGTCATCCAACGGAATTGCATGGGTAACTAGCCGCTGCAATTGCTAGGTGTAGTAGAGTAGATCACTTCATACGAGGTTCATTCATTTACAATATGAGTTTGCAAAAGATAAGGTAGCTAAGATGTTGGTCGCTATCGAAAATGCACCCTTATAAGTTCCCTCCTTGTTACAAAATATGTTGTAATTAATTTATGAAAGAAGTATGACTAAGGTGTCAGTCACTGCCGAAAATGCACCCTTATAAGTCTTCTTCTCTTTTTACAAAAAAATTGTGAAGAAAAGAAAGTATATCCCCCCTTAATTGCAAAAATATGTGCAACTCAAGAGTGTTGTGAAGGATTTTACAAATATTGGCTCCTAGGCAATTTCACACCACAAAATTTCCTCATTTTGTTACAAGTACTTCAAACATTGAGAGTTTGCTATTTATGAATCCTAAAAGAGGTACAATCACCCCTTATTGCAAGTACTTCAAACAAAAACTTATGCTATTTATGAAGCATAAAAAAAAGTGAGAGACAGGAAATGGTGTTTTGCTCAAGGTGACAAATGTGTTTTCCCTCTACAATACTATTTTAGTAATAAGCACTTTGTGTGCTTTTTTAAAACCATAATCAAAATAAGAACTAGACACTTCACTAGCAATATTGCCTTTGTTTTACTTTTATGTTGTGCCTTTGTATTTCTTGTTTTGCTTGTTTTTGAACCAACACCAATTGCTTTCCCTTACCCTTTGAGGATGATCCTCCCTTTTGAAATTTTCCTTTCTTCTTATCACCCTTATAGTTTGAATAAAGTGCATTGTTTAGAACTTCATCATTTTGGAGTTGGTTTTCTCCCATAGTTTAAAGCAAATTGACTAACTCCACAAAGGTGAAAACTCTTTGTGAAACATTAAGGGATGTAATCAACATTTTGTAGGATTCGGGTAGAGCTCTCAAAATTACTAAAGTCAAAATGGTGTCTTCTACTTTGGCCCCTAAAGCATTAAGCTTAGACTTTAGATCTGCCACTCTATAGAGGAATAGTTCTACTAATTCACCTGACTTCATATGGAGTGTATGAAGTTGTGTTTGAAGGTTTAGAATAGTTGATTGATTTTTACTTTCAAAACTGGTACTAAGTGCATCCCATGCAACTTTACCAGTTTTAGCTTCACTTATGTGAGGTTGGATCTCATCAGTAGTTTCTAGGAGTATTAACATAAGAATATGATTATTATTTTTATCCCATGCTTTTTGATCTACTCCTATTGTTGGAGGTCTTGATTCAGTGCCATCAACTAAATCCCACATGTCCTCTACAGTCAAGATGGATTTCCTCTTAGTTTTACATGTTGAATAGTGAGGACCTTTTAGCAATTGTGTATCATTTAAGTATTTATTGTTAATTGCCATGATTAAGGTCCTACAATTTGTACTAAGATGATATTTCTTTTAATATACCATCAAAAGAGTATATGAAATATTTTAATTTGCTCTTTAAGATATTTACTGGCACCTGCCTTAACACCCTTAACAAGGGATGAAAAGTTTGAGGAAATTTAAGCCAAACAAATAGAGAAAATTAAAGGGGTAGGTTTTGGAAGTCTTATGATTTTTCTCTCTAGGATATTTAATGGCACCTGCCTTAACACCCTTCAACGAGGATGGAAGGTTTGAGGAAATTAAGCCAAAAAAAGAGAGTGAATCAAGGTGTTTGGATTTTAACCTTTTATGGGGAGTAAGAATTGACTTGTTTAACTTGTGCAAGGAGTAGCATGATTTGAGTGAAGTTTGGGTTTTTGAAATGCTCTTCAATGTTTTATGATTGTTTAATTGCAAAAAATATGATGGTTAGTGCAATAATCAAATAAAGAGCAACCCAAATTATTATCACTATAGGTGTCGGATGCAACCGAAAATGCACCTAGTGTAGTCAATTTTAAGAAAATGTGTCGAGTACAATAGAGAATGCACATTTCTTACTCTGAAATATCCCCCCTTTCTATTTACAATTTTACAAAAAATAGAATCACAAAAATATGACTTCTATCCCCCCCTTAATTTTTACAAAATTGAAAATTCAAGCACCCATTTCAAGACAAGTCGACACACAACCCGCGTTTGAAAGGCTTCTAGACCAGTCGACACACGACTTGGTTTATGTCTTCAACTTCGAGCATTAGGATCAAAAAATAGGTTCAAAATATTTCTCAAGTTTACAAAAAAAAAAGGTTGCAATTTTATGTCTTATATCTCCTTTGTGAAGGAGAAAACAAATGCAAATTTTAGATTTTGTTGCAAAGAAAAATGACCTTTGTCGTTGCCCAATGTTTGAAATCTCTTTGTTTTACAATAGAAGTTTGAGTTTCTATGTCTTTTTATCTCCAAAATAGTGTGAAGAAAACTATAGAACTTTGAGAATTGCAAAAAAAATGTTGAAGAAATCCTTGGTTTAGCAAAATTTTGTTTTTCTTTGTCTCTTTATCTCCCAATTTGGAAGAAAACTAAAGAAAGTTTATTTGGATTTATTTTTCTAAGGATTTTTTTGAAGATATCAAATTTGTAAGGTTTAATTAAAAAAAAATTAATGATAAAAAATTATATAACAAAGAGTTTTGAGGGAAAAAAAAAATTCAATTTCCTCCAAAAAATTCTAAGTTATATAAAAAATATAAAAAAATAAAATAAAATATTTGATTAAAACCTTATAAACAATTTGTACCTTTATAATTTTACGTAATCCAAAGTCGAATGTGCGAAAAAAGTGTCTTGGGAGGGATTCGAGTGCTAGATCTAGCGTTGTCAAGGTGAAAGCCTTGACGAAAATTTGTTAATAAGCCTTTTCATGGGAATTATCCCATATGCATCTCATGTAGGGATGCAAGGGTGTTTAAAATTCTCTCCTCACCACTAATCCCTCGATTGCCTGTGGGAAATTTCCTACCAAACAATGATGCCCCTATGCCACTTGTGACTCGGATAATAGATCTCTCCTCACCACATGGTAGCTTGATGCCTAGCCAAAAAAAAAACAATTTGCCACCACCGTGTCACCCAACTGGCCCTACCCCTTCTGCTTCCCTCATCATGTGTCACCACACAGTTGGCTCTCCCTCCAAGCATCAGAAGTCTAGCTTCACCACATGTCACCTTAATGTGTGTGCCACATGTCTAGCTTAGTAGGTATAGGGTCCAACATCAGTAGTCTAGGTGGTCAGATGTGGCACTATGATACGTGTCTAGGTCTAGTTGGTCATTATTTATTGAGATCTATCTCGAGTGGATCACTGATTTAGATCAAATTTCCTAGAGGGTGATCCTAGCCTCCAGGATCAGCTTGTGGATCACCACCACATGGTATCGGGAGGGCGCTCCTACCCTCCTCGTAATCCTAATGGATATTCTATGGGGACGATCCCGATTGTGGACCATAGCCACGTAGGATCAGGAGGGCACTCCTGCCCTCCTGACAATCTTACTAGCTGGACTGTTGGTGCGATATCAATTGGCCAATGGTGGCCTTGGGATCGCATGCCTAGTAGGCTTCAACCTGGCAAGTCGAAAGCCCTATGGGTGGTAGGTCGATGCTGATCACCTTGGTGATCGGTTGCAGCCAATCAACCCAAGGCTACTCCTTAGGTCCTAGCAGGTCAAGTTGAACTGGCCAAAATTTTGCCTCGCGTGGTTGCTCCCGCCATCGAGATTTCCTATTGAGATGGGTTTGGTGGCGACAAAATGTCACTAGCTCGTCCTCTAGGCTAGCAAAAAAGGCTTGGCTCTGATGCCAATGATGAAAGAAAATGAGAGCAAAAATAATTATTAATCAAAACTATTCATTAAATTTAGCTTAGGAAATACTAAGCAATATATATAGGTTACAAAATAGTATACCAAACTATATTCCCACTATCCATGCTAACCAACGCGCCATAGGAGGTAGAGAGTTTGGTTTAGGTTTGTTAACCTAGGATATTTAGGAATTAATCATAGTTTACCATTAGATATTTGAAACAGTAAATATCTACGTGGTAAGTAGTAAAAAGTAAATATATGTGGTAAAAAGTAAGAAATAAATTTTTACCATGTGGTAATATAAAATCTACCTAATGTAGGAAATAGGTAATTATCCCAAATGATGGAATATTACTCGAACATCATTGATCACTAGTAATGGTAGGATGAGTGGGTCAATGATGTATGAATAGGATGTAGTGGACTATAGTGAAGATCTTCAAGAATATATGAAGGCCTCAATTTTTTATGAGAAAGAACCTTTTGAAATTTGGTATACATGGGATAAGGTAAGTGGATGTCTTGACTTATATACATGATAGAAGACCCAATCAACTTCAAAATCTAAACCTAGGTCATATAAGGGGGTTATGATGAATGGGAAGTATCACCAAATGAACCAAAGGAAACACCAAAGGGTAGTCTGGCTAGATTGGGAGATAAACAAACTAAGAAAAAATGAAAGAAAAAATAAAAATAATGTTATATAAATTTATGGAAGGAGGTAGTATAAATGGTTGCAAGTGAGGATTTGATTCTAGAGCAATTATTATCACTAAATGACGAGGCTTTGGTAGGTAGATTTATGGGTGGCTCCATTAAACTAAAAAATCTACGATAATGGATCAAGGTTACCTGGTTGGAGGTTTTGGGATATACTCCTACATATCATGTGATGATGAAAGGTTGGATGAATTTTACATTCTAAAAGGTAGAAGATTTTATAAGCATAAAAATGTAATATGGGGTTGGGGATCAAAATTTTAAATCTAAAATTTTGGACTCTTGGGTTCAATATATGCTTTAAGAGAAATATTATCTAGCCTATTTGGTTCAAACTACCCTATTTAACCCTTGAAGAATATTTTGTGATAGTGGGAACTTCTTGGTAATTTTTCATGGAGTAGATACAAAAACTTAAATAGTATCGAAAAAATGGTAGTTTGTATCTTAGTGGAGCTTTATATTAGTTTAGATTTGAAAAAATACATGGAGCTCATTTAAAGATATTAGATATATTTACAAAATCTTATCTACATTGAGGTGTTATTTTGATGTAGTAACTATCACCCTTATAATAATCTCAAGGTAAATTGTGAAATGGAAGACAGTAGAGGGCAAGGGATTGTATATAAGGAAGTTGGAGGTTATTCTATTCTAAGAAATTCAAAGTAGGTAGAAATATCCAAAGGAAAGATATAAGATTACCCACTCAAGACTCTTGAATCACTTAAATAAAGGTTTCATATCATCAATATCCAAATGGAGGAGAAAGAGTTAGATCCAAGTGACTACAATAGAGATGTTTCATATGAGGGAATAGAGGCTATACATATGGTTCACAAAGTGCTTGGATGTATTTCCAACAAAGCTAAAACCTAGTCTTACCATTTTTTGGGAATGAAGGATTGAATTTTGATAATGATAAACTTGCTATATCATCTTGTCCTAGACTAAGTCCCTATATGGAGGTCTTGTTAGACCATAGTTCTGATAAGACTTTGCAAGAGGGTGGTGTTGTTTCTTCATTTTGGGAAGGTAGGGAGGATAAATATTATTATTAGAAGAAGGAAGAGGGAAGGGTTTTAAATCCAAGGGGGCTCTACAACCTCTTTCTACCAAGGGATTAGAATAAGTAGAGGATAAAGGTGTAAAACATAGTAATTTATTATTCTCTTTAGATAGAAATATTTTAGGCTAAGGAAGAAATAAGGACTTAAACAACTCTACTAGGTTCTCTTCCCCTCCAAGTATTCCAAATCACTATAATACATGCACATAACTTGATTGATATGCCCTAAGAGCCTTGAAAAAGTTAAATAATATAGTAGGTATGGTTAGGTATCAAGGGACTTAGGTCATGAGATAAATAAATCTCAAAATCTTACAATATGAAATAAATGCTACTTTAAAATTACATAAATTTTTTTGAGAAGGAATTCTTGTTTAGCAAAAAAAATCCATACTTGTGGTTGTTAGAGTAGGACATCTCTAAGGGGAAGGGAATCAATGATCATCCTCTTTTTAAATGCCTAAGGGCTCAAGGCCTTCATAAAAAAATAAGTTTAAAGCATTTGTTTGAAATTCATAAGCCAAATATAATTTTAATCTAAGAAAATATGTTAGATGTAAAGAAAGCAATAACCATATGATTATTTTGGACATAAACAAAGCAATAGCCATCCTTGCCTCTCTCCTATGATGGACTCAAATGGAAGATCGGGTGAAAATTTAACAAGTTGAAATTACTCCTTCCAACTAGTAGACAAGGTATATATTGAGGTAGGTAAGGTTTTAGACTTACATTTTATGGAGCTAGGAAAGCTAATTTTATGTATTCAATCTGTATGGTCCTTATGGTGGTAGAAGAGAGTTTTTGGAAGAATTATTTATACAAGCCTTTAAAAAAAGAAAATATGGTCGTGAAAGGGGACTCAAGTTTTGTAACTAAAAGATCATAAATGTGGGAGAGAATTCTAAAATCGATCCCCTCCCTAAATTTTTCCTATAGAAAATCCAAAATTGAGAGTTGTGTGATGTAGAATCCATTAAATTAGTTCCCACTTGGAGAAATCAAAGAACTAGAAGATAAGGTATTTCTAAAAGGTTAGATTTTTAGTGTCTAAAAATCTTAAAGATAAAGTAGAAGGACTAAGAACTTGTAGGACCTTTAAAGTTCAATATTATTTGGTTATAATATGAGGAATTTATAAATATAGTAAAATATGAGTGGAGACATATTGAAATAAACATAAAAGAGACAACTATGTTTTAGTTTTCTAAAAAATTGAGGAGAATCAAATCCAGCACAATTGCATGGGCCAAAGGTAAATATTAGGAAGCAAAGACAAATATAGGTGATGTAGAATCTAAATTGAATGATTTGTATAGTCATGAAGGCATTGAGGTTTTTTTCAGATAAGGAGAATTTGGAGGTCAAGGAGTTAGAAAAAAAAGATGAGAGAATATCTAGAATTGGAAGATATATATTAGTTGACCTTGGTTCTAAATTAGTGGGTGAATTGGAAGATGCTCAAGTGTAGTGTCATCATGGTATATCTCCTTCATGTTGGAATTACGTTGAATATTTTCCATGTTATTGAGGAGGGGTTAACTCTAAAAGGACTTTACACTACGTAAAATTTTTCTTGCTAGGGTTTGGGGGGTTTAATCTATTTTTAGACCCATATGGGTGTTTTTATGTTAATGTAATATTGGCCCATGGTTTTGTGCCCATGGTATTAAAATACACCTTCTTGTGTTGTTGGTATATAAAGCAACACTTGCATGAGGTTTTGGTAATAAATTTGCAAGAAATGTAATCGCAAGTGAAAAGTGAGCAAAAGGATATTATTGTATTGGAGATGGTCAAGTTTATACAATAAATAAATATTCTTGCTAGGAATTTTCCTAAAAGGGTTTCCCATGATAATGTCTTGTGTAATCTGTTATTTTTCTTTGTTTTCCTTTGATTCTATAATTACTATTTTTCTAGAATTTGTTTATCGGGGTGTTATTTCTCTTCATTTGGTATTAGAGCTAGGTTTTAGCTTTGTTTAAGGAATAAGGGTTTCAACCTTGGGATAAATTGATTCTTGAGTGGGAGAAGTGCACAAAAGAATATAGGTGAAGGAAAATGATAGGAAGCACATGGGTAGAGATCAAAAAATTCAATGGAAAAAATTTTAAGTTATGCAAACTCAAGATAGTGGATCTATTGGTGGATAAAGATTACTGGGTCATATTATCGAGAGTAAAACCAATAGGAATAACATATGAGAAATGGATAAATTTTTGTATGAAGGTAAGGAGCTCTATCAGATTATGCTTATCTGATTGAATATTATTGAATGCATCGATAGAGGCCACAACAAAGTTGTTATGGAAAAATCTAGGAGCATTGTATTAAACAATGTTACTTGTAAATAAACTCTTTATTTGAAAGAAGTTGTATTATCTTCGGATGAATAATGGTGACTCAATTATTAAACATTTGAATACTTTTAATATTGTGGTAAGTCAATTAAACTCTGTAGATGTAAAAAAGGATAAAGAGGAAAAGTGTATTGCTTTACTTTATTCATTAGCTAACTCTTGGGATAACCTAGTTATGGCTATCTCCAATACTACTTCTACATTGAAAGTAGAGGATATAGTAGGAACATTGCTATCTGAGGAAATGAGATGAAAATATTCTGAGGATTATCATCAGAATGATGCCTTGGTTGTGAGAGGTCGTTTTCAAGAAAGAAGCAAAAAGAAATCAAGAGAAAGGAGATCAAAATCTAAGAGAAAATTTGTTGTCCCTAACAAAAGTAAATGCGGAAAGTGTGGTAAAATAGGCTATTATAAAATATATTGTAGATCTAAAAAGGTTGATGAAGGAACATCAATAGAAATGAGGACCATAAATTAAGATTCGAGGGACATGTTCATAGTTGCAACATGCTCAATTGAACACCATGATTCATGGTTGATTGACTCATGCACTTCTTTTCATATGAATCCTCATAGGGAGGGGTTATGTGAATATCCAAAGATAAATAGATGTGAAATCTTCTTGGGAGATAATTCAACACAAAAAATAATAGGTTCGAGGAAGAGTCAAATTGAGGTTAAAATATGGAAGAGTTAAAACCCTTCGTGGTGTTCTGCATATTCCAGGTTTGACAAGAAAACTTATGTCCATGAGTAAGATGAATGATGTGGGTGTGACTATGGTATTCAATAAGGATAGCTACAATATGGTTTGTTATGCTTAGTGTTGGCAAGGGGAGTTTGTACATGAAATTTATTCAAACTTAAGGCTAGCACTCTAAGTATTGATTGCAATAACTCTTCAGTTGAAGAGAAAATTAATACGATAAGTTCCAAGTATTCCTATAGAGAAGACAATTTTGTGGCATCAAAGCATGGGGTACATTGGTAAGAAAGGCCTTCAAACATTCAAAATGAAAGGTATGGTTGAAGGAATTTTGTATTGCTCATTAAAATTTAATTTTTGCAAGAACAATATTTTTGGAAAGCAAACCATAGTTAAGTTTCCAAGTAGTGCTACAATATCTGAAGGAATTTTACATCTATTTCATAGTGATGTGTTTGGACCTACAAAAGTACCATAATTAGGTAAATACATTTATTTTATTACATTTATAGATGAATTCTCAAGAAAGACTTGGGTATACTTTTTACGATACAAAAATGATATTTTCGATAAATTTAAAGAATTCAAGGCTCTTGTAGGAAATTATACAAAGAAAAAGATAAAAGTTTTGAAAAGTGATAATGGTGGTGGGTGAAAGCATGAGATTCTGGGCAAAGGAAACACCAAGTGCGATTGCATTCAATATTAAGTACGCTTAAGTCCTAAAAATGTAAATTGCATGAAATGGAAAAGAAACACATTGGAAGAGACACAAGCAAATAGAGATAACACAGCCCTTTCATTAATATCCCTTGATCTCTGTTGCAATGATGTCTCCTCCCTTTTCAGGGGCTAGGAGCACAAATAGAGTTTGATTACAATCATTGAATGATTCCTCTTTTCGCGTGCCCACGATTGCAATGGGCGGGCCAAGATGATGCCGCCGCTGATGTCGATGAGTTCTTCACCTCTGCTGCTTCTCCTGCGAACAAAGAAATGACCAAGATGTCAGTAGCACCTGCTACAAATGAAAAGCGTTTGCTCTCTAAAACTAACGAAATATGCATGTAAATATTTTCCTGAAATAGTGAATACAGTGAATCCAAATTGCTTCAAAACTTGACAGAAGGTAAGAAAAGTTACCAGAAGGCCACTGTCACTAAGGCAGCTGGCCAATCCGCCTTCAACTAGAATTCGTCCCTAGGCAGGACGAATTTTGACTATAATTCATCCCTGGGTGGGACGAATTCTTCTGTGTTGAAGAAATCGACCTGCTGCTGCTCCAATGTCGGATCCCGAGACCTGCAAAACGCCACGCAAACGGGGGGTTATGTAATTGGGGCCATTTTGGGATGACCCGGATGGTCGGATTTTACCAATTTGGCCTCCACCCTCGGGAATTTGACCTTGACACCTGCAAGTTAGCGAAACGACAAAGCAATACAAAACATCCTAGAATCTGACCAAAAGTTACAAAATTGCAGCTATGGATTAATCAAACCTAACAACACAAAATGCAATCTAAAAAATAATCTAAAATTCTCAAAAACTAAAAATAGGACTTGGGAGGTGCGGGGGTGCCCAAGTGGGCCTCCCACCGTTGGCCCTCGATTTTGGAGCCAATCCACCAGGGATGGGCCCAAAACCTTTTAGGATTTGGGGGTCGGTGAATTGGTAGGTTCAGGTGTCCATGCGTTGGATTTGGGTAAGGTTCGAGCTTCCAAAGGCCACCCAACAACCTCCCTTGCAAAAGAGATTGGTGGATGTGGGAAGGTGAACCAAAAGGGATGCAAGTGGGTCTTCAATTCGGCAGCACTTCGTTGCTTGAAAACTCCCTCAACCTGTCTGTTTTGGGTGAGAAAAGTCCCACCTTTTATGGACCCATGGGGTCTCTTTTGGGAGGGAAGCACAAATGCCATGTGTTGGCCATAGGCGCCATGTGGTAGTCTTGTCTTCCCATGAGGGAGGGGAGTCCTCCATTGACTTGAGCTTTGATAAATGCTTTTTGTAACAGTCTTCTAACGGCCCCTTTGTCCACCTACACACGCGTGCAAGGTAGGAGTCCTTAACTGACTGTTCTAGGCTGCCACTTGGCACCCTTTGCCTTTTTTCTTGTTAAGCTTAGAATTCGTCCCAGCCAGGGATGGATTCAAAATTCGTCCTGGGGTGGGACAGATTCTATTTTGAATTCATCCCTGGGTGAGACGAATACTAGGCAAAGTGTCCAAGTGTGCCAAATTGCTTCTTGACCTTACAAAATTGCTATGAAAGTGGTTAGGACCACTGTTTAACCTCTGAGGGCTGCCCTGGGGGTTGTGTTTGTCAAAGCGATCAGTGTTTGCAGTCACATAATCGGATTGGTGCTGTTTTGGTGTCTACAGATGCCCCTTTTTGGGAAGCGCTGCGGGTGACATAGTGCTGAGCAAAAATAGATAACCAAAGCACTAATGATTAGGGTTTCTTGGTGACCTAACCAACTTTTGATGCCCCAAGTATGGAAAGGGCATGCATTCTTGAATCCTTACTTTTGACGAGCTAAGGAATTTCATTTCAAGTATTAACCTGTTCTGTTGAGGTGTGACTTGAACTTAGACATTGATCGATCATGAACAAGTGAAGGGCATTTTTATCCTCAGGGGGAACCTTGTGTTCATGATTCACGAAATGCCAAGTGTTTGATTGATTTGATTGTTGCTTGTTTATCGCCCCAAGCAGGAGCGTGATTGTCTTTGTCAATGATTCTTTGAATGCATGTCGTTTTCCTTAATTGGGTGTGTGATTGTTGGTTGGTGACTAAGTGTGACTACCCCCTCAAGCGAC
Organism: Wollemia nobilis; assembly: GCA_028583015.1. NCBI lineage: Eukaryota > Viridiplantae > Streptophyta > Pinopsida > Araucariales > Araucariaceae > Wollemia > Wollemia nobilis. The sequence continues at coordinate 2,581,575 of JAQPPZ010001220.1, read as the reverse complement.
GAATCGATGAGGGAATGACCTTTGTGAGCAAAGCGACGAGTCGCTTGACCCAAGATGACTTGTGCAGGTGTGCCTTTACAGGGTTTACCGTTAAGCGTGTGCAATTTTTCCAACATATGGACCTATTTTTGGTGGGTGTTAACCCTTTTGGTGATGTCATAATGAGGTGAAATCGTCGAAAACCTATTTCCCGTGGAGCGGTCCGGCTATGATAGCCTTCTTGGGGAATTAGGAGAGCGATAATTTGGACCTCGACATAGATTTTCTTTGCCTAGAGGCTAAGTGCGAGAGCACTTGTGTCCAGCATTGTTTTTGATGTGTTTTTGTTGAATTTTGTACTGTTTTTGTTGTTTTTGTGACACCATTTGGTGATTGAATTATCGGCAATCCGTCCTCCCGTGAAGCGGTCCGGCTATGGTAGCCTTTTTTGGGAGTAGGATAGTGAAAATGCAAACCTCGACATCCATTTTGCTATGCCAAGAGGTTAAGTGCAAGAGCACTTGTGTCTGTCAATGTTTATTGTTTGTTTTGTGTTGCATTTTTTGTTGTTTTGTTGTTTTTGTGACACCATTTTGGGATTAAATTGTCAAAAATCTATCTTCCCGTGGAGCGGTCCGGCTATGGTAGCCTTCTTAGGGAGTAGGATAGTGATAATTTGTGACCCCGATGTCGATTTTGTATGCCCATGTTGTCAGGTGCATTAGCAATCCTGTCAGGCAATTTTATTGTCTGTTTTAGTGCATTTTTAGTCATTTTTGTTGATTTTTTTTGTGCTGGCCTGAATTCGTCCCTGGGTGGGACGAATTCCAGCTGGAGAATTCGTTCTTGGGTGGGACGAGTGCTAATTAGAGCGCTCGTCCCAGTCAAGGATGAATTCCAACGCAATAGGCCTATTTAAGGGCCAAAACTTGATTTTGGGCTCATTTGTGTCATTTTTTTCTTGCGGTTTTGGAGCTCTGGGAGGAGGAGGTAATTCTGTGAAGTGAAGCACTGCTGGAATTCTCTCTGCCATCATGAGTGCACAAACTGGTTCGAGCGGCGGAGCCGAGGCGAGACCTGTAAGTGACCCTAGGGTTTATTTTGCTTTAACTTAATGCATTGTTTTTGTGTTGATGCTTTTCAAAACTTTAAGATTTTTTTGTGATGTTTTTGTTTAACAGTTAAGGTTAGAAACCCTAGAACTGAAAATTTTATCTATTTTATTTATTTTTTTTGCTTGCAGGTTGTTAGGAGCCGATACCGTGTACCCGCTGCATTTACTGAGGCACGGTTGGCATTGATCGATGATGACTGGGAATGGCTTGATGCCCTTGGGCTCAAGCGGTGGCTCGACCGGAGCTCGTGGTTTCGGATCAGGCCTATCTGATGACCTTGATCAAGCTTTGGGATCCGTGGACCAATACTTTCCATCTCTCGACAGGGGAGATGACTGTGACTCTTGAGGACGTCTATCGATTGCTTCGGATTCCGATAGATGGTTTGCCTATTAGGACATCTCCGTTTGATCAGCGGATTGCCAGGCTGGCAGGATTTTGGTTAGCTGGTGGAAGGAGAGGGGGGTGTTAGGAGTGAGGCACGCATTATTGATGGGCCTCATTTCTAACATTCTTCTCCCTGATTCGTCAGGCGCAAGGTTCCCATGGAACCTGTTGGATTTGGTGTGGCAGTTGGCAGAGTGCCCGATAGAGGCACCGTTGATTCTGAGATGGGGACAGACTTTGTTGGCACAGCTTTACGGGGAGTTGTACGGGGTATGCTGTTGACAGTGAAAGGGTGTCAGTTGTAGTTTTTTGTTACAGTGATGGTGTTGGCAGCACATAGCTGTTGAGAGGCCTACCGGGTTACCGTGGACGCCTCGGGCGGCGATGGAGGATGAGGAGATTGGTTATGCAGCTTTGTGGTGACGGTCTGTGAAGTAGGGGCAGAGTCGATGATGGGCAGGTGCCGTTGAGCACTACATTGATGCCTTTTCTCGGCTCACTCTAGGGGAGGTGTTTTGGCATCCCTATCAGGACTGTCCAGCTTGGCCTGAGGCTGGAGAGTGGCTCTGATGGGTACGGAGGGAGCGATGGTTGACTGGGCGACATAGGACGGAGCATGAGTTCTTTTCGTACTGCTAGGTTACACGACATTTTGGGGTGCGCCAGGGGTTTCCTGGTGAACTCGTAGGCTATCAGTGTTGGGGAGATGAGAGGGATCTCGAGCCACCGGTCCTCATGCCATTGGGCGAGGAGTCGGATGCGATGATTGAGGTGTTGGATGTGGATGACGTCGGTACTACCACTGAGTATGACTCGTGGTGGGTATTGCGGTGCTGGAGAGGGGAGGGTCCACTGGGAGGCGCAGAGGCGGTAGTGGAGGATGCTGAGGCGGTCGGGGGTGATTGGGGGGGCCGTTGGATGATGCATACATGGTGGATGTGGGAGATGAGGATGTGGACTTGGGTGTTTCGGAGCAGCCGAACATGCAGGATGTGGAGGAGCATTTGGTGCCTGAGAAGGCTACTGTCCCCGTGAGTCCTATGCGTCCGAAAGATATAGAGGAGGTGGGGTCGGATGTAGGTGGTGAGGTTGCACGGCTTACAGAGCTGCTGCGGATGCGGGATCTAGAGAGGGATCTTCTGTGAGCTCAGTTGGCAGAGCGGGATAGAGTTTTGGTGCAGCACGATGATGCATTGTCTATCTATCATAGGCGAGAGGCAGAGTGGTGTCTGTATCGGATAAACTTGGAGAGGGAGGTCATCCGCCTTGGTGGGCGGCTCCCTGAGCCTTCGATCAGTAGATCTTCTCGACGGACGAGGGATAGTTTGACTGAGCAGTCAGCATCATCTCGTCACAGGCGGTTAGATGAGGGGGGTGGTAGCAGGCATGATGCGGGGGCTAGCAATGAGCCGCCTGCAGGGTCCCGTAGGACCCACACCATGGGGGGTAGTTCCCGTCACACCGATCTCGCGTGATCATGGTGGTCAACGCCTTAGGTTGGGTTTTTGGATATGCTTGCGGGGTCTGAGGACCGATTTTGTAGCTTGCGGGCATCTTTTTGACGATATATATATATATATATATACCGTTTTATTTTTGGATTTGTACATGTGATGATGTGATTTTTGTTATGCATGTTTATTTATTTTGATGAATGCAGATGTTATGATGAATTGAAATGTTTTAGATGTCTATGTGATATGCAAATTGAAATGGATGAATGATATTTGTGATGATTGCACTGTAGGTTGTTTAAGAAAATTTTTATTTATTTGGTTTTTTTTTTTTTTTTTTGTATTTTCTGATGGTATCATAAGGATGATAAGTAGCGCAGATGGTTTTGGGATGAATGTATGATTTTTTGAGATTCAGGTAGTTTTATCTCACTATCCATGACTGTACTTTATCTTACCAGACTTTTGAACAAGGTATGAATCGGACCTATTTTTGACCGAGTTATTTAACATCCCTGTGTGTGCAATTGAGTTCATTTAGTGGTATTTGTTAGGATACCGCCAGTGCCAGATGGGCTTTCAACCGAACCTATACTGAGGATCACCTAATTAGCTCCACGAATTCCTTTGTTGTATGTACTAAGATTAATCTGCGGTGTAATCCAGGATGCCATAAGCTAGCTCATCCACATGCAAACATTGATCTGTACGCAAGTTAATGTGACAGATATATCGTAATGCGGGAGGTTTACTTACATTACCGATAGGATATCAACCAAATTGGTACAAAAGCTTGCCTTATGACCTATAGAATGCTGAGAGTTCCAGGGATTCAAGGTCAACTCCCTTCTTTTTTTCAATTGTATTGGGATACTTGCTCTTTGTAGTGATGAGATCACTGTTTATTTTGATTTGTTTTTTTTTTTTTTTTTTTCGAGCAAGGGATTTGGGGATATGGAGTGATGAAAATCACTGTTGTTTGTGCCTTTTGATGTGTGCACTATAGTTTGTCAAATTTGGAGTTTTGACATTTTGCAATTTTTTGTGTTTTGCAACTGTTGAGAACTTTAGGGATTCTTAGGGAATTGGGTAGGGAGGAAGCTTGTCCTTTTGCCAACTCTCAGCATTCTAGGGGTCATTCGCATAGGGGGATGAGCAAGATAACCATTTCTCTTGTGGTGACCTAGATTATTTTGCAGTTTTCGTCTTTCATTCACATAATTTTGGGAATTTTAGTGTTTTGATTTGTGTTGGGATGTTACGTAACAAGGTGTATTTTGAGTATGACTCTACCTTCGTAAAATCTGTTCGACTTGGTACACTACATGGCTAAAGAGGAAAATGATGACTGAATCACTGAAACTCTTGGTACATTCCCAGACCACTGACTGTAGTGTGGTAAAAGTTATGCATGGTGTTTTTTTTGTTTTTGATGAATTCGAGTATGCCTAGAATTGAGATGCAAATCTCTGTTATTTTTGATGATCTTTGTTGTTTTGTTTTTGTTGAATTTCTTGATTTTTTTTTTGACCTAACGATTGTGATAATCGTTGGAGCTTTTGGGTTGACCAAGAGATTGCGATAATCCTTGGAGCTTTTTGGGTTGACCAAGAGATTGCGATAATCCTTGGAGCTTTTTGGATTGACCAAGAGATTGCGTTAATCCTTGGAGCTTTTTGGGTTGACCAAGAGATTGCGATAATCCTTGGAGCTTTTTGGGTTGACCAAGAGATTGCGATAATCCTTGGAGATTTTTGGGTTGACCAAGAATTTGTGATAATCCTTGGAGCTTTTTAGGTGACCAAGAGATTGCGATAATCCTTGGAGCTTTTTGTTTGTTGTTTTTTTTTTTTTTTTTTTTTTTGGTACATGGCTTTCTTAGATATGAAATGGTCACAAATGACTGATATTCAAGGGTTTTGTTTCCTTGATACCGTCAAGAGAAGCTAGCCTGTACGTTCCTGGTCCTATTTTTCTATCAATGACATAAGGACCTAGCCAATTTGCCACGAATTTGTCTCTCATATGGGATGGCAAATTAGAGTTTTGTTGGTTTTCCTTCAGAACCAGATCACCAACCCGAAAGTCTCTTAGGTGAACTTTCATGTTGTAAGCTCTCTTAAGCCGCTCTTGATAGATACGTAAGTGCTCGAGAGCATTAACGCGTCTTTCATCAAGCAACGTAAGTTGGTCTAATTGGGCCTGCCGTGTAGTGTCATCATCGATGAATTCCTGCATTGATATGCGGAGGGAAGGAATTTCCAACTCGAGAGGCATTACTGCCTCTGAGCCATACACTAGTGAAAATGGAGTTTCCCCAGTGGGCATCCGAATGCTAGTGCGATAAGCCCAAAGGGTAAGTGGGATTTGTATGTGCCAATCCTTATGACTGTCTGCGACGGTCTTTTTAAGGATGGCGACTAGCATTTTGTTTGACGCCTCTGCTTGCCCATTTGCTTGCGGATAATAGGGTGTTGAAAAGCTGTGCTGAATTTTGTACTTTGTGGTTAAAGCACGCACATCTTTGTTCTTGAATGATGGCCCATTATCCGAGATTATTTTGGATGGAATACCAAAATGATATATGATGTAATGCAAAATGAACTCCGCAATGCGGGGTCCTGTCGTAGAGGTTAACGGAATTGCTTCCACCCATTTGGTAAAATATTCTGTGGCCGTTATGATAAACGTGTGACGGCTTGACGATGTAGGGGAGATCTTTCCGATTAGATCGAGGCCCCACTGTAAAAATGGCCAAGCAGACTGGACTGTCTGTAGGGCCTGGGAAGGTGCGTGCATTAAATTGGCATGATGTTGACATTTTACGCACCTCTTGACATACGCGCAGCAATCTCGCTCTAAAGATGGCCAATAATAGCCCATGTGAAGAATGCGCTTTGCAATGGCCATACCACTGAAGTGGCCGCCACATGTACCATCATGCGCTTGGGTGATCGCCCAAGTGGACTCTTGTTGGTCCAAGCAACGAAGAAGAATTCCGTCGTAGCTGCGATGATACAAAATGTCTCCTATCAAGACATATTTTGCCGCTTTCTATTTGAATGTTCGTTTTGCGGCTTGCGTCAATCCAAAGGGTAGATTACCTAACTTGAGGTAGTCTCTTATGGGTAAATACCAGTCCTGTTGATCGGATACCTCGACAGTTTGAACAACCAATCCCTTTTGGAGTTCTTCCCTAACAAATGCTGATTGGGATAGAACTTGTAAGAATAGCGTTGTGTTGCTATTAATGGGAGTGGGGAAAAATAAAGACCCCCAGTTGGCATGTTTCAAATAGTCTCGGATTCGAAAGAACTTATCCGAAGATGGTTTGATCTGGATCATGTGGATTCCTGGCGTCAAGTCTGAGCTTGCGCGCTCCATCACGGGTTGCGATAAGGTTTTGACCTGAATGGTTGTTATATCACCGAAAAGGTCTTGCGGGATTAGTGACCCTAAGGAGGCCATTGTGTCCGCAAAATGGTTCGATGATCGAGGGAGTGCCTCGATGTCATACCACTCAAGTTTTGCCAAGAATTTATCCACGAGGGCTTTATAGGCTTTTAGGACTGGGCATTTGCATTGATATACCCCTTTGACTTGATTGATGATTAACAACGAATCGCCAAAGATGTTCAGTCTTTTGATGTTCATGGCGATTGCTGTCTGAAGACCTAGGAGCAAGGCTTCATATTCTGCATTTTTGTTGGTGCACTGGAAGTTTAATTTAAATGATAGGGGCATTGGAGCACCCTACGGTGTGAAGAATACAATTCTTGCGCCACCACCTTGCTCGCATTTAGAACCATCAAAAAATAAGGTTATGTCGGCCTGAGACTCAGGCTCTTCAGAATATAGCGATTCTGAGACATGGAAGACCTCATCATCGGGTAGTTCTATGACTAGAGGCTGATCGTCTTCAAGAGGAGCCTCTGCTAGTTGATCGGCTATGACTTGTCCTTTTATAGATTTTTTCCCAATAAACTCAATGTCAAATTCCGTCAACAACATGATCCATTTCGTCGTGCGACTACTATGATAAGTACGACTCATCATGTATCGCAATGGATTCTCCTTAGACACAACATACGTCGTGTTGCTCAGCATGTAATGGCATAGCCTCTTGGTAGCAAACACCACTGCCAAGTAGATTTTCTCAACGTATGCATAGTTAAGTTCGTAACTGACCAGGGTGCGGCTAAGATAGTAAGTAGCCTATTCTTTGTGAAGTTCATTCTTCTAGGCTAGCATTGCGCCCAGTGCCACCTCAGTAGCTGAGATGTATAAGTAGAACGGCACACCTGGTCTAGGCGGTGCCAATACTGGTGGCGAAGCCAAGTATTGTTTGATTTCATCAAAGGCTGACTGGCACTCGTCATCCCAATGAAATGTGACCCCCTTGTGCAATAGTTTTTTCATTGGTCGGCATTTATCAGATAATTGTGCTATGAAGCGTTTAATCGACGCGACCTTTCCTTGTAGACTTCTGAGCTGCTTGATAGTGGTTGGGGGAGCCATTTCAAGGATTGCCTTGACTTTGTTTGGGTCCACTTCGATGCCTCTTTTGGAGACTATAAAACCCAAGAGTTTTCCAGATGTGACGCCGAACACGCACTTCTTGGGATTCAGATTGACCTTATGCTCTATGAGGCGATCGAGAATCTTGCTTAAGTCACCGAGATGATCTGAGCGCAAGAGAGACTTGGCTAACAAATCATCCATGTAATCTTCCAAAGTTTTGTGCATGTAATCATGGAAGATATAAGTCATAGCACGTTGGTATGTAGCGCCAGCATTTTTAAGGCCAAAAGGCATGACCTTATAACAAAATTTCCCCCAAGGCATTGTGAATGCCGTTTTGAGTTGGTCTTCAGGATTGATACGAATTTGATTGTATCCTGAGAAACCGTCCATTAGGGAGAGCATTTCGTGACCTGCTGTAGCGTCTACCAATGCGTCGATGCTTGGCAAGGGGAAATCATCCTTAGGACTCGCTTTGTTTAGGTCTCGAAAGTCGGTGCATATGCGAATCCTCCCGTCGGGCTTCTTGACGGGAACCATGTTGGACAACCATGGCGGATAATCCACGCAGATGACAAATTGTGCATCCAACAGCTTTTGCAATTCGTCTTTGACCATCAAGGCCACTGTTGGGTGCATATTTCTTAGTTTTTGCTTTACAGGCTTGATTTTTGGATCAAGCATTAAGTTGTGCATGACTAGCTGCGGGTCTAGTCCTGGCATATCTTTGTACGACCATGCAAAAACTTCCTTCTTCTCTTTGAGAAGGGCAATATATTCGGCTTGCTCTTCGGGGGAAAGGCTTACCCCCAGCTTGAGAATCCATGGATTCATTGGATCTGTGTCGATGTCTACGTCAGTCGTCTCTTCGACTGACATGTGAGATCCGTCCTCCAACTGATGTGGAGTTGGGATTAAATGGATATCATCAGCTGAGTTAAGATCTACGTTTGGGACCTCGGGTCCCTCTTCAGCTTGAAAAATATCTTGAGTTGTCCTTGGGGTAAAATGAAGCATTTCACCAAAAGGCCAGTACTCTGATGGTGACAATGGTGAATTGACGCGATCCCAGTCAATGGCATCCATGTTTAGATGCAATGACCGTGATGGATCGGTCGGATTGCGGATGGGTGTGGTCAAATCAATGGAGATCATGTGGATGGAATGAATTTGGTCTCCAGAACCACGGGTGTGATGACTTGATTCTTTTAGATGTTCCCTATACTCGGATCTGGCTCTATGGGAACAGGCACGAATGGATCCTCTCTAGGTGCAAATTCATCTCTATGTGTGAAAAGGAAGGCGGGGTCTTCCCTCGGTACTGCTGTCCTGATGGGATCTCGAGGTGGACGATGCTCATCTTGAATTTGGAGCCATAGGCCTAACACTTGGTCCCACCTTGCTGGGTCTACGTGCCATTCATGTCCTAACCGTATACCCATTTGTCCCATTAGATCTTCATGAGTTAGAGCGCGGTGATGTCGTCACGCATGTCTGAGATAGTCCATTTCAGTTTCGTCTTCTGAATCACTTTCATAGATCCAAAATTGTTCATCCTCTTCAGCATCCGTTGCTTGCGACATTGAGGACTCTTCCTGTTCCAGTGAATTAATCTGGTCCCATTGCGGTTGTTCCACTCTTAGTGGAGGGACCTGATTCTTTTGAGACTGTGTTATTTCATCTGGAACCTCTAAGGGGAACAGCTTCAAAAAAATGTCCGGAAGCCGTTGTTGTTCTCTTTGATGATTGCTCTCTGAACTTCCACCTCTCTCTAGCAAAGGAGAGGGATTATTGTTGTTTCCAGGGGTGTTTGTAGACCATGGGAGATAATCCCCTAAGGTGTATTCTGTGTTTGGATTGGCATACGGGTCTTGTGCCAATCCCCCCCTGTTGCCTATTTCTAGGCCTTGCATATTTTCAACCAAGATGTCTAATGGCAGGGGATGGTTGAACCCTACCCCTGACTTGTCATATGGCATCTGATATCTTGGTTGGCAAAGGATCCGCATCCCTTGCTCATATCTGCCTAGCCCATACCCATGCCAATTGCATTGTTCGAGATATTTTAGGGCAAATTCCGGGTTCGACGAGATAATTGATGTTTTTGACAAAAGGCTCTTCATCTGTTTCCTTTTGTTTGCATGGTTCAGAACCATGATCAAGGCCCCCATACACAAAATTCGTTTGGTTCGGTGGGTAGCCTAGAGGGACGATTGTTCCAATGGGAAGGCGAGGTCTTCCCATGTCTTGTACTGACTCCAGTGTGGGGGTTGCCACAACATTTTGCACTAAGTATTCCCCCAGGCCCGTACTTGCCATCTCAACAGTGATTGTTGATGATTGGGTAGGAGGAAACGGTAGTCCTTCCTGAGTCCATTCCATGTTTGGTGGTTCAGGAATCTTGGTTTGTGTTATGTTGGGTGCTTCCTCTGTTGTTATTGCTGAAATTGTGGGCAACCCCTCTTCTAGAGGCTTAACCTCTTCCATGATTTGCTTTCCCTTGTCCTTCTGTTGGGCCACGATAGGTGGCGTTGATGATGAAGGAGTAGGTGATGAAGTCTCACCTGGCTGGGATTTTGCCTTGTTGGCCACCAGTGGTGCCTGCGGTATTGGACCCTGTTTAGATGGATTCAATTGAAAATCCAAATGCGTTGATGGGAGGGTCGATTGAGGTATGAATTGTACCGCATTGCAATACTTGAAGGGCTCTAAGTCCATTGGGACTACATGTATTTGCCCTTCATAGGCATACTTCAAGCACTGGTGTGCGATCGAGGGGACACACTTCATGTCCCTGATCCAAGGCCGCCCTAGCAGTATATTATAAGCCATTTCGCCTTCCAGCACATGGCACAGTGTGGGTATTGACTTTTGTCCTACCTGTATAGGCAGAACGACTATGCCGACTATCGAGCAAATTGCATCGTTAAAAGCTCGTAGTGTGTACGTGGAAGCGGTGATGTGAGAGGCTGGCAGTTTTAAATGCTTTAACGCTGCAGTGGTTATAATGTTACTGGACGAGCCAGTATCTATCAGCACTCTCTTGTACGGGATCCCGTTGACCCGCGCGATAACATGCAGGGGTGGATCCGGCATGTCATTTGATATCGTTTTGACCTCGTCTTCTTTGAATGTGATGACAGGCTCCGTACATTGTTTCACATGTCCCACGAAGGCATTGAAAGAATTTGCTTCGTGGGGTTGTACTTCAATGGCTTTTAAAATGTCCATAAGAGCTTCTCTATGGGGAGCTGATTGTTGAATAAGCTCGTAGATGGACAGCCTAGCCGACGTGGTCCGCAAACTCTGCGTGAGTTTGGTTCGTATCGTGACCTCAGGTCTAGGCGGAGGTAACTGCATTGGGCATTGTTGAGGCTGCGATGTCGATGGAACTTCCCTCGCAGGTACCTCGGGGGCAACTGTTGGGTATTTTCTATTCCTTGTTACAATGCTAATCATTCCCACAAATCCTTGCGCGGGAAGATCTTGTCGCACCTCGTTAATCTGGAGCGGTTTTGTCTGTGCCTCGTGGGCAGGCAAGGGGTCCTTGAATACCCCCATTTGTTGGTTGTTTGGTGCGATGGGGTTGTCCACGACCAATGTTCTATTTTCGATCAAATCCTGGACTAGTTCTTTGAATTTCCAGCACCCATTTAGGTCATGTCCTCTGCGCCTATGGAATCTGCAATACAATTCCTCCCTATACCCCCTAGGCTTGGGAACGTTAGGGTCAAAAATTTGGATTTCTGGCAGAGTAACTAAATTTGCCGCTGACAAGCGGTCAAATAAGGAGTCCCTAGACTCCGCATATGGGGTGAATTGTCGCCTAGGGTGACGCTACTGATACTGCTCCTGTCTTCTGTTATCTCTTTCGTAAGCAGGAGGCACTACCTGGTAGTTAGCCTTTTGAGGCTGCGTTTCTTACACAGGCACGGGGACATTTATCGCAACTTGGTTGATTGCAGCGTGTTGTGGTTGCGTTGTCCCGATTTTAGTGGTTTTATTCCACTCTTTCTTCTTAGGCTTGGCAATTGCGCCTTCGCCTATCTTAATCTCTTCTATGACTCTGGCTTGCGCCAAAGCTTCTTCTAAGTCGTCGTATTGTCGCAGTAACAATAGACCAGAGATTGATTTTAAGCAACTTTTTGTGAACATTTGCGTGAGATCCGACATGGGAGGACGGTAGGGTAACTTAGAAAGCAAAGCTCTCCATCGGTTCCCATACGCTGCCATTGTTTCCTCCTCAAATTGTTTAAGGCTAGCAAGATCACTAAGTGATGCCTTCTTCCTTGTGTTGAAGGTGAAACGTTCAAGAAACGCATCTACTAGCTGATCTAAGCTGCTTATGTTGTGTTTGGGCAGTTGTGTGAACCAATCCGAGGCAGGGCCTGCGAATGTGGTTATGAATGTTCTAAGCAATAATGCGTCATTATCTTGGATGCCAAAGCATTGGCTTAGAAATCGTGTAACGTGTTCCTGTGCGTCCTCTTCACCTTTAAAAACTGCCAATTGAGGCAACTTGAAGTGTTCGAGGTAAAGAGGTGTAGGCACTGAGGGATGCACCGGATTATTGTGGAGTAGACGTAATGTGGGTTTTTGATGCCCAGTAGCTTTTGTCTCCACAGACTCCAAACGCTCCAATAGCGCTTGGTATGCATCGGAAGATTTTATTTCTTCCTCTCTTGTTCGCTCTTGTTGCAAGTTACGGTAAACTGGAGGCCTATGGAGGGGTGGCCGAATGGCATCCTTCCTGCCTTGATGGGGAGTTTCAATATATTCCTCTTCTGGTTCATACTCCTCGTAGAATTCTTGAGGAGTCTCTAGGCGAAACCTGCGACCCTGATCAAGTTCTTGCTGAAGGTACCCATCATTGTTTCGGGGAGTTGCCTCCCTCTCGAATCTATGGGGTCTTGGAGGCAGAGCTTGACGAGGTCGTGGAGACCTATCCTGCACCAGCGGATTACGCCTCTCATATTGTTCAGCTCTTTGGATGCGAGGGGTTGGCCCCCTCTCAGGTATTTCATAGCGTAACTCATCCGCTTCGCGTTGCATGCGTTCTTTATCCAAGCGGTATTGATACTCTATCTCTTGCTGACTTTGTTTAAGCCGCATGATTTGGGCTTGACGGGTGGTATATCTGGCGACAGTCGGGTCAATTTGATCTACCCTATTTTGTTCAGAAGGTTCAAATGTTCCTCCTATGGGTTTACCTCGGTTTTGATGCTCTAAAATCTCAAGGGGTCGCTTCCCTCTGTCGAGGTAGGCGGTATGTGCTCGAGGTTCTGGCCTCAAGGGGTGATCATGATATCCGGCTGGTGTAGAAGCATAAGGTTCTCGAGTTGTATGTTGTTGTCCTTGAGGAATGCGATGATCTTCCTCATATTCTCTCTCATAGGTGCGTAAGGGGCAGGCGGAGTTAGGTCGCCCTGTGTGAGGAACCCTACGCTCTGGATTTGGTCTCTCTGTTCTGATGAGAGGTAAAGAAGGGATGCCATATCCACGTTGCCCCTCTAAATGGATGGTGTGCCTGTTTAGCGCTTCATTGCGCGATGGCCACTCATGCCTAACTTCAAGAGGTGATTCTCTATTTATGTCAAGGTCTACATGTAAGGCATCTTCCCGAAAGGGGCTGCTTTGAATAGGCATACCCCACCGAGGATTCTGAATTGGATTCTTTTGTAGGTTAGACCTATAAGGCGGTATGACCAAATCCTCAGGACTGAAGTGAAGGCGACTTGTGCCTGCTTTTTGTGTACCTTTCGGAGCTTCTGCCCTTGATTGGGCTTGACTGCGGGTGTACACCATTGCGGTGCTTCTATGCTATCTAAATAAGTTTTTATCTCGTTTTTATGATTTTTTTTTTTTTGTCTACACTAAGCAGAATTAAACACACACATTCACAAAACCGTGATTATCTCTTTTAAGGATTCTTGGTGTGTCCTAAACTAGTTTAGTGCATTTTGATGTTTTGTTTTGTTTTTGTAGGTTTTGTAGAACGTTTAAATGCATCATGTAGGCTCTTATAACTCCAAAAAGGTCACCCCTTCAATATACCAGCCAGGCCGATATACCAACCTCTCTATATACCCGCCCTTACGAGAGGGAGACTATAGGTACGTGAGAGCAGAAGGTACATGGTACATAGGCGGTACGGAAGGGGGATTGTCCTGTTAATGGCACCTACCATAGAAAACTTATCCTCGTGCGCATGGGAATCACCCCAGCTACGCTCGGTCTGTCTTCGTCAGGATTTATGCCTAACAACAGTTGACAATCGGGAAATGGATGCAAATCAAGCCAAGGTGGTGATGAAATCCACCAATGGTCTTGATCAAGGGCTGGGGTCTTACGACCAGCTCCTTGGTTTAAAATTGTTTCGTGATGTGTGTGGGATTCGTTTTATTCAACAAAAATGAAACTAGCATACATGAATTTTCCTAATGCAATGCAGGATTAAATGAAAACAATTAAAGAAACAAAAACAGAAACAAAAAATATATAACAGAGATCATGAAAATCCCTACCTCTTCTCTGCCTGCTCCTGTTGTCTCTGAATTTTTGCTCTGAAAATCCACAGACAGGAATTCGTCCCTCTGGGAGACGAATTGCAGAACAAAATTCGTCCCTCCCAGAGACGAATTTGAATTCGTCTCGGGGGTCAGACGAATTGCAGAAAAGAATTCGTCCCTGTCAGAGACGAATAGCAGTCTGCAACAAAAAAAATGTACCTGTCAAGCACAAACACAAAACTTTGATCAGTTTCTATGATTTTAAAAACCAGGGAACATGGTCCCACCGTGATCGCCACTGAAAGCACGAGATTCCGGGCAAAGGAAACACCAAGTGCGATTGCATTCAAAATTAAGTACGCTTAAGTCCTAGAAATGTAAATTGCATGAAATGGAAAAGAAACACATTGGAAGAGACACAATCAAATAGAGAAAACACAGCCCTTTCATTAATATCCCTTGATCTCTGTTACAATGATGTCTCCTCCCTTTTCAGGGGCTAGGAGCGCAAATAGAGTTTGATTACAATCACCTGAATGATTCCTCTTTTCGCGTGCCCACGATTGCAATGGGCGGGCCAAGATGATGCCATCGCTGATGTCGATGAGTTCTTCACCTCTGCTGCTTCTCCTACGAACAAAGAAATGACCAAGACGTCAGTAGCACCTGTTGCAAATGAAAAGCGTTTGCTCTCTAAAACTAACGAAATATGCATGTAAATATTTGCCTGAAACAGTGAATACAGTGAATCCAAATTGCTTCAAAACTTGATAGAAGGTAAGAAAAGTTACCAGAAGGCCACTGCCACTGAGGCAGCTGGCCAATCCACCTTCAACTGGAATTCGTCCCTGGGCAGGACGAATTCTGACTGTAATTCGTCCCTGGGTGGGACGAATTCTTCTGTGTTGAAGAAACCGACCTGCTGCTGCTCCAATGTCGGATCCCGAGACCTGCAAAATGCCTGCAAATAGGGGGGTTATGTAATTGGGGCCATTTTGGGACGACCCAGATGGTCGGATTTTCCCAATTTGGCCTCCACCCTCGGGAATTTGACCTTGACACCTGCAAGTTAGCGAAACGACAAAGCAATACAAAACATCCTAGAATTCGACCAAAAGTTACAAAATTGCAGCTATGGATTAATCAAACCTAATAACACAAAATGCAATCTAAAAAATAATCTAAAATGCTCAAAAACTAAAAATAGGACTTGGGAGGTGCGGGGGTGCCCAAGTGGGCCTCCCACCGTTGGCCCTCGATTTTGGAGCCAATCCACCGGGGATGGGCCCAAAACCTTTTAGGATGGGGGGTCGGCGAATTGGTTGGTTCAGGTGTCCATGCGTTGGATTTGGGTAAGGTTCGAGCTTCCAAAGGCCACCCAACAACCTCCCTTGCAAAAGAGATTGGTGGATGTGGGAAGGTGAACCAAAAGGGATGCAAGTGGGTCTTCAATTCGGCAACACTTCGTTGCTTGAAAACTCCTTCAACCTGTCTGTTTTGGGTGAGAAAAGTCCCACCTTTTATAGACCCATGGGGTCTCTTTTGGGAGGGAAGCACAAATGCCATGTGTTGGCCATAGGCGCCATGTGGCAGTCTTGTCTTCCCATGAGGGAGGGGAGTCCTCCATTGACTTGAGCTTTGATAAATGCTTTTTGTAATAGTCTTCTAATGGCCCCTCTGTCCACCTACACACGCGTGCAAGGCAGGAGTCCTTAACTGACTATTCTGGGCTGCCACTTGGCACCCTTTGCCTTTTTGCCCGTTAAGCTTAGAATTCGTCCCACCCGGGGACGGATTCGAGAATTCGTCTGGGGTGGGACGGATTCTATTTTGAATTCATCCCTGGGTGAGACGAATACTAGGCAAAGTGTCCAAGTGTGCCAAATTGCTTCTTGACCTTACAAAATTGCTATGAAAGTGGTTAAGACCACTTGTTTAACCTCTGAGGGCTGCCCTGGGGGCTGTGTTTGTCAAAGCGATCAGTGTTTGCAGTCACATAATCGGATTGGTGCTGTTTTGGTGTCTACAGTGGGTATTGCTCTAATGAACTTGAGCAGTTTTACAAATACTATGGAACAAAAAGGCATAGGACAACTCTGTATACTCTAAAATAGAATGGATTTGCATATGAATAGAATATTGATGGATAAGACAAGAAGCATGCTAAGGGGTGCAGATTTTGAAAATAAATTATGGGTAGAAGTTGTGTTAACTATTTCCTACCTCATAAATAGATATCCTACCTTAGCTTTGGTGGACACAACCCCATAATAATTATGGATTTGTAAGAAAATATCTCTCATTCATATAATATTTTTTGGTTTTGAAGCTTATATGTATGTCCTAAAGGAGAAAAGAACTAATCTACACTATAAATCTAAGAAATGCATATTTCTAGGTTATAGTACTGATGTGAAAGGATATAATTTGTGGAATATAAAAATATAAAATATTACTTACAATCATAATGTTATCTTTAGAGAGACAAAAAGGTTCTAAAATATGAAATGCAACCATGCAAAGAACAAGAAATAGTTCAAGTAAAATTGGAGCAGAAGGAAGAACCTATGATAGAACCTGATGCTATAGAAGAATATGAATTACAGAGAATCTGATGAGGAATATTTAGAGGAAGAGGGTGAGAAGGAATCTAAATGTGTAGAACCTAGAAATCCAATTTTTAGGAGATCATATCAGGTGAGAAGACTCCTAGAAAGGTATAGCCTTTCAATTTTGTGTTCTACATTTAATTTAGTAGTTACTGATAAAGAACCCAAGACTATAAAGGAGGGAATTCAATCAAATGATAATAAGTATTGGAAAAGGGCTATGGAAGAAGAAATGGATTTCCTGTATAAAAATAAGATATGGGATTTGGTGAAATTACCCCTTGGCATAAAACCTATTGGTTGTAAATGGTTATTCAAGAAGTACAATGTAGAAGGAAATTTGGAGAAGTACAAAGCTTGCATAGTAGTAAAAGGATTTTATCAAGGTGATGAAATTGAATTTGGTGAGATTTATTCTTCTATGGATAAACTAACATCAATTAGAGTTATGTTGACTATTTCTACTAATTTTTATTTTGAAAATGGGACAAATCGATGTAAAGATAGTTTTTCTACATGGTGAACTTGATTAAAATATATATATCACAACCAGAATAATTCATGGTAAAAGGTAAGGAGGACTTGGTATGCAACCTAAAGAAGTCTCTTTACTGGTTGAAGTAGTCTCCAAGGATGTAGAACCAAAAATTTGATAGGTTTGTTTTGACACTTGGCCTTATAAAAAGCAAAGGAGATCTATGTGTATATTTAAAAAATAAATGTGAAAAGTTTGTTGTCAATGTATTGTATGTGGATGAAATGCTATTAATTGGTAATAATAAGGAGATGATAAAGTTACTAAAACCTCAGTTATCTTATGAATTTGACATGAAGGATTTGGGTGCTACACAATTTATTTTGGGTATGGAAATAATAAGGGATTGTGCAAATAGAAAGTTGTTATTAAATAAAAGAAAATATATTGATTTCATACTACAAAGGTTTAGGATCCATGATTGTAAACCAGTATGTACTCCATATCCATTTTGTCAAAAGTTATATGTTCAATGATGCACTAAAATAGATAAATAAATTGAATAAATTCATCATGTTCCTTACGTTAGTACTATGGGTAGTTTGATGTATGCAATGGTATGAACTAGACCTGATATTGTACATGCAATGGGCATAGTTAGCAACTATATATCCAATATAGGAAAGGAACATTGAACTACTATGAAGAGGATCTTCAGATACTTGCGTAGAACTACAAATTATGCTATTTGTTATGAAAGAAAATATGGAGATAATAATATTGTAAATAAGTTGTGTTAACTTTTTGCTACCTCATAAATAGATATCCTACCTTAGCTTTGGTGGACACAGCCCCATAAGAAATGTGGACTTGTAAGAAAATCTCTCTCATTCATATAATATTTTTTGGTTTTGAAGCTTATATGTATGTCCCAAAGGAGAAATAAACTAATATAGACTATAAATCTAAGAAATGAATATTTCTAGGTTATAGTACCGATGTGAAAGAATATAATTTATGGAATATAAAAACATAAAATATTACTTACAATCATAATGTTATATTTAGAGAGACAAAAGGGTTCTAAAATATGAAATGCAACAAAGCAAAGAACCATAAATAGTTAAAGTAAAATTGGAGCAGAAGGAATAACCTATGATAGAACCTGATGCTATAGAAGAATATGAATTACAGAGAATCTAAAGAGGAATATTTAGAGGAAGAGGGTGAGAAGGAATATAAATGTGTAGAACCTAGAAATCTAATTTTTAGGAGATCATATTAGGTGAGAAGACTCCTAGAAAGGTATAGCCTTTCAATTTTATGTTCTACATTTAATTTAGTAGTTATTGATAAAGAACCCAAGACTATAAAGGAGGGACTTCAGTCAAATGATAATAAGTATTGGAAAAGGGCTATGGAAGAAGAAATATATTTCCTGGATAAAAATAAGATATGGGATTTTGTGAAATTACCCCTTGGCAGAAAACCTATTGGTTGTAAATGGTTATTCAAGAAGTACAATGTAGAAGGAAATTTGGAGAAGTACAAAGCTTGCCTAGTAGTAAAAGGATTTTCTCAAGGTGAGGGAATTGAATTTGGTGATATTTATTCTTCTATGGATAAACTAACATCAATTAGAGTTATTTTGACTATTTATACTACTTTTGATTTTGAAAATAGAACAAATCGATGTAAAGATAGTTTTTCTACATGGTGAAATTGATTAAGATATATATGTCACAACTAGAATAATTCATGGTAAAAGGTAAGGAGGACTTGGTATGCAACTTGAAGAAGTCTCTTTACTGGTTGAAGTAGTCTCCAAGGATGTAGAACCAAAAATTTGATAGGTTTTCTTTGACACTTGGTCTTATAAAAAGCAAAGGAGATCCATGTGTATATTTAAAAAAGAAAGGTGAAAAGTTTGTTGTCATTGTATTGTATGTGGATGAAATGCTATTAATTGGAAGCAATAAGGAGATGATAAAGTTACTAAAACCTTAGTTATCTTATGAATTTGACATGAAGGATTTGGGTGGTACAAAATTTATTTTGGGTATGGAAATAATAAGGGATTGTGCAAATAGAAAGTTGTTATTAAATAAAAGGAAATATATTGATTTCATACTACAAAGGTTTAGGATCCATTATTGTAAACCAGTATGTACTCCATATCCATTTTGTCAAAAGTTATATGTTCAATGATGTACTAAAATAGATAAATAAATTGAATAAATTCATCATGTTCCTTACGTTAGTGTTGTGGGTACTTTGATGTATGCAATGGTCTGCACTAGACCTGATATTGTACATGCAGTGGGCATAGTTAGCAAATATATATCCAATCCAGGAAAGGAACATTGAACTACTATGAAGAGGATCTTCAGATATTTGTGTAGAACGACACATTATGCTATTTGTTATGAAGGAAAATATAGAGATAATAATATTGTAAGTATACAAGGGTTTGTGGATGCTGATTGTGCTAAAGATCTTGAAAAGAGAATATCCATGAGTGCTTATGTATTCAAGCTATTTAAAGGGGATGTAAGTTGAATGAGTAAAATATAATTAGTTGTTGCTTTATCCACTACAAAAGTAGAGTACATTGTAGTAATTCATGTCTATAAAGAAGTAGTGTAGCTATAGAGACTATGTTCAATAGTTGGTATTAAGTAGAAGGTTGTGAGAATTGACAATGATAGTCAAAGTGTAATATTTTTGGTAAAAAATCATAGTTTTCATAATCAATCAAACTATATTAATATAAAGTACCATTTTGTGCGAGATATGGTTGAAGAGAACTGAGTGATATTTGAGAAATTAGATACAGAGAAGAATGTTGTTGATTCATCAAAAAACAATGTACCTACTCAAATATTTTCATTGTGTAGAAGATCTATTGGTATGGTTTCCCTTGATAGTTAACAATGTCAGCCCTTGGTTTTGTGCCCATGGTATTGTAAAACCTCTTCTTGTGTTTTTGGTATATAAAGTAGCACTTGCATGAGGGTTTGGAATTGAATTTGCAAGAAATGTAATTGCAAGAAAAAAGTGAGCAAAAGGATATTATTGGATTGGAAATATTCTTGTTGAGAATTTTCTTGAAATAATTTTCGAGGATAAATTCTTGTGTAATGTGTTCTTCTTCTCTATTTTTCATTTGATTATGCAGTTACTATTTTTTTAATTTGTTTATCAAGGTTTTAATTCTATTTATTTTTTTGGAATTTGAAGGAAATGAAATTTTTTCAGATAAGGAGAATTTGGAGGTCAAGGAGCTAGAAAAAAAGAAGAGGGAATAGCTAGAGTGGGAAGATATAAAGTGGTTGGTCTTGGATCTAAATTAGTGGGTGAATTAGAATATTCTCAAGTGTAGTGTTGTCATGGTATATCTCCTCGAATCCTATTAAATGATTTTCTTCCTCCTCAATTGCCTCAAGGTTCTCTATAGTATCTAGGATCCATAGAAATCTCGAAAATTCAATAAAAAAGTGGATCTATCTTATCCAATAAAATTATCTAGTAAGATTCACTACCTTCCAAGTGTGTTTTACAAAGCCTAAGATTATATTGCACAAAGACAATGTCATAAAAGTGGTTTTAGTTCAACCTATTGCACTTTTGATGTGTATGGCCTCAAATACCGTTTGTGCTCAATATAGGTGAGGCACGAAAAGGAGAATTACATGACTCAAATTAGACGAAGAAAATGAAAAGTCTCGCTTACATAAAAAATTCTATATAACTATTTTTATTAAAATTACCTATTTATGTGACAATATGTATAAAATCACAATATAAATAATTGTAATCAATCATACAATATGCTTTATTTATAAATTGAGAAGATACTTTTATAATAAATCTTATTATATAATATTTATGTTTATTTTATTTTCATGTATTTATAGTTTTATCAAACAAAATAAAAATTATAAAACCACAATCCATTTTATTTTTATAGAATTGAATCCAATATAACTTATGAAAACTTATTTAATTTTTTTTTTTTAATCTTATAAGCATGATAATTGTAATTTATAGTTTGTCATAGTTTGTGAACATGATAAATAAATAGATTATATTTTATTCACTTATATGTTTAGATAATGGTTTGTGAAAAAAAATCATTCTAGTCTTCTCCATGTTATAACAAAAGATAAAAATTTTAAATTCTACGTAGTTGACCAATTTAATATTAGGTATTCCCTCACCTAATTTTTTATTATATTTAAAAAATAAAATTTTATAATCTTGTAATCAAAATTAACTTACATTACTTTTACCACTACCTTAAATCACTTAAATCCAATATATTTGACACTTGTATCCAATACATTTCCCACGTCATATGGAGTAACACCAAAAATAGCGAACATGGAAAACAAACACATTATCAATGGTAGTGAGTGTAGAGTTTCACTTTCTATAATTAATACATTTATATTTTATACATGTAATATCATGCCCTACCTCGATCACGTATGAGTCTCAATCCATACCTCTCCCTTGCCTTGATCTCACACAAGTCTCAATCCCTGCCCCTATTTGTACGAGTCTCAGTCCTTGTCTCTGCCTTGTCTCTCCTCGTATGAGTCTCAACTTCTACTTCTACCCTATCTCCTCTATCTCTCCCTTGGCACCTTCTTCTCCCCTACCTCCCATGTCTCATATCCTGTCTCTTCCCTGCCTCTATCTATATGAGTCTCAATGAGTAATCATCGAGTAATCGGTGAATAATGGTTAGGTAACTCACTGTAAGTTGACAAGTTACTCAACCTAAGTTTTTTTATTAAAAAATTGTAGGCCCTACTGACCCACAAGTTTTGCAGGTACTCATGGCTAATCTATGAGTTTTGAAACACTAGATTAGATAAGCACCTTCTTTGTTTATGTTTAAAATTATACCTAAAACCTACATATAAGCTTTTTACTATCATAGTTTATCAGCTAAATGGATGTAATATGGATAAGGCATACAATATTCCCACTACTACAAAATAGATAATAAAAGAAGATGGTGAAAGTGTAATCACCTGTTAAAATGCTTTCTTAAGAAAACGATGAATTTATTTTTTCTTTTCTAAAAATATGGGTTAATAAATATCCAACTTAAGATAAAATATAGAACCTCATACCTTATCTATTAGTCTCCGCACAAAAAATTGTAAAAGAATTGAATACAAAATTTTAAATTTTGAAAGATTCATTACGTATTCATCCAATCTTTTATCAGTCGATGAATTCATATCAGAATAAAAAAAATTAGTTACAAATAAACTTCTAGAATTGCTACTGTGTCTATATTTTTTGACTAATACATTTTGGTCTTGAAAATGTGAAAGTTTGATAGATGCAAATCTTACAAATAATATGCAATTTTTGAAGAGATTGATAAATCTAATATGAAAATTTTAAAGATATTAATAAATATATTGTTGAGATATTAATGCAAACATAATCATAAAACAAAAGGAAAATTAATATGCACACATAATGAACATGAATATTTATCCTAAAAACTTTGGGAAAACTAGCAGAAAACTAGAGCCACTCCTCTTGCTCTTGTTTTTTATTTTTCATATGCATATTCTAGTGCATATCTTATACATATTTTCATGGCTCACACCCAATATAATACAACTATAGACCATGCATAGATTGGATGATCGACCTAAGGGAGGATGGACAATTTGGTGAACTAGTGAGGGATACATCAATATATATCAATATATAAAATCGTTACAATAGATTTTCTTAACTATAGACCATGAATTTCTATCTTTAGGTCTATATTTTTATACTTTTACCTAGTGATATTTTTAAATTTTTTTCTTTGCTTTTTGGGCTTTCTTGTTTTTGTCTTCATGCAAAAGATACAACACACTCAACAATCTGCCACTTGTTGAATATTTTGTAGTGGGGTCTATACAAATCATAAATTTAGCTACTTAGGGAAACTTAACCCATTATCTCCTTAGACCAAGAAAACTTCTCAATACTCATATGCTTGGGTAATGAATTTGTAACAACAATGAATACATTGGAATCCTTTGACTTGTGACTCATGAGCTCCACTTGAGCTCATAACTCTTTGCTAACCACTCTACATACATGGTTGGAACTTACAAGCTCCTTCCAAGAATCCACACTCCCTATGGCTTTGCATGCTCCCAAATTGTCAACCAAGCTCCTTCATCAAACTTGAGTTGTACCATCCAAGTATCTTACTTCGACATACACTTCTTGTAGTCTTGAAAATCCTTCCCCAAGACTCAACTCACAACCCACTGGATATCAACAACGCATACAAACTCTAAACCCAACTAACCATCTATGCACAAGATTCTTTGATCCTTTAACACAACATCCTATCACACAAGAATAAAGAACCTTTATTGAGACTTACTGCCCTCTTCATGAATACCTCTTATAAATAAGAGCAATATAACTTCAACTCCTCACACATTAGAGAAGCCACAATACTAACCGCTTACTCTAGGCACTCCTAATACCAACAAGCACATAGCATTCAAGTTCAATCCATAATTTCCACTACCCCTATAGCATAGTATACTTACATTACAAGAGCAGTGTACATTATCACAATGCTCTCATAGTTTCCTTCCTATCATGTAAGCACCTTAGGACTCATGACCCCTAGACTATACCATGACTCCAAAGCCAAACATCTATCCTAACATAAGAAATGAACAAAGCACCAACCATGCTAGTTGTCCCTCACAACACAACCCACCATTGCACAAGAGAAGGAATATTTCTTTTAAAAATACACACACACAATTCTAGTTACTCTTTCTAGCATGAATCCCCTCACACAAGAGCAACACACAACTCCTTCCAACACAACACACCCACTACATAAAAGTCAACTACATTTAGTGGTTATCCAAAAACATGCCCTCATAGATCCTCCAAAACTACCCAGGCACTAACATGCCATAATCCAACAATACATTACAAGGAAAAGGTACATCAATCCTCACAATCCCTCTAGCTCGATACATAGGCAATCATCTTATACTTTGCACAATACAAGACCAAGATAGCAAAACCATATTATCGCTCCTTTCAACACTTCTTCCTAAAGTAGAAGAGCAATAAGCATGACATCCTTCACACTAGATTCACTTGCACCAAACTCCCACTCAAAAATAGGTTGATCGCAGAAGACCCAAGATACACTTGCTCTTTTGAGACTAAATTAAACCCTTTTAAGAAAGGCATCCCTTTTAAGCTAATAACCACACTCTGATACCATATGAAGAGATTGATAAACCTGTTCTTGAGATATTAGTACAAACATAATCATAAAATAGAAGGAAAAATAATATGCACACACAATGAACACCAATATTTATTATGAACCCTTGACTAGGAAAACCAGTCAAAAACCAGAGCCACTCCTCTTGCTCTTCTCATATAACTACTGAAGATTGATAGATTGATCAACTAATGAGGGATACATCAATATATAGAATTAATATAGAAAATTTATGATCCACCTAAATATTGATTGATAAAATGGTCAATTAGTGAAGGATACATCAATATATAAAATCATTACAATAAATTTTCTTAACTATAAACCATGCTTTTTTATTTTTTTATTTATTTTTATTTTTTTAATTTTTTTTTTATGGAAAGTATACAACACACCGAATACCCTACTGCTACAAAATAGATAATTGAAGAGGATGCACCCAACACCCCACTGCTACGAAATAGATAATAGAAGAGGATGGTGAAAGTGGAATAACCTGTTAAAATGCTTTCTTAAGGGAACGGTCAATTTTTTTTTTTTTCATTTTGGAAAAATATGGGTGAAGAATTATGTAGGTGATAACGGTGTCTCCAATTTAAGCCAAAATATAGAATCTCGTAGCTTATCTGTTAGTCTCAGCACTGAAATTTACAAAAGAACTGAATAGAAAAAAATGAATTCTGAAAGAGTCGTTGCAAATTCATCGACTCGTTCGTCAGCCGATGAAATCATATCAGAAGAGAACAAATCAGTTGCAAATAAAGTTCTTCTAGAATTGCTAGCGTGTCTATATTTTACTGACTACTACTTTTTGGGCTTGAAAATGTGCAAGTTTGATAGATGCAAGTCATGATGAACTCTGTTTCGGTCTTGCAGATAATAATGGGAAATTTTTTAACTCAATCATGGAAAATAGGTTGTTCATAAGATGGATGCAAATATAATGTAGATTTCGCTTCACATGGTCGACGTAAATTGTATTTTTTTTAATAATATTTTTTATAAGCATTTATTATGAGATTGAATCTAAGTCACATCACCTATAATATAAGTGGTGTTCTTGCAGAGAATTTTTATTTTTATTTTTAAATGATAACTCTAACTGGTGGCATATTTTAATATTATCCATGATATTTTATTATTTAATGAATGGGCAGTCGGCAGCAAACTAAATATCACATGAGAGAGACTCGTGGCATCTATTTTCCGGATGACCGTAAATATTATCCATGATATTTTATTATTTAATGAATGGGCAGTCGGCAGCAAACTAAATATCACATGAGAAAGACTCATGTTCGAATTATAGGATGGTCTTTTTAATCTCCAGTTGTATTTTCTTATCTGCTTTAACAGAGAAAACAAAATTATCAATACTTAATGAATAAGAAGTTTACAGGAAAAACTACACATTTTTTGAAAAAATTTAATCGATTTTTTAAAATTGGATTGGATGTTGTGATTAGTTAAATATAAACATTTAAACATAAATTTTATTTAATTAAAAAATGAAAATCAATTATTTTTATAATTAAATTTATTTATCCTATTTGATTTTTATTTCAAACTAACCTTGAATCTTTCAAAAGCATCATCTTTGAAAAGAAGTGTACAACCATCCACACCCAGATATACTGAGAGAAACCGTCAATGAAAAAGGGAAAGGTACATTTTTTTAGAAGTAGATTGTGTAGCCTCCTTACTTTTTATGGAAAGGACTCTATGATGCTTCCCAAAACACGTATCTTTCAAACACCACACGAAAGAGAAATATAAGGAAGTCCAATAACTAAATGATGACAAATCATGTACCTCAATTTCCAATAATTAAATTGTCCATGTCTAATATTGCATCGCTATCTCTCATGCTGAAAATATCTCTTTTGAGAGGAAGTAGGAGTCCGTCTGTCACCCAGTTTGTACAGCTTATTTGACTAATCAGATTACCTAGAGGAAATTGTCTTGAATTTGTCATCAATGTTCTTATCACCCATCCCACCCATCCATCAGGTTTAAATTATAACATTTTGTTTGTATAAGTAAACAATTATAACATTATAATATTTTTATATAATAAAGTATATATATTTTGAAAGGTTTTAAAGATTTAAAATTAAAATTTTTAAATGAAAATCTAAAATTATGTTACTAAAATACTTTAACACATACAAACTTTAACACAGGTCACCATCTGGTCCGCCTCATCATCGTCGATATATATCACTTAATTTCAATTTTGTCAAAGTATAAATCTTTTCTTACAATATTAAACGTTGAAGACAATGCATCATTGCAATTATGTTTTAATAGCATCAAATCAAATAACGCTAATACTTTGTAAAAACGGATTTTACCAAGCACTTGAAGGCTACTCCTTCAACCATGGAATCTATATATCTTTGTAATAACGGCTAAAAACTTTTCTAAGGGTAAACTATTAAATCGTTTAGTAAGATATGGAAAAAAGTATATCTTCAATAGCGACAAAATTTATAGTGCATTTTCAAACCAACATTGATTACACATATCTACATTGACAATATTTGCAGGTACGTTATGTATTTTCATTTGTACCAAGAATGTCAATGTAATGCAACCACCCACTGAGAGGGTGCAAGACGTTTTATAATTTTATTCTATATGAAAGAGTCTTTTGATGTCCAAACAATTGACTTTGAAGCTCCTTCAAGGAAAATCAAATTCTAGAAGCCAAAAGGCCTTGGCGATATCTTTTAAGAAGATAATTGCTTATGGATCTACAGAGTTATAGTGGATGAATGTCTTTATTATACGAACACTCATACAGATTATCTAAAAGTATATTTTGTCTGAGTTTATCCATGTTACGGAAGAACTGCATATAAGAATAGTAGACTGTATGGTTAGCCTTTTCATGGTATATAAGAATAACTTCTGACATACAAAGGACAATGTGCTTGTATACTTATAATGGAAGTGGGTTTGCACGCAATATTTACAGACGTAAATATGTGGCGCGGCATTATATTATGAATCGTATTATTAATAGACTCCGTATGCGGAAATGAGTTAAAGATAGCTTATTGTATTTATAATGGAAGTCAACCGCAACAATGTGATTAAACAACAATGTGATTGAGGTTCGAGGTGTAGACTAATTGGTTCATCCAAACCCTATAAGGGGCGGAGGTCCAAGGTTCAAATCTAGGGCTTCGTCGGACTGAACGCTTGTCCCTTTCCTGGTGCTTTCAGCGATGTAAAAGGTTTAAAATGATTGTGGCATGGTAGTTATAGGGGCGGACTGCCCGAAGATCTGTGTGGCGGCTTCTGAGACGAACAGCGCAGAATACTGTGGCGGGCCATAAAAGCTGGACAGCCTGCCCCGGATTCGTCACCATGTAAATTAAAAAAAAAAAAAAAACAATGTGATTGAACAATTATGTTCGTGTGCATGGAGGAGTTAGAAATTCTTTTACTTTTATTTTTTTGTTTGTAAAAAATATCTCAAAAGTGGTACGATTCAAGGAGGCATGGACATCACTTTCACCACAAAAAAAAAAAAAAATTTCCACGGTTAACATCTGGCTTACCACCTTTTATACACATAAGGAGCATGCTTAAAACAACACAAGAACACACAAATACCTAAAACAAATAAAGCATACTCCTTGAGTGAGTCCACAAAACAAAAAAAAAAAGCACAGTCAAACACACTAAAAAGACAGACTAAACAACATAAAAAACCACAATCAAATAAAACACACAATAAATAAATAAATAAAAACATAAATAAACAACCCGAAAACACAGGACCACACAGAATAAATACACAAACAACATAAGAAAACAAAAATAAATAAATAAAATAAAAAAAAGAAAAAAAAACAACCCAAAAAAAATATTAAAAAAGAAAAAAAACCAGGGAGAAAACCACACCACCAACACAGCCTAACAAACACTACCACCAACACAGCCTAACAAACACTACTGTAACAAAACAACAAAAAGAAACAAAACTCCATATAACACTAAACACACAGAAAAAAACCCAAAAACAACAAAACAACACCAAAAAGAGACAACAAAATGAATAATTACACACAAACGGAAAATCAAATAATTTAAAGAGTAAATGATTTTAATATGTCAAAGCTATTTTTAATATGAATATTTATATTAGATTAATAATTAAAAAAAAAAAATTAATTATCATATTTGATAAACATTTAATTATAAATTATATGAATTAATATTATTTTTATTACACGTCTATTTTAAAATTATGTAAACATATAAAACAAATCTAACATGTAATTTTGTAATATATATAATTCTTTGGCTAAAGTCAAACAATAAGTACCGTCACTTAGTAATAATACCATGCTTCCAGAATGCAGACAACGATGGGCACACTAAATGCGATGACGTTTCGATAGATCATTATCTCTATTCATGCCTACAAAATGACATGAACTGTTCCATCGTGGGAGCTTAGAACTCCTTTTAGAATTCGATGGAGTCTCCATGAATCATAAATTAATATTTTCAGCTGCACAACTCCATAAGATTTCCTTGGTATTCGTCAAAATCAGGAATGGTAGTTATGACTTTAACCAGTTGAACGGATTAGCATTTCATCTGCATTATCATCAGTATTATCGAAAACAATATCAGTAATTATATTAGGAATCTTTATGAAGAATATAGTTATAACTTTATCTCCATGTGCACGTGACAAAAGGCATTGTCGTCACTGATGTTTTAATATCTATCAGATAAGACTGAGACAGTGTAAAACTAATGGATTTTACAAGGCACTTGGAGGCTAGTCCTTCAAATTCGGTATTTAAATGTATCATTGACTTCAAGATTCTGCTGTTATAAAAGTTATAACTGTATGGTAAAATTTCGAATGAGTAAATCTTCAATAGCGAAGAGCTTGGAGTGGAGTTTCACACCAACCTTTACTTCAAACACCTACTTTGCCCAGAAAATACAAAATATGTGCAGGTACTTGCATCAAAAACGTTTAAAGTATTTTGTTCTATAGCAAGGAGGTCAATGCATTGCAACCACCCCTGTGGGAGGCGAGCAAGACTGTTCATAATTTTATTCTAAAACGATGGATCTCGATTGTACTTCAACAAAAATCATGGAAGTCAAAAGGTTTGATTATCCCCATGGCGGAATATTTATATAAAAAAGTTTGATTATGTCATCTTTCTGAAAAGATTTCTCCTCAGAAACCATTTCTTCAAACATTCATATTTTAAAACTCAAAATGGTACCTTTGGAATCAAGTTTCATTTAAAATATGTAACAGCTTATCTTTGTCACTTTATATCAAGGGCAAAGTCACAAGATTCATAGTTTTTCTCATGTAATTTTCCTAGTCCCTTTTAAGTAGAAACTTGAATCGTTTCCCGTATAATGTCAAAATAAAAAATAAGAAAGTTTAAAAAAAATAAGAGACCTTTACTTGTTTTTTCCGGTCTTTAACAATAATAAATTTATCGCATCACAATCCATTTTCTTTCATCAACTTTCATTATCTTTCGTCCTCTAGTCTTATCATTTATTTCTTTAATTATGATTCCTTGAGTTCATGTTTTGACTTCTTGGGAGGACTAAAATGATGAAAGAAATTCTTTTAAAAATAATAATTAATTATAAATCAAATGAAAAAACAAACTCTTCCCTATGAACCATATCTTTATGTGACAAGAATATAGATCGAGATAATTTGTAATTAAAATATAAAAATATATTTAACTCTATACCCTAGATTAAAAATGAAGATTTCATAAATAATGTAAAGGAGCATACATAATAAATCTAGATAATATTTATTATCAACCCCGTTCATCACACGATGAATACCTAGTGTAATGGATATCAAGAGAACAATGACTCCTCCTAAATGATGAGTGTTTATAATAGATCTAAAAGCTTAAAATTCTAATACCTAGTGTAATGGATATCAAGAGAACAGTGACTCCTTCTAAATGATGAGTGTTTATAATAGATCTAAAAGCTTAAAATTCTAACTTTTATTTCGTCCAAGATATTACATGTTTATTTGAGATATTATATCCTCATGGATTAATTACTTGGGACCATACGTTAAAATATATAGGTTTATAGTTTTAAGAAAAATCCATCGTTTAACATTATCATCTCTTTTCATGTTCTTTTCTAGCTTTTTAATAAAAAATATATCTATTTTCAAATGAATAATACTTTAATATTTTAATTGAGAAATTGTATATCCTCATAAATTTATTGCATGGGATAGTAAGAATTTCTACTACAAATATAGGTTTATGAAGAACTATAATTTAGGATGATTGTTTCTTTCAAGGTTCCAATCTAGATTCTTCAAAAAAATAAATCAATATTAAGATACAGTCAGAAAACACTAATTGTAATGAAGGTACAACTCTAGATTAAAAAATTTAAGATTACTTCCAACATTTTATACTAAATAATGCAACAAATTCCACCTCATAAGAAATAAAACATTAATCTATTAATATTTCATCATAAAGAATTTATACTATGCATTGATAAAATCTTATGGTGAATTGTATATAGCTTTATAAATTTATGCTAGAAAAATATGCAAAAAAAATATAAAAGAATGCAAGTCAATTAACATGAAACTAAAATTTAGGAGTCAAATGGTTATGTATTCAAGTAATCAAGATTATAAAAAATAAATAAATAAAAATTGGATGAACTTGTTGTGAATTCGATCAGATTATCTCACATGTCCACTACTCAAGATCAAATATTAATCACAAAAATGTATTCAAATAACATCAATATCATCTCGTTCATAGAATAACAAGAACATTTCTCAATAAGAAATCTCATAATGTATTCATAAATCATTAAGTATTACAATGATTCAAAATTTATTACAATGCATGGAGTTTTATCTCCATTATATAACCTTACTTGACTCTTCAATACTCAACTTTTGTTCTCAAAACATCTAGTAGATGCATCCTTTCACACTCCTCACATACGAACAAAATCTAAGGAAACAATATTATATACACTATTATGCCTATATCAATAGAAATTATAACAATGCCCATGTAATTTCCTTTTGTTGCAAAAATATTTTCATGAAGATAATTTCCAAATGCTGTAAACTTTTTCAGTTTTGGAATTTTAGAGAAATAAATAAAATATCTTCTTTAATTTGGTTGTAATTTATTTTAGTTGATATTTCATATATTCGAACACTTCTTCACAATCTTGTAATAGTGTATTTCAAATAATTTCATCCATGATATCTTTACAAAGTAATTTATTTGGTGTAGAATACACTATTGCTTCAAAATTTTAATTTTTAATCAATTCCTTGAAATAATTTCAATTTAAAATCTTAAATATTTAATCAAGCAATCAATTTCACTTCATCATATTTATTATTATAACTCAAAAAATTAATTTTAAATTCTTTAAAATTATAAATTTCAATTTTCAAATCAATCAATTTTCAAATTTCTTCTTCAAAATTTTCATCAATCTTCATCAAATCTCAAATCAGTATTCAAATTTAATCTTCAAATCATTCACATACATCAAATTTTAAAATTTATCAGATTTATTTTATCTCCCATATTCAATTTCAAATTCATTTTTTATTTTCTATATCTCCTAAATCTCAAATTTTACAAATCACAATTTCTTTTAATCAATCAATCATTCAATTCATTCACCATTAATTATTCAATTCATTAAATTCAATTATCAATTTTAATGTTTTTTTAATTTCTTCCAAGCATTCATTCATTTCTTCAATTTAAATTCTTTAATAAAAAATAAGTTATTTATCTCCTTATGTCTCAAAAAATAATAAATTCCTTTGTTTTAACCTTGGATTATATATATATATATGCAATCAACCTTATAACTCCCTTCATTTACCAATCATGCCCACAAATTTGATCTTTTAGAAATAATATAATCATATACATGGCTATACAAATGGAGATCATTGTATTCTTCTTTATACAACAATGTAGAATCTTCACTTATAATACTTCTAACCTAAAATTTATGTATCCTTCACATCCACTGATTAAAAAAAACTATGACTCCTCTCTTAGGTTTAGGTGACTTTTTATTGGGTATTTTGAGTCATTTTCTTCAACATGACATCAAAATACTAGAGCTTCTCCTCATTCTTTTCCTCTCTCTTGGACACAAACTCATAATATTTCTTTGATCACTTGAATATAGGTTCACTTTCACTTTATCTCTTCCAAACACTAATTCTCCTTCCCACAAGGGCTTTGTATCTTCCAATACTAACAACATATCATATAGATATTTGCACTCATAGATCAAACCACCTCAACTCTATTCATAATCTGCTTTAGGTATTCTAATTCACTTTAGACACTTTCTCCAATATTGAAAGCTCACTCTCATGTCATGGAATCATCTATTCTCTACTCAAACATTACATTAGATCAGTTAGCACATTCTCTATTTTATATTGTTATATTCATCTAAATTTTATTCTATGCTTCTCATGGTCCATCTAGCATATAATCTCACAATAAACATCCACACTCAAGCAATATATCCTCCACATTGCTTAAACTCCTTCATTCTTCTCATTGTCTTCTATAATATTCCTTTAAGTCTTCATAAAATCAACTCCAGTAATCTTCTCCTTGCTTCAATTTCTTCAATCTTACTCTTCTTCACAATATTCTCCTTCACATTATATTTCTTCAAAAATATCATCAATCCAAATTCTTCTTCAAACTTCCTCCCTTTCTTCAACAAACTCAAATAGTGAGAGCGCAACTCTAATACCATTATTGAGCATTCTCCTAGAGTATCTAATAGTTCCAATTTTTTAGGATCAAATATTAATTATAATAATACATTCACATAACATTAATATCAATAATATCATTCACAAAATAATAATAATATTTATTAATAAGAAAACTCATAATGTATTCATAAATCATCAAATATTACAATGGTTCAAATTTTATTATAATACATGTAACTTTATATCTATTATTTAACCTTACATGACTCTTCAATACTTAACTATTGCTCTACTCAAAATTTTTGGAAGATGCATCCTATTGCATTCCTCACATAAGATAAATTTATCATGGATATTCAATTTACATATTGCCACATCTTGTGTGACTCTTCAGTTGCATAGTTGACACCTAACATATATAAATATTGACTTACTTGATACTTTATATTCATAATTCATACCTCACACTTGTACACTTTATTATATAACACATGGAATCTTCTCACACATTGATACATAAATTAGAAAAAATATAAACACACTCCTAAACTAATATTTATAATAATACACAAAGGTACTTTAATACTTATCAAATTATGTAATAGCTCCAAAAAAATTTAAATACATACATTTAATAAAAAAATCCAGTTATCAAATAAAAATTCTATAATACAAATCATGTTTGTAAGAAGATATTGTATTTATAAAAAATTAACCCTAATTATACACTATTTATTATAGTTTTGTGTGCTTCAAAAAATATTATGTTTCTAGCATAATTTTTGTTAGAATTTCACAATAATATATATGTAAAGTATTACACAAAAGATGAAGAGAAGAGTAGAACTGGTTGATTTATATCTAGGATCAACTCTTTATAAATAGTAGAGTTGATCATTGAGAGCCGTTAGATTACAACAACTCATCAAACCTGATGAAGACACAACTTGGAGTTCTCCTGATACATGGAGGAGTGGAAACTCAAGTGTGTATCCTAGTGAACTTAAGAGAATATTCAATTATTCTAACATCCCCCCTTAAGTGATACTAGGGGAGATTCTATAAATGAGTCCTAAAAATGAGGACTGATTAGGTACTCATGTACAACATATATAGTTAGTGAAAAAAACCCCTATGGTGAAAAACTAAATATCATCTCTTTGTTTTGAAATGATGGTAAAAACCCAGTGGGAGAAGCCACCAATTAAAATCAAATAAGTATGAAAGAGGCTTGTCTTCGGATGGCGAAGATTGTCCTATTTAACAAGTAAAATATGAGTCCTGGAAAGAAGGCCTGATTAGGTACTCATGTACAATATAAAGAGAGGTGGAAGACCTCTTTGTTAATGCAGTTTTAACACTCCAAGTTTCTCTCGCAATTGAAGGTATCATGGAGAAGGAAATGACTTGGTGAAGATGTCTGCAAGTTGATTATCTATTGGAATATATTCCAAAAGTATATCCCCATTCTGAATATGTTTCCTAATGAAGTGCATGTGGATCTCAATGTGTTTGGTGCATTGATGTTCAATTGGATTGCATGCAATATGAATTGTACTTTGATTGTCACACCATAGAGTTATAGGCACTTCTTGAAAAAAACCAAATTCTTTGAGAATTTGACGAAGCCATAGGGCTTCCTGACTGGCTATAACTACTGCTTTGTATTCTGCCTCTATAGAAGATAATGCTACTGTCTATTATTTCTTGCATAACCAGTCTACTAGTGAAGAGCCAAGGCAAAAAACATATCCATAGGTAGAACATTTGTCATCTACTGATCCTGCCCAATATGAATCTGTATAGCCAATGATATCCATGGAGTCTCCTCTATAGGTGAGCCCAAAGTTTATAGTACCCTACAAATAACGAAGAATTCTTTTAGCTACTTTCCAATGACTAAAATGAGGGTTATGAAAGAACCTGGATATGAGCCCAACAACATATGATATATTTGGGCGAGTATGAGTGAGGTATAACCAACTACCTATAAGTTTATGGTATAGAGTAGCATCACAAAGAGGGGATGAGCAGGAAGTACTAAGATGAATTATAGATTAAAAGGGGGTGGGAGAAGGTTTGCAATATGTCATTTGAAACTTCTTAAGGATATCTTGAGTGTACTTTTTTTGACATAAGGTGATTTTTTTTTTGTTTTGTTTTATTTGAATCCCAAGGAAAAAATGAGCTAGACCTAGATCAGCCATTTCAAATTTCTTAGAGAGGGATTCTTTTATATTTTGAATGTGAGTAAGGTTACTACTAGTGAGAAGGATGTCATCAACATAAAGAACAAGGACGGTGATATTTCTTTTACTTCTCCAAATGTAAACTGTATTATCAGTCTCACAATGATAAAATCCTACTGAAATAAGGAAGGAGTCCATCTTTTCATAACAAGCTCTAAGGGTTTTTTTGAGGCCATATAGAGATTTTTTAAGCCAAAAAACAAGAGAGCAGTCTTGAATAAAACCAGTGGGTTGTTCCATGAATATTTCTTCTTTTAAATTTCCATGTAAGAAGGCACTTTTTACATCCATTTGGTAGAATGGTCATTTATGGAAATCAGCTAGAGCAAGAACTAATCTAACATAATCCATTTTAGAAATATGAGCAAAGGTTTATGTATAATCAATACCCTCTATTTAAGAAAAATCTTTGGCTACAAGACGAGCCTTGTGTTTATCTATTTCCCCATTTGGTCCATATTTTGTTTTGAATATCCACTTACACCTAACTAATTTTCTTCCCTTAAGTAAGGGAACTAAATCCCAAGTATCATTTTTGATCAAGGAAGAAAATTTGTTATCCATGGCATCTTCCCATTCTTTTATACCCGAGGCTTCTTTGAAGGATTGAGGATCAGAGGAAATGGATTGATATACAAGACTAGAACCTATGGGGTTGGCTGATCTGTTTGAGGGAAGATTTTGAATGTAGGGAGTAGCTTCTTTAAAAATTGTGCGGGCCTCTTTTGGCATAGAATAGGAATTTGAAGAAGTTTAAAGACTTTGATAAGGAGTTACAGGATCTTCATCTTGATTATCCATAATTAAATTAACTTCAATAGTTGGTTCTTCATAATATTGAGGTTCAACTATAGGAGAAGGCTCAATGGAGGAAAATTCTTTAGGAGGTTCTTTTTGAAGGAATGTTTCATCAAATTAGACATTCCTATGAAATAATACCTCATAAGTTGAGGGATTAAGAAATTTGTATGCTTTCAATTCTTCACAATAACCGATAAAGATGATTTGTCTAATTTTTTTTTATCAAGAGCCTTCCTTTTCTTCTTTGGAATGTGAGCCCGAGCTATACATCCAAAAATATTGAAATTGGAAACATTTTCAATATTTTCAGCTGGAGTCTCCATGAATCATAAATTAATATTTTCAGCTGCACAACTCCATAAGATTTCCTTGGTATTCGTCAAAATCAGGAATGGTAGTTATGACTTTAACCAGTTGAACGGATTAGCATTTCATCTGCATTATCATCAGTATTATCGAAAACAATATCAGTAATTATATTAGGAATCTTTATGAAGAATATAGTTATAACTTTATCTCCATGTGCACGTGACAAAAGGCATTGTCGTCACTGATGTTTTAATATCTATCAGATAAGACTGATACAGTGTAAAACTAATGGATTTTACAGGGCACTTGGAGGCTAGTCCACTTCAAGCTTCTGCTGTTATAAAAGTTATAACTGTATGGTAAAATTTCGAATGAGTAAATCTTCAATAGCGAAGAGCTTGGAGTGGAGTTTCACACCAACCTTTACTTCAAACACCTACTTTGCCCAGAAAATACAAAATATGTGCAGCTACTTACATCGAAAACGTTTAAAGTATTTTGTTTTATAGCAAGGAGGTCAATGCATTGCAACCACCCTTGTGGGAGGCGAGCAAGACTGTTCATAATTTTATTCTTAAACGATGGATCTCGATTGTACTTCAACAAAAATCATGGAAGTCAAAAGTTTTGATTATCCCCATGGCGGAATATATATATAAAAAAGTTTGATTATGTCATCTTTCTGAAAAGATTTCTCCTCAGAAACCATTTCTTCAAACATTCATATTTTAAAACTCAAAATGGTACCTTTGGAATCAAGTTCCATTTAAAATATGTAACATCCTATCTTTGTCACTTTATATCAACGCCAAAGTCACAACATTCACAGTTTTTCTCATGTAATTTTCCTAGTCCCTTTTAAGTAGAATCTTGAATCGTTTCCCGTATAATGTCAAAATAAAAAATTAAGAAAGTTTAAAAAAAATAAGAGACCTTTACTTGTTTTCTTCGGTCTTTAACAATAATAAATTTATCTACATCACAATCCATTTTCTTTCATCAACTTTCATTATCTTTCGTCCTCTAGTCTTATCATTTATTTCTTTAATTATGATTCCTTGAGTTCATGTTTTGACTTCTTGGGAGGACTAAAATGATGAAAGAAATTCTTTTAAAAGTAATAATTAATTATAAATAAAATGAAAAAACAAACTCATCCCTAAGAACCATATCTTTATGTGACAAAAATATAGATACAGATAATTTGTAATCAAAATATAAAAATATATTTAACTCTATACCCTAGATTAAAAATGAAGATTTCATAGATAATGTAAAGGAGCATACATAATAAATCTAGATAATATTTATTATCAACCCCGTTCATCACACGATGAATACCTAGTGTAATGGATATTAAGAGAACAATGACTCCTTCTAAATGATGAGTGTTTATAATAGATCTAAAAGATTAAAATTCTAACTTTTATTTCGTCCAAGATATTACATGTTTATTTGAAATATTATATCCTCGTGGATTAATTACTTGGGACCATACGTTAAAATATACAGGTTTACAGTTTTAAGAAAAATCCATCATTTAACATTATCATCTCTTTTCATGTTCTTTTCTAGCTTTTTAATAAAAAATATATCTATCTTCAAATGAAGAATACTTTAAATTTTTTAATTGAGACATTGTATATCCTCACAAATTTATTGCATGGGATAGTAAGAATTTCTACTACAAATATAGGTTTGAAGAACTATAATTTAGGATGATTTTCTCTTTCAATGTTCCAATCTAGATTCTTCACAAAAATAAATCAATATTAAGATACAATTAAAAAACATTAATTTTAATGAAGGTATAAATTTAGATTAAAGAATTTAAGATTACTTCCAACATTTTATACTAAATAATGCAACAAATTCCACCTCATAAGAAATAAAACATTAATCTATTAATATTTCATCATAAAGAATTTATACTATGCATTGATAAAATCTTATGGTGACTTGTATACCTTTATAAATTTATGCTAGAAAAATATGCAAAAAAAATATATAAAAGAATGCAAGTGAATTAACATGAAACTAAAATTTAGGAGTCAAATGGTTATGTATTCAAGTAATCAAGATTATAAACAATAAATAAATAAAAATTGGATGAATTTGTCGCGGATCAGATTATCTCACATGTCCACTACTCAAGATCAAATATTAATCACAAAAATGTATTCAAATAACATCAATATCATCTCGTTCATAGAATAACAAGAATATTTCTCTATAAGAAATCTCATAATGTATTCATAAATCATTAAATATTACAATGATTAAAAATTAATTACGATGGGATTATCAATTAGATATGAGATGATGATATTCATGATTTGGGATTGAGACGTTTTTCGTAGGACTGCCCAAACTACCGAACTCGTTTCGGCCATATCTCACTCATCCGAACTCGGATTGAGCTAAAATTTTGAGGGTAGATGCCTGAAAAACCCTAGAACGTCTCCACCAATTTTCATATCATTTGGAGCAACACAGATCCTAGCGCATCCCTATGTGTGAACGATATATTTGGCAAGCGACTATGCGAGGGTTTCATCTGGGTTGAGTGCAAGCAGCTCCAGAGGTTGGTTTTTAGGGCCTTCGGGCCCTAGCGGCCAATATTTTTGTGGTTTATGCTCAATATTTTAGCAAGAAATGTTGCAGGGGATACAATATGGGTTAGAAATTTGTCTTTCAATAGATCATACCGTGAACTTGAGTGACAACGGCTTCCAATTTGCTGCACAAAAGAAAAGTGAAAACCATACCTTTCCACGACGTCTAGGGCAAGGATTAAAGAGACCACGAAATAAGTTTCAAGCAGTTGATCAAAAAATGGCTCATATCTCAAGTGAATCTGGTGCTAAGGTGCACCCACAAAATAATTCTACTATGAAAACCCCTATCAAGGGTAAGAATTTTGAAGACTCGGTCCCAAAAATGAATTTTAGGGATGCCCTTCATGGTGGACAGCCTCAACCCAATGCTAATATCAATATTAGGGCTTCCCATAAACCTCTAAGAATGCCTAAGATTGATCCCAGGAAAACAGAGTCAGGATGTCTTAAAGCAGTTGATGGAACTCCTATTGTTAAGCTTGATATGGGTAACATTCAGATTGGCATTGAAGATTTGGAAAAAAGAGGACTAATTTGTCGGTTCGTGGGTTTTCGTCTGAGTCTATCTCGCTTTCAAAGTTCGGGCTGCAAAAAGCTAGAAAACTAAAGGTGAGTTACAAATCTCTATTTATCCAAATGGTTATTTTCTTGTTTTATTTGCTAATAATGAAGATAGAGAGAAAAATTTTCAAGGGGGTCCTTGGTTTTTTGGAAGGGCAGGGCTTTTCATGAAGCCCTGGCATACTAAATTTAAATCCGAAGAAGAGATGCCTTCTATAGCTCCCGTGTGGGTTAGACTCTTTGGCCTCCCTATTGAATTTTGGAATCCTACTATTTTTTCTTCAATTGGAAACTCTTTAGGAACTTTTATGATGACTTACTGATTGTACTCAAAATTTTGAACATATTATTTATGCTCGAATTTGTGTTTTAATGGATTTTGACAAACCCCTACCTAAAAATATCACATTACAATTTGGGGAAGACACTTGGGAGCAAGTAGTGGACTATGAGAACATTCCTTTTCGTTGTAGAATTTGCCATGAATATGGTCATTTGGCCAGTGCTTGCCCAAATAAAATTCCTGATCAAAAGAAAGAAGATATAAACTCAACGAGGTTTCCAAATACCTAAGAAGAAGAACACTTCGAAAAAACCAGTAATGAAGGATCAATCAAAGTCATTTGCTAATATGTTTGAAATCCTTTCCACAAATGATGTCCCAAGTGAGGAAGAGGAAATAATGGAAACTGAAATCTTAGAAACACAATTTAAATATGAAGGGAAGAACTCGGAGACAAACCAACAAATCAAAGGTTTTCAACTAGAAAAAAAGGAGAAAATTTACACAAGAAAAACAATATTTCAAATGTCAAAACTTCAAATAATGCAGGTCCCAATATAGACTCCATTGAACCATCTAGTAAAATTTTGGTTGTGTATGAGCATTCTTCAAGGTTAGAAGCCATCTCGGATTCAATTGGAATAAGTCAAGAAACAGGGAAAAAAAATTGAAGATGGATTCTAATCAAAAAGTAGGTCGCAAGACCAATCAATATCATATGGTAAAAGAAGGTGAAAAGCTTGTAGAGGAAGGTAAGATTAATGCCCTTCCCAACATTTTTAGCCCTGGTATTAATGAAGATCATCACTTGGAATATTAGAGGACTCAAAGGGAGTCTTTCAAAACAAAATGAAATTAGAAGAATGATTCAGATAAATCATCCACATCTTGTTTTCCTTCAAGAAACAAAGATGTCAATGGAGGATATGGACTTAATTGCCAGTAAAATTTGGCCAGCTAGAAAAGTGGTTTCCCTCAGCTCCCAAGGGACTTCGGGTGGCATTGCTTGTCTTTGGGACCCAAAAGAGGTAGTTATTCACCATATGGTTGGCAGTTGGGGTTTGTTGGCTATAGCTATTCAAAGTAGACATTCCAACCAGATTATGCTCTGCATTATCGTTTATGCCCCGACTTCTTTGGAGGAAAAAAGAAGACAGTGGAAGGATATTACTCATATTATCTCTCATTTTCCTAAATCTTGGATCTTGATCGGAGGAGATTTCAATACCATCCTCTCTCTAGATGAGAAAATGGGGGGAAATAGAAATTTGGACAAAAGTACTGACCTCATGAGCGAATATATTGCAAACCTCCATCTTGTGGATATCCAACTGGATAATGGCCTTATGACTTGGTCTAACAGAAGGCAAGGCTTAGCTTGTATAATGGAGAGATTGGATAGGTTTTTGCTCTCTAAAAATTTCTTAATCCATGGTCACATTCCTAAAGTGAAGACTCTTAATAATGTTGGTTCGGATCATTGGCCACTCATGGTGGAAATGTGGAAAACCAATGTGAGTTTCTCTCCTTTTCGTTTTCAATTAATGTGGCTTAGAGACATTTCCTTCAGACCTCATGTGCAACAATGGTGGAAGGAAGGTAAACCTAGGCATGGGACTAAGATGTTCTATTTTTCCAAAAGACTGCAATACATTAAATCCAAAATCAAGACTTGGAACTGGAAAGAGTTTGGGGATGTTCATAAAAAAAACATGAAGTTATTGCTCATCTTGAAAATTTGAATAAGAAAATCCGTTTAGATGGCCTCACAGAGAAGAGAAGTGCAGATGAAATTAAACTCACAACTCAGTTAGAGGAATGGGAAAAAAGAGAAGAAATCTTATGGAAGCAAAAATCTAGAATTCAATGGCTCAAAGAAGGAGATCGAAACACAAATTTCTTCCACAAATCTCTTCTAGCTCGAAGATCTCACAACTTTATTTCTTCCTTAAAATCAGATTCTGGAGATGTTGTTTATACTTGGGATGGCATGAACTCTATTGTTGTTGATTACTTTTCCAATATTTTTGTCGCTACTCCTCTTGACTCAACTTCACAACAAAATGTTCTTCAAGCAATCCCTTCTCTTATCACTTCTGAGGAGAACTCTATTTTGTCTCGCTCCTGTTACTATCAATGAGCTTCAACAAGTAGTTTTTAAAATGCAAAAAGGGAAAACCCCAGGTCCCGATGGTTTTCCTATTGAGTTCTACCAAGAGTTCTGGGATATCCTTCATGTTGATTTATTAGAGGTGGTGGAAGAAGCCAGGAAATCCAAAGAAATTTTGAAGGTTATCAATAAAACTTATATTACTCTTGTTCCAAAAGCTCAAGAGGTTGATCATATCTCAGCTTTTAGACCTATTGCTTTATGTAATGTTCTTCTCAAAATCATTACTAAAATCATGGCAGAAAGGTTGAAGCCTCTTTTGCATAAGATTATTTCCCCAGAGCAAGGGGGATATGTGGAAGGACGTCAAATAGTAGATGAGATAGTTCTTGCTCAGGAAGCCATCCATTCCATGGATATGCAAAATTCTCCTTCTATGTTCATTCGGTTAGACTTATCCAAAGCTTATGACAGAGTGGATTGGCACTTCCTTATCAAAGTTTTGAGGCAATTTGGTTTCTCTAAGGATTGGATGGATTGGATTATGGGATGTATCTCTTCAGTTTCCTACTTAGTTCTTATCAATGGCAGGCCTTCTCAGTCTTTCCCAGCTTCCAGAGGTATTAGGCAAGGTGACCCGCTATCCCCTTATTTATTCATCATTCTTGTTGAATGCTTGGGTAGGACTATAACCAAAAAGAGGGAAAACAAAACCCTTGAGGGAGTTACCATTGCTCATGGAGCTAGACCTATCTCTCATCTTCAATTTGTGGATGACTCTACCCTTTTAGGTAAAGCTACAGTTAAGGAAGCTTCTAATATTAAGCAAATCATTAGCTATTTTTCTAAGGCTACCAGGCAGTTGATCAATGAAGACAAATCTAAAGTTATTTTCTTTCACTGCTCTGCTAGACAGGAATCCATGGTCTTGGATAAATTAAGATATAAGAAGACCTCTCTTCCAATCACTTATTTAGGTATTCCCATAAATATTCAAAGGCAAAAAAATAAATATTGGAATTGGTTGTTGGACAAAGTCAAGAAGAAAATTGGAAAGTGGACCAACAAGTGGCTTTCTTCTGGGGGTAGAATCACCTTGGTAAAATCAGTCCTTCAAGCTATTCCTATTTATGTTTCTTCCATTTTGAATATCCCAAAGGCTGTTCTTCGAGAATTGGATCAAATCAGTCATCGTTTCCTTTGGAGTGGTACTAAGGAGAAAAGAAAATGGGCCTTGGTGAAATGGGATACTTTATGTCTTCCTAAGAGTGAAGGGGGTTAGGATTCCGGTCTTCAATTAATAACAACAAAGCTTTAGCTGCTAAATTATATTGGAGGATGTTGCATAACCCCAATGCTCTTTGGGCCAATAATCTCCGTGCTAAATATGCTGAGAACAAAAGTCCCGAAGACCTTGTTCGCTATCAACTTCCTACCAAAGGTTCTCCCATTTTAGCAGTTCTTAAGACTCGGTGAGGATTTGATAAAGAAAAAATTATTTTGGATCATTCATAATGGTCAACATGCAAATTTTTGGATAGATTCTTGGGATGGTCACAAGCCTTTGATAACTCAGTTTCCCGATTGGAGGCCTTGGATGGAGGAGCTTCACCGAGCTAATTGGATAAAGGTGGCTAATTACTATCGGTACCATACTGGTAATTCAAAGGTTGGTAGATATTGGATCCCTATTGAGGACTAGCCTATTCAAATCCCAGAAAGGCAAAGACAAGATATCCAAGGCATCCTTCATATGAGATCCCTCTCTTGGTCCCATGAAAAAGATTGTTTTGGATGGAACAACACTACTAAGGGTGAGTATTCAGTTGCTCAAGGTTATTTGACCT
The DNA here is from genome assembly GCA_028583015.1 of Wollemia nobilis. Lineage (NCBI taxonomy): Eukaryota > Viridiplantae > Streptophyta > Pinopsida > Araucariales > Araucariaceae > Wollemia > Wollemia nobilis. The sequence continues at coordinate 2,537,672 of JAQPPZ010001220.1, read as the reverse complement.
TATGCCATAATAATCCCAACCATTCTTCCGACATATTTTCTCAATTGTGGGCTCAAAAGCTCTGGCCTAAGGTGAGGTTCTTTAATTGGCTTTTATTGCATCGTAGGGTGCTTATCGGTGAGCAACTTATGAAGCATGGTTTTCATGGCCCTTTTAGATGTGAAATGTGTGAAGAGAATGTAGAAAATATCAACCATATTTTTATTGAGTGTACTTTAGCCTCTGAGCTATGGAGGAGAATGGCCACTTTACTTGGCTTACAGTGGTCCAATTTTTTTACTTTTGAATAGCTTTGGAGGGATTGGCCTAATCAAGAGGGTGTTGATCATTTTATTAGGCAGTTAGTTTGGATGGGTTCTACCATTCTTCTTTGGAATATTTGGAATGAAAGGAACAACCAAATTTTTAATCAAGATAGGAAGGATATTCACTATATTTGGCAAAAGACCATAGCCAACTTAGTTGAATCAGTCCATCAACTCCTTAATCACCCCCAAAACTCCCACCAAAGATGGGATCAAGTGATGCAAATATTGAAGATTAAACCTTCTAAGGGCAACCAACTTAAAGGGAATGTGAGTATTAGTAAGATGGATAGGACTAGAAATTGGCAACCTCCTCCTAAGGATTTTGGAAAAGTCAATACCGATGGAGCCTCTAGAGGGAACCCCGGAAAAGCCAAGTGTGGGAGGAATTGGTAGACTTTCAGATGGCTCCCTGGTTTTTACTTTTGCTGAGAATTTGGGTATTCTTTCCAATAACCTTGTTGAGGGGTATGGTATCCTTAGAGGCCTTCAGGAGGCTACTAAGGTTGGATGGGAAAAGGTGTTAGTTGAGTCTGACTCTCAACTTATGATTAATCTCTTGAAGACTCCTTCTAAGAATCATAAGGTGGATTGGAGAATAAAAAGAATTATTGAGAAGATTCAGTTAATCCAGATGGGATTTTTGAAAGTTGATTACAATCATGTGGTCAGAGATCAAAACAAGAGTGTTGATGCTTTAGCTAATTGGGCTTTGGACAAAGGTGATCTTACTTGTTATGGCCACCCTCCTATATGGTGGGCTTCTCAAATTAGGGAAGCTCTTCTTTCTATCATTTCTTTGGATGGCTCCAGTTCTTAAGGTACCTAGTTTCTTCTTGTTTTTTTTTTTGCTTCCCTTTGGTTCATTCAGTTTTTTTAGTTCCCTAGCTCATTCTATTCTTTATTTTGTTTCCTCTGTTGATTCTTGCATTAATAGTCTTCTGGTCTAGATAGGTCATTGTTTTGTTCATTTTTTTTTCTTTTGTCTTCTTTTTTTTTTGTTTAGTTTTTTAAGGTGGGTGGGTTCTTTTGTTTTGTTTTGTTTTTGTGTTCTTTGTGTTGTTTTTTGTTGTTCTTGTGTTTTTGTTGTTTTGTTTTTTTTTTATGTTTTTTGTTATTGTTCTTGTGTTTTTTTCTTTCTTGTTCTTGGGTTTCTCTTTGTTTGTGTTATTTCATTTTTTTATGTGTGAGTGTTTTCTATGTTTTTTGTTTTTGTTTATTGTCTGTTGTTGGTTGTTTTTTATTTTTATTTTTATTTATTTTATTTTTTAGGTTTTGGTTGTGTTTATTTTTCATGTTTTTTTTGGGTTATGTCTTTGTAGTGTTCTATTGTTTTTGTCTTGTTTGTGTTTTGTTATGTGGTTCTTGTGTTTTTCTATGTGGTTTGTGTTGTGGTTTCTTTTATCTTATTGTGCATGTTTGGTTGTGCTTTTGTTTTTGACACACTCAAGGAGCATGTTTTTTATTTTATTTTATTATTTTTGTTGTTATTTACTTATTTTTAAATTGGTTTTGTGTGTTTGTTTGCTCCTTGAGTATGTCAAAGGTGGTAGGCCAGGTCCGAGTCCTGGGCATTTTTGGCGGAATGGATACCCCCGCCTCCTTGGGTCTTACCCAAAGTGGCATCCCTTTTGGGATGTTTTCCACAAATAAAAAAAAAAAAATAAAATTAATTACAATGCATGGAGTTTTATCTGATTATATAACTTATTGATCTTCAATAACTATTGTTCTCTCAAAAATTGTAGATCTTTCACTCCTCACATAGGAAAACAATATGAGGAAGTAATATTATATACACTATTATGCTTATATCAATAGAAATTATAACAATGTCCATGTAATTTCCTTTTGTTGCAAAAATATTTTCATGAAGATAATTTCCAAATGCTGTAAACTTTTTCAGTTTTGGAATTTTAGAAAAAATAAATAAAATATCTTCTTTAATTTGGTTGTAATTTATTTTAGTTAATATTTAATATATTCGAAAACTTCTTCACAATCTTGTAAGTGTATTTCAAATAATTTCATCCATGATATCTTTACAAAGTAATTTATTTAGTGCAAAATACATTATTGCTTCAAAATTTTAATTTTTAATCAATTCCTTGAAATAATTTCAATTTAAAATCTTAAATATTTAAACAAGCAATAAATTTCACTTCATCATATTTATTCTTATAACATAAAAAATTAATTTTAAATTATTTAAAATTATAAATTTCAATTGGCCCAAATTTGACCAATATTAAATCAATTAATTAATTTTTTCTTGAAAATTTTATAATTTCATCAAATCTCAAATTATAAATTTAATATTCAAATAAAATTAGTTTTATTTTATTAAATTTTTAAATTTTTTTTTCATTCAATTCATTCACCATTTGAAAGCACGAGATTCCGGGCAGAGGGAACACTAATTATGCAATATAAGACGAAATGTAACGCTTTAATCCTATGCACAAAAACGAAGAAAGGAGACAATTTGGAAAGGAAAGAAAAGATGTAAAGAAATCACAGCCCTCTTTATTCAAATATCTTATCCTCGGTTACATAGACGTCTCCTCCCTTTTGGGGGCTAGGAGCGTTAAATTCGTATTTGTTACAATATGTGACTTAGTCTTCCTCTTTCCGCGTGCCCACGATTGCAATGGACGGGCCAAGATGATGCCGCCGCTGATGTCGATGAGTTCTTAACCTCCGCTGCTTCTCCTACGAACAAAGAAACAACCAAGATGTCAGTAGCACCTGCTGCAAGTGAAAAGTGTTTGTTCTTTAAAATTAACAAAATATGCATGCAAACATTTATCTAAAACAGTAAACAAAATGATTCTAAATAGCCTAAAAACTTGCCAGAAGACAGAAAATGTTACCAGAAGGCCATTGCCACTGAGACAGCTGGCCAATCTACCTTCAACTGGAATTCGTCCCTGGGTGGGACGATTTCTGACTGCAATTCGTCCCTGGGTGGGACGAATTCTTCTGTGTTGAAGAAGCCGACCTGCTGCTGCTCCAATGTCGACTCCTGAGACCTCCAAAATGCCTGCAAACAAGGGGGTTATGTAATTGGGGCCATTTTGGGATGACCCAGATGGTCGGATTCTCCCAATTTGGCCTCTACCCTCGGGAATTTGATCTCGCCACCTGCAAGTCAGTGAAACAACAAAGCGACACAAAACATACTAGAATCCGACCAAAAGTTACGAAATTGCAGCTGTGAGTTAACCAAACATAATAACACAAAATGCAACCTGAAAAAGTAATCTAGAATGCTTTAAAAACCTAGAAAGTGCGGGGGTGCCCAAGTGGGCCTCCCACCGTTGGCACTTGATTCCGGCGCCAATCCACTAGGGATGGGCCCAAAACCTCTTAGGATTGGGGGGTCGGCGAATTGGTTGGTTCAGGTGTCCATGTGTTGGATTTGGGTCAGGTTCAAGCTTCCAAAAGCCACCCAACAACCTCCCTTGCAAAAGAGATTGGTGGATGTGGGAAGGTGAACCAAAAGGGATGCAAGTGGGTCTTCAACTCGGCGGCACTTCGTTGCTTGAAAACTCCTTCAACCCGTATATTTTGGGTGAGAAAAGTCCCACCTTTTATAGACCCATGGGGTCTCTTTTGGGAGGGAAGCACAAATGCCATGTGTTGGTCATAGGCGCCATGTGGCAGTCTTGTCTTCCCATGAGGGAGGGGAGTCCTCCATTGACTTGGGCTTTGATAAATGCCTTTTGTGACAGTCTTCTAACGGCCTCTCTGTCCACCTACACACGCGTGCAAGGCAGGAGTCATCAACTGACTGTTCTGGGCTGCCACTTGGCGCCATTTGTCTTTTTGCCCGTTAAACTTGGAAATCGTCCCACCCAGGGACGATTTCAAAAATCGTCCGGGGGTGGGACGATTTCAATTTAGAAATCGTCCCCGGGTGAGACGAATACTAGGCAAAGTGTCTAAGTGTGCCAAATTGCTTCTTGACCTCACAAAATTGCTATGAAAGTGGTTAAGACCACTGTTTGACCTCTGAGGGCTGCCCTAGGGGCTGTGTTTGTCAAAGCGATCAGTGTTTGCAGTCACATAATCGGATTGGTGCTGTTTTGGTGTCTACTGGATGCCCCTTTTTGGGAAGCACCATGGGTGACGCAGTGCTGAGCAAAAATAGATAACCAAAGCACTAATGATTAGGGTTTCTTGGTAACCTAACCAACTTTTGATGCCCCAAGTATGGAAAGGGCATGCATTCTTGAATCCTTGCTTCTGACGAGCTAAGGAATTTGATTTCAAGTATTAACCTATTTTGTTGAGGTGTGACTTGAACTTAGACATTGATCAATCATGAACAGGGCAAAGGGCATTTTTATCCTCGGGGGAACCTTGTGTTCATGATTCACGAAATGCCAAGTGTTTGATTGATTTGATTGTTGCTTGTTTACTGCCCCAAGCAGGAGCGTGATTGTCTTTGTCAATGATTCTTTGAATGCATGTCATTTTCCTTAATTGGGTGTGTGATTGTTGGTTGGTGACTAAGTGTGACTACCCCCTCAAGCGACGAATCGATGAGGGAATGACCTTCGTGAGAGAAGCGACGAGTCGCTTGACCCAAGATGACTTGTGCAAGGGTGCCTTTAGAGGGTTTACCGTTAAGCGTGTGCAATTTTTCCAACATTTGGACCTATTTTTGGTGGGTGTTAACCCTTTTGGTGATGCCTTAATGAGGTGAAATCATCGAAAACCTAACTTCCCGTGGAGCGGTCCGGCTATTGTAGCCTTCTTGGGGAAGTAGGAGAGCGATAATTTGGACCTCGACATCGATTTTCTTTGCCAAGAGGTTAAGTGCAAGAGCACTTGTGTCCGGCAATGCTTATTGCTTTGTTTTTATGTTGCATGTTTTGTTGTTTTTGTTGTTTTTGTGACACCATTTGGTGATTAAATTGTCGAAAAATCCGTCTCCCGTGGAGCGGTCCGGCTATGGTAGCCTTCTTAGGGAGTAGGATAGTGACAATGTAAACCCCGACATCAATTTGCTATGCCAAGAGGTTAAGTGCAAGAGCACTTGTGTCTGGCAATGTTTATTGTTGGTTTTGTGTTGCATTTTTGTTGTTTTGTTTTTTTTTGTGACACCATTTGGGGATTAAATTGTCGAAAATTGTCTCCGTGGAGCGGTCCGGCTATGGTAGCCTTCTTAGGGAGTAGGATAGTGATAATTTGTGACCCCGATGTCGATTTGCTATGCCAAGAGGTTAAGTGCAAGAGCACTTGTGTCTGGCAATGTTTATTGTTGTTTGTTGTTTTGATTTTCTTATTGTTTTTGAGTGGGCTTTGACCCATTTGTGACGTCATTTGGGGATGAAATTGTCAAAAATCCGTCTTCTCGTGGAGCGGTCCGGCTATGGTAGCCTTCTTAGGGAGTAGGATAGCGACAATGTAGACCCTGACATCAGTTTTGCTATGCCAAGAGGTTAAGTGCAAGAGCACTTGTGTCTGGCAATGTTTATTGCTTTTTGTTTTGTGTTGCATTTTTGTGATGTTTTTGTTGTTTTTGCTTTCTTGTTTTTTTTGTATATGTCGATTTTATTTATGCATGATGGTTGATGAATATGGATGCATGCATGTTGATTTATTTTGATGGATGCATATGCTATGATGAATGCAAATGTTTTTGATTTATATGTGATATGCAGAGATGAAATGGATGAATGGGATTTGTGATGTTTGGCTATGGCACCATAGACTGTTTAGAACTCTTTTATTTTGTTTTTAGGTGATTGTGATGCATGACTTTGTATGTATACATGTGATTTTTTTGATGGTATTGTAAGGATGAAAAGTAGCGCAGTTGGTTTAGAAATGTAGCTAAGGTTTTCTGAGACTCAGACGGTTTTAACTCACTAGCCATGACTGTACTTTATCTTACAAGACTTTTTGACCAAGGTATGAATCGGACTTGTTTTTGACCCAGTTATTTCATATCCCTGTGTGTGCAATTGAGTTCATTTAGTGGTATTTGTTAGGATACCGCCAGTGCCAGATGGGCTTTCAACCGAACTCGTATTGAGGATCACCTAATTAGCTCCACGAATTCCTTTGTTGTATGTACTAAGATTAATCTACGGTGTAATCCAGGATGCCATAAGCTAGCTCATCCACATGCAAATATTGATCTGTACGCAAGTTAATGTGACAGATATATCGTCATGCGGGAGGTTTACTTCTGTTACCGATAGGCTATCAACCAAATTGGTACTGAAGCTTGCCTTATGACCTATAGAATGCTGAGAGTTCCAGGGATTCAAGGTCAACTCCCTTCTTTTCTTCAATTGTATTGGGATACTTGCTCATTGTAGTGATGAGATCACTGTTTATTTTGATTTGTTTTTCTTTCGAGCAAGGGATTGGGGATATGGAGTGACGAAAATCACTCGTTGTTTGTGCCTTTTGATGTGTGCACTCGTAGTTTGTCAAATTTTGGAGTTTTGACATTTTGCAAATTTTTTGTGTTTTGCAACTATTGAGAACTTTAGGGATTCTTAGGGAATTGGGTAGGGAGGATGCTTGTCCTTTTGCCAACTCTCAGCATTCTAGGGGTCATTCGCACAGGGGGATGAGCAAGATAACCGTTTCGCTTGTGGTGACCTAGATTATTTTGCAGTGTTTCATCTTTCGTTCACACAATTTGGGAATTTTAGTGTTTTGATTTGTGTTGGGATGTTACGTAACAAGGTGTATTTCAAGTATGACTCTACCTTCGTAAAATCTGTTCGACTTGATACACTACATGGCTAAAGAGGAAAATGATGACTGAATCACTGAAACTCTTGGTACATTCCCAGACCACTGATTGTAGTGTGGTAAAAGTTATGCTTGGTGTTTTTGTTGTTTTTGTAACATGAGACAATGCGGAACAAGATGGACTATCAGAGCTATTGCAGCTTATGGTGCCTTTGACCTGTATGACTACAAATATGCAATGTATGGATGCAATGCTTAATGCAGCTATGTATTTTTGTAATTTTGATGGATTGTTTTTGGTGAAGGTGAAGATGAGGTGCGAGAATATGAATTTTTTGATGAATTTGAGTATGCCTAGAATTGAGATGCAAATATTTGTTGTTTTTGATGATTTTTGTTGTTTTGTTTTTTTGAATTTCTTGATTTTTTTTGACCAAGCGATTGCGATAATCGTTGGAGCTTTTTGGGTTGACCAAGAGATTGCGATAATCCTTGGAGCTTTTGGGGTGACCAAGAGATTGCGATAATCCTTGGAGCTTTTTGGATTGACCAAGAGATTGCGATAATCCTTGGAGCTTTTTGGAGTGACCAAGAGATTGCGATAATCCTTGGAGCTTTTTGGGTTGACCAAGAGATTGCGATAATCCTTGGAGCTTTTTGGATTGACCAAGAGATTGCGATAATCCTTGGAGCTTTTTGGGTGTGACCAAGAGATTGCGATAATCCTTGGAGCTTTTTGGGTGACCAAGAGATTGCGATAATCCTTGGAGCTTTTTGGGTGACCAAGAGATTGCGATAATCCTTGGAGCTTTTTGGGTGACCAAGAGATTGCGATAATCCTTGGAGCTTTTTGTGGTGACCAAGAGATTGCGATAATCCTTGGAGTTTTGTTTTGTTTTTTTTTTTTTTTGGTATATGGCTTTCTTAGATATGAAATGGTCGCAAATGACTGATATTCAAGGGTTCTGTTTCCTTGATACCGTCAAGAGAAGCTAGCCGGTACGTCCCGGGTCCTATTTTACTATCAATGACATAAGGACCTAACCAATTTGCCATGAATTTGTCCCTCATATGGGACGGCAAATTAGAGTTTTGTTGGTTTTCCTTCAGAACCAAATCACCAACCCGAAAGTCTCTTAGGTGAACTTTCATGTTGTAAGCTTTCTTAAGCCGCTCTTGATAGATACGTAAGTGCTCGAGAGCATTAACGCGTCGTTCGTCAAGCAACGTAAGTTGGTCTAATCGGGCCTGCCGCGCAGTGTTATCATCGATGAACTCCTGCATTGATATGCGCAGGGAAGGAATTTCCAACTCGAGAGGCATTACTGCCTCTGAGCCATACACCAGTGAAAACGGAGTTGCCCCAGTGGGCGTCCGAATGCTAGTGCGATAAGCCCAAAGGGCAAGTGGGATTTGTATGTGCCAATCCTTATGACCGTCTGCGACGGTCTTTTTAAGGATGGCGACTAGCATTTTGTTTGACGCCTCTGCTTGCCCATTTGCTTGCGGATAATAGGGTGTTGAAAATCTGTGCTGAATTTTGTACTTTGTGGTTAAAGCACGCACGTCTTTGTTCTTGAATGATGGCCCATTATCCGAGATTATTTTGGATGGAATACCAAAATGACATATGATGTAATGCAAAATGAACTCCGCAATGCGGGGTCCTATCGTAGAGGTTAACGGAATTGCTTCCACCCATTTGGTAAAATATTCTGTGGCCGTTATGATAAACGTGTGACGGCCTGACGATGCAGGGGAGATCTTTCCGATTAGATCGAGGCCCCACTACAAAAATGGCCAAGCAGACTGGACTGTCTGTAGGGCCTGGGAAGGTGCGTGCATTAAATTGGCATGATGTTGACATTTCACGCACCTCTTGACATACTCGCAACAATCTCGCTCTAAAGATGGCCAATAATAGCCCATGCGAAGAATGCGCTTTGCAATGGCCATACCACTAAAGTGGCCACCACATGTACCGTCATGCGCTTGGGCGACTGCCCAAGTGGACTCTTGCTGGTCCAAACAACGAAGAAGAATTCCGTCATAGCTTCGACGATACAAAATGTCTCCTATCAAGACATATTTTGCCGCTTTTTGTTTGAATGTTCGTTTTGCGGCGTGCGTCAATCCAAAGGGAAGATTACCTAACTTGAGGTAGTCTCTTATGGGTAAATACCAGTCCTGTTGATCGAATACCTCGACAGTATGAACAGCCAATCCCTTTTGAAGTTCTTCCCTAACAAATGCTGATTGGGATAGAACTTGTAAGAATAGCGTTGTGTTGCTATTAATGGGAGTGGGGGAAAACAAAGACCCCCAGTTGGCACATTTCAAACAGTCTCGGATTTGAAAGAACTTATCCGAAGATGGTTCGATCTCGATCATGTGGACTCCTGGCGTCAAGTCTGAGCTTGCGCGCTCCATCGCGGGTTGCGATAAGGTTTTGACCTGAATGGTTGTTATATCACCGGAAAGGTCTTGCGGGATTAGTGACCCCAAGGAGGCCATTGTGTCCGCAAAATGATTCGATGATCGAGGGAGTGCCTCGATGTCATACCACTCAAGTTTTGCCAGGAATTTGTCCACGAGGGCTTTATAGGCCTTTAGAACTGGGCATTTGCATTGATATACCCCTTTGACTTGATTGACGATTAACAGCGAATCGCCAAAGATGTTCAATCTTTTGATGTTCATGGCGATTGTTGTCTGAAGACCTAGGAGCAAGGCTTCATATTCTGCATTGTTGTTGGTGCACTGGAAGTTTAATTTAAATGACAGGGGCATTGGAGCGCCCTACGGTGTGAAGAATACAATTCCTGCGCCACCCCCTTGCTCGCATTTAGAACCATCGAAAAATAAGGTTATGTCGGCCTGAGACTCAGGCTCATCAGAATCTGGCGATTCTGAGACATGGAAGACCCCATCATCGGGTAGTTCTATGACCAGAGGCTGATCGTCTTCAAGAGGAGCCTCTGCTAGTTGATCGGCTATGACTTGTCCTTTTATAGATTTTTGCCCAATAAACTCAATGTCAAATTCCGTCAACAACATGATCCATTTCGCCGTGCGACTACTATGATAAGTACGACTCATCATGTATCGCAATGGATTCTCCTTAGACACAACATACGTAGTGTTGCTCAGCATGTAGTGGCGTAGCCTTTTGGTAGCAAACACCACTGCCAAGCAGAGTTTCTCAACGTATGCATAGTTAAGTTCGTAACTGACCGTGGTGCGGCTAAGATAGTAAGTAGCCTGTTCTTTGTGAAGTTCATTCTTCTGGGCTAGCATTGCGCCCGATGCCACCTCGCAGGCTGAGATGTATAAGTAGAACGGCACACCTGGTCTAGGTGGTGCCAATACGGCGGCGAAGCCAAGTACTGTTTGATTTCGTCAAAGGCTGATTGGCACTCGTCATCCCAATGAAATGTGACCCCCTTGTGCAATAATTTGTTCATGGGTCGGCATTTGTCAGATAATTGCGCTATGAAGCGTTTAATCGACGCGACCTTTCCTTGCAGACTTCTGAGCTGCTTGATAGTGGTTGGGGGAGCCATTTCAAGGATTGCCTTGACTTTGTTTGGGTCCACTTCGATGCCTCTCTTTGAGACTATAAAACCCAAGAGTTTTCCAGATGTGACGCCGAACACGCACTTCTTGGGATTCAGTCTGACCTTATGCTCTATGAGGCGATCGAGAATCTTGCTTAAGTCACCGAGATGATCTGAGCGCAAGAGAGACTTGGCTAACAAATCATCCATGTAATCTTCCAAAGTTTTGTGCATGTAATCATGGAAGATATACGTCATAGCACGTTGGTATGTAGCGCCAGACATTTTTAAGGCCAAAAGGCATGACCTTATAGCAAAACATCCCCCAAGGCGTTGTGAATGTTGTTTTGAGATGGTCTTCAGGATTGATACGAATTTGATTGTATCCCGAGAAACCGTCCATTAGGGAGAGCATTTCGTGACCCGTTGTAGCGTCTACCAATGCGTCGATGCTTGGCAAGGGGAAATCATCCTTAGGACTCGCTTTGTTTAGGTCTCGAAAGTCGGTGCATATGCGAATCCTCCCGTCGGGCTTCTTGACGGGAACCATGTTGGACAACCATGGCGGATAATCCACGCAGATGACAAATTGTGCATCCAACAGCTTTTGCAATTCGTCTTTGACCATCAAGGCCACTGTTGGGTGCATCTTTCTTAGTTTTTGCTTTACAGGCTTGATTTTCGGATCAAGCGTTAAATTGTGCATGACTAGCTACGGGTCTAGCCCTGGCATATCTTTGTACGACCATGCAAAAACTTCCTTCTTCTCTTTGAGAAGGGCAATATATTCGGCTTGCTCTTCGGGGGAAAGGCTTACCCCCAGCTTGAGAATCCGTGGATTCATTGGATCTGTGCCGATGTCTACGTCAGTCGTCTCCTCGACTGACATGTGGGATCCGTCCTCCAACTGATGTGGAGTTGGGATTAAATGGATATCATCAGCTGAGTTAAGATCTACGTTTGGAACCTCGGGTCCCTCTTCAGCTTGAAAAATATCCTGAGTTGTCCTTGGGGTAAAATGAAGCATTTCACCGAAAGGCCAGTACTCTGATGGTGACAATGGTGAATTGACGCGATCCCAGTCGATGGCATCCATGTCTAGATGCAATGACCGTGATGGATCGGTCGGATTGCGGATGGGTGCGGTCAAATCAATGGAGATCATGTGGATGGAATGAATTTGGTCTCCAGAACCGCGGGTGTGATGACTTGATTCTTTTAGATGTTCCCTATACTCTGGATCTGGCTCTACGAGAACGGGCACGAATGGATCCTCTCTAGGTGCAAATTCATCTCTATGTGTGAAAAGGAAGGCGGGGTCTTCCCTCGGCACTGTTGTCATGATGGGATCTCGAGGTGGACGATGCTCATCTTGAATTTGGAGCCATAGGTCTAACACTTGGTCCCACCTCGCTGGGTCTACGTGCCATTCATGTCCTAACAGTATACCCATCTGTCCCATTAGATCTTCATGAGTTAGAGCGCGGTGATTTTGTCGCGCATGTCTGAGATAGATCATCTCAGTCTCATCTTCTGAATCACTTTCATAGATCCAAAATTGTTCATTCTCTTCAGCATCTCTTGCTTGCGACGTTGAGGACTCTTCCTGTTCCAGTGAATTAATCTGGTCCCATTGCGGTTGTTCCACTCTTAGTGGAGGGACCTGATTCTCTTGAGACTGTGTTATTTCATCTGGAACCTCTAAGGGGAACAGTTTTAGAAAGATGTCTGGCAGCCGTTGATGTTCTCTTTGAGGATTAATCTCTGAACTTTCGCCTCTCTCTAGCAAAGAAGAGGGATTACTGTTGCTGCCAGGGGTGTTTGTTGACCATGGGAGGTAGTCTCCCAATGTGTATTCTGTATTCGGATTGGCATAAGGACCCAATGCCAATCCCCCCTTGTTGCCTATTTCTAGGCCTTGCATATTTTCAACCAAGATGTCTAATGGCAGGGGATGGTTGAACCCTACCCCTGACTTGTCATATGGCATCTGATATCTTGGTTGGCAAAGGATCCGCATCCCTTGCTCATATCTGCCGAGCCCGTATCCATGCCAATTGCATTGGCCGAGATATTTTAGGGCAAATTCTGGGTTTGACAGATAATTGATGTTTTCAACAAAAGGCTCTTCGTCTGTTTCCTTTTGTTGGCATGGTTCAAGACCATGATCAAAGCCCCCATACACAAAATTTGTCTGGTTCGGTGGGTAGCCTAGAGGGACGATTGTTCCAATGGGAAGGCGAGGTCTTCCCATGTCTTGTACTGACTCCAGTGTGGGGGTTGCCACAACATTTTGCACTAAGTATTCCCCCATGCCTATACTGGCCATTTCAACAGTGATTGTTGATGATTGGGTGGGAGGAAACGGTAGTCCTTCCCGAGTCCATTCCATGTTTGGTGGTTCAGGAATCTTGGTTTCCGTTGCGTTGGGCGCTTCCTCCGTTGTTATTGTTGAAATTGTGGGCAACCTTTCTTCTAAGGGCTTAACCTCTTCCATGATTTGTTTTCCCTTGTCCTTCTGTTGGGCCATGATAGGTGGCGTTGATGATGAAGGAGCCGATGATGAAGTCTCACCCGGCTGGGATTTTGCCTTGTTGGCCACCGGTGGTGCCTCGCGGTATTGGACCTTGTTTAGATGGATTTAATTGGAAATCCAAATGCGTTGAAGGGAGGGTCGATTGAGGTATGAATTGTACCGCATTGCAATACTTGAAGGGCTCTAAGTCCATTGGGACTACATGTATTTCTCCTTCATAAGCATACTTCAAGCACTGGTGGGCGATCGAAGGGACACATTTCATATCCCTGATCCAAGGCCGCCCTAGCAGTATATTATAAGCCATTTCACCTTCCAACACATGGCACAGTGTAGGTATTGACTTTTGTCCTACCTGGACTGGCAGAACGACTGTGCCGACTGTCGAGCATATTGCATCATTAAAAGCTCGCAGTGTGTACGTGGAGGCTGTGATGTGAGAGGCTGGCAGCTTCAAATGCTTCAAGGCTGCAAGTGGTTATGATGTTACTGGACGAGCCAGTATCTATCAGCACTCTCTTGTACGGAATCCCGTTGACCCGCGCGATAACGTGCAGGGGTGGATCTGCCATGTCATTTGATATCGTTTTGACCTCATCTTCTCTGAATGTGATGACCGGCTCCGTACATTGTTTCACATGTCCCACGAAGGCGTTGAAAGAATTTGCCTCGTGGGGTTGTAATTCAATGGCTTTTAAAATGTCCATAAGAGCTTCTCTATGGGGAGCCGATTGTTGAATAAGCTCGTAGATGGACAGCCTAGCCGACGTGGTCCGCAAACTCTGCGTGAGTTTGGTTCGTATCGTGACCTCAGGTCTAGGCGGAGGTAACTGCGTTGGGCGTTGTTGAGGATGCGATGTTGCCGGAACTTCCTTCGTAGCTACCTCAGGGGCAGCTACCGGGTACCTTCTGTTCCTTGTTACTATGCTAATCATTCCCACAAATCCCTGTGTGGGAAGATCTTGTCGCACCTCGTTAATCTGGAGTGGTTTTGTTTGTGCCTCGTGGGCTGGCAAGGGGTCCTTGAATACCCCCATTTGTTGGTTGTTTGGTGCGATGGGGTTGTCCACAACCAATGTTCTATTGTCGATCAAATCCTGGACTAGGTCTTTGAATTTCCAGCACCCATTCAAGTCATGTCCTCTGCGCCTATGGAATCTACAATACAATTCCTCTCTGTACCCCCTAGGCTTGGGAATGTTAGGGTCTATAATTTGGATTTTCGACAGAGTGACTAAATTTGCCGCTGACAAGCGGTCAAATAAGGAGTCCCTAGACTCCGCATATGGGGTGAAATTTTGCCTAGGGCGACGCGGGTAATTTTGCTCCTGTCTTCTATTATCTCTTTCATAAGCAGGAGGCACTGCCTGGTAGTTAGCCTTTTGAGGCTGCGTTTCTTGCACAGGCGCGGGAACATTTATCGCAACTTGGTTGACTGCAGCGTGTTGTGGTTGCGTTGTCCCAGTTTTAGTGGTTTTATTCCACTCTTTCTTCTTAGGCTTGGCAATTGCGCCTTCGCCTATCTTAATCTCTTCTATGACTCCGGCTTGCGCCAAAGCTTCTTCTAAGCTGTCGTATTGTCGCAGTAACAATAGACCAGAGATTGATTTTAAGCAACTTTTTGCGAACATCTGCGTGAGATCAGACATAGGAGGACGGTAGGGTAACCTAGAAAGCAAAGCTCTCCATCGATTCCCGTACGCTGCCATTGTTTCCTCTTCAAATTGCTTGAGGCTCGCTAAATCACTTAGTGATGCCTTCTTCCTTGTGTTGAAGGCAAAGCGTTCAAGAAACGCGTCTACTAATTGATCTAAATTGCTTATGCTGTGTTTGGGCAGTTGTGTGAACCAATCCGAGGCAGGGCCTACGAATGTGGTTATGAATGTTCTAAGCAACAATGCGTCATTATCTTGGATGCCGAAGCATTGGCTTAGAAATCGTGTAACGTGTTCCTGTGCGTCCTCTTCACCTTTAAAAACTGCCAATTGAGGCAACTTGAAGTGTTCGGGGTAAAGAGGTGTAGGCACTGAGGGATGCACCGGATTACTACGGAGTAGACGTAATGTGGGTTTTTGATGCCCAGCAGCTTTTGTCTCCACAGACTCCAAACGCTCCAATAGCGCTTGGTATGCATCGAAAGATTTTATTTCTTCCTCTCTTGTTCGCTCTTGTTGCAAGTTACGGTAAACTGGAGGCCTATGGAGGGGTGGCCGAATGGCATCCTTCCCCGCCTTGATGGGGAGTTTCAACATATTCCTCTTCCGGTTCATACTCCTCGTAAAATTCTTGAGGAGTCTCTGGGCGAAACCTGTGACCCCGATCAAGCTCTTGTCGAAGGTACCCATCATTGTTTCGGGGAGTTGCCTCCCTCTCGAATCTATGAGGTCTTGGAGGCAGAGCTTGACGAGGTCGTGGAGACCTGTCCTGCACCAACGGATTACGCCTCTCATACTGTTCAGCTCTTTGGATGCGAGGGGTTGGCCCCCTCTCAGGTATTTCATAGCGTAACTCATCCGCTTCGCGTTGCATGCGCTCTCTATCCAAGCGGTGTCGATACTCTATCTCCTGATGACTTTGTTTAAGCCGCATGATTTGGGCTTGACGGGCGGTATATCTGGCGACAGCCGGGTCAATTTGGTCTACCCTATTTTGCTCAGGAGGTTCGAATGTTTCTCCTATGTGTTTACCTCGAGTTTGCTGGTCTAAGGTTTCAATGGGTCGCTTCCCTCCGTCGAGGTAAGCGGTATGTGCTCGAGGTTCTGGCCTCAAGGGGTGATCATGATATCCTGCCGGTGCGGAAATGCAAGGTTCCCACGTTGTTTGTTGCCCTCGAGGAATGCGATGGCTTTCCTTGTACTCCATTTCATGGGTGTAAAGGGGGTGGGCGGAGTTAGGTCGCCCTGCTCCGGATTTGGTCTCTCTGTTTTGATGATAGGTAAAGAAGGGACGCCATATCCACGTTGCCCCTCCAAATGGACGGTGTGCCTGTCTAGCGCTTCATCGCGCGGTGGCCACTCATGCCTAACTTCAAGAGGTGATTCTCTATTTATGTCAAGGTCTACATGTAAGGCATCTTCCCGAAAGGGGCTGCTTTGAATAGGCATACCCCACCGAGGATTCTGAATTGGATTCTTTTGTAGGTTAGACCTATAAGGCGGTATGACCAAATCCTCAGGACCGAAGTGAAGGCGACTTGTGCCTGCTTTTTGTGTACCTTCCGGAGCTTCTGCCCTTGATTGGGCTTGACTGCGGGTGTACACCATTGCGGTGCTTCTATGCTATCTAAATAAGTTTTTATCTCGTTTATGATTTTTTTTTTGTCTACACTAAGCGGAATTAAGCACACACATTCACAAAACCGTGATTATCTCTTTTAAGGATTATTGGTGTGCCCTAAACTGGTTTAGTGCATTTTGGTGTTTTGTTTTGTTTTTGTAGGTTTTGAAGATCGTTTAAATGCATTATGACGGCTCATATAACTCCCAAAATGGTAGCCCCTTCAATATACCAACCAGGCCGATATACCAACCTCTCTATATACCCGCCCTTACGAGAGGGAGACTATAGGTACGTGAGAGCAGAAGGTACGTGGTACGTAGGCGGTACGGAAGGGGGATTGTCCCGTTAATGGCACCTACCATAGAAAACTTATCCTCGCGCGCATGGGAATCACCCCAGCGACACTCGGTCTGTCTTCGTCAGGATTTACGCCTAACAACAGTTGACAATCGGGAAATGGATGCAAATCAAGCCAAGGTGGTGATGAAATCCACCAATGGTCTTGATCAAGGGCTAGGGTCTTACGACCAGCTCCTTGGTTTAAAATTGTTGCGTGGAGTGTGTGAGATTCATTTTATTTAACGAAAATGAAACAAGCATGAATGAATTTTCCTATGCAATGCAGGATAAAAATGAAAACAGTCAAAGAAACAGAAACAGAAACAGAAATTTTAACAGAGATTATAAAAATCCCTACCTCTTCTCTGCCTGCTCCAGTTGCTTCTAAATTTTTTCTCTGAAAATCTCAGGAGGAATTCGTCCCTCTGGGAGACGAATTGCAGAACAGAATTCGTCCCTCCCAGAGACGAATTTGAATTCGTCCCAGGGTCATACGAATTGCAGAATAGAATTCGTCCTGCCAGAGACGAATAGCAGTCTGCAACAAAAAAATGTACCTGTCAAGCACAAAACACAAAAATTTAATCAGTTTCTGTGATTTTAAAAATATGGGACAGGTCCCACCGTGATCGCCACTGAAAGCACGAGATTTCGGGCAGAGGGAACACTAATTATGCAACATAAGACGAAATGTAACGCTTTAATCCTATGCACAAAAATGAAGAAAGGAGACAATTTGAAAATGAAAGAAAAGATGTAAAGAAATCACAGCCCTCTTTATTCAAATATCTTATCCTCGGTTACATAGACGTCTCCTCCCTTTTTGGGGGCTAGGAGCGTTAAATTCGTATTTGTTACAATATGTGACTTAGTCTTCCTCTTTTCGCGTGCCCACGATTGCAATGGGCGGGCCAAGATGATGCCGCCGCTGATGTCGATGAGTCCTTACCTCTCGCCGCTCCTCCTGCGAACAAAGAAACAACGAAGATGTCGGTAGCACTCTGCAAGTGAAAAGTGTTCGTTCTTCTAAAATCATCAAAATATGCATGCAAACATTTATCTAAAATAGTAAACAAAATGATTCTAAACAGCTTGAAAACTTGACAGAAGACAGAAAATGTTACTAGAAGGCCATTGCCACTGAGACAGCTGGCCAATCTGCCTTCAACTGGAATTCGTCCCCCGGTGGGATGATTTTGATCGGGTGGGACGATTTTGATCGCAATTCGTCCCTGGGTGGGACGAATTCTTCTGTGTTGAAGAAGCCGACCTGCTGCTGCTCCAATGTCGATTCTCGAGACCTGCAAAACGCCTGCAAACAAGGGGGTTATGTAATTGGGGCCATTTTGGGATGACCCAGATGGTCGGATTCTCCCAATTTGGCCTCTACCCTCGGGAATTTGATCTCGCCACCTGCAAGTCAGTGAAACAACAAAGCGACACAAAACATACTAGAATCTGACCAAAAGTTACGAAATTGCAGCTATGAGTTAACCAAACATAATAACACAAAATGCAACCTGAAAAAGTAATCTAGAATGCTCTAAAACCTAGAAAGTGCGGGGGTGCCCAAGTGGGCCTCCCACCGTTGGCACTTGATTTCGGCGCCAATCCACTAGGGATGGGCCCAAAACCTCTTAGGATTGGGGGGTCAGCGAATTGGTTGGTTCAGGTGTCCATGTGTTGGATTTGGGTCAGGTTCAAGCTTCCAAAAGCCACCCAACAACCTCCCTTGCAAAAGAGATTGGTGGATGTGGGAAGGTGAACCAAAAGGGATGCAAGTGGGTCTTCAACTCGGCAGCACTTCGTTGCTTGAAAACTCCTTCAACCTCTATATTTTGGGTGAGAAAAGTCCCACCTTTTATAGACCCATGGGGTCTCTTTTGGGAGGGAAGCACAAATGCCATGTGTTGGTCATAGGCGCCATGTGGCAGTCTTGTCTTCCCATGAGGGAGGGGAGTCCTCCATTGACTTGGGCTTTGATAAATGCCTTTTGTGACAGTCTTCTAACGGCCCCTCTGTCCACCTACACACGCGTGCAAGGCGAGAGTCATCAATCGACCGTTCTGGGCTGCCACTTGGCGCCATTTGTCTTTTTGCCCGTTAAGCTTAGAATTCGTCCCACCCAGGGACGATTTCAGAAATCGTCCCTGGGTGAGACGATCGGGTGAGACGATTCTATTTGGAATCGTCCCCGGGTGAGACGAATACTAGGCAAAGTGTCCAAGTGTGCCAAATTGCTTCTTGACCTCACAAAATTGCTATGAAAGTGGTTAAGACCACTGTTTGACCTCTGAGGGCTGCCCTGGGGGCTGTGTTTGTCAAAGCGATCAGTGTTTGCAATCACATAATCGGATTGGTGCTGTTTTGGTGTCTACACCATTAATTATTCAATTCATTAAATTCAATTATCGATTTTAATTTTTTTTTTTATTTCTTCCAAGCATTCATTTATTTCTTCAATTTAATTTCTTTAATAAAAAATAAGTTATTTGTCTCCTTATGTCTCAAAAAATAATAAATGCCTTTGTTTTAACCTTGAATTAATATATATATATATATATATATATATATGCAATCAACTTTATAACTCCATTCATTTACCAATCATGCCCACAAATTTGATCTTTTAGAAATAATATAATCATATACATGGCTATACATATGGAGATCATCGTATTCTTCTTTATACAACAATGTAGAATCTTCACTTATAATGCTTCTAACCTAAACTTTATGTATGCTTCACATCCACTGATAAAAAAAAATATGCCTCCTCTCTTAGGTTTAAGTGAATTTTTATTGGGTATTTTGAGTCTTTTTTTTCAACATGACATCAAAATACTAGAGCTTTTCCTCATTCTTTTCTTCTCTCTTGGACACAAACTCATAATATTTCTTTGATCACTTGAACATAGGTTCACTTTCACTTTATCTCTTCGAAACACTAATTCTCCTTCTCACAAGGGCTTTGTATCTTCCAATACTAATAACATATAATATAGATATTTTCACTCATAGATCAAACCACCTTAACTCTATTTAAAATCTTCTTTAGGTATTCTAATTCACTTTAGGCACTTTCTGCAATATTGAAAGCTCACCCTCATGTCATGAAATCATCTATTCTCTACTCAAACATTACATTAGATCAGTTAGCACATTATTTATTTTATATTGTTATATTCATCTAAATTTTCTATGCTTCTCATGGTCCATATAATATATAACCTCACAATAAACATCCTTACTCAAGAAATATATCCTCCACATTGCTTAAACTCCTTCATTCTTCTCATTGTCTTCTATAATATTCCTTTAAGTCTTCAACAACTCAACTCCAATAATCTTCTCCTTGCTTCAATTTCTTCAATCTTATTCTTCTTCACAATATTCTCCTTCACATTATATTTCTTCAAAAATATCATCACTCCTTCAAATTCTTCTCCAAACTTCCTCCCTTTCTTCATCAAACTCAAATAGTGAGAGCGCAACTCTAATACCATTATTGAGCATTCTCCTAGAGTATCTAATAGTTCCACATTTTTAGGATCAAATATTAATTATAATAATACATTCACATAACATTAATATCAATAATATCATTCAAAAAATAACAATAATATT
The DNA here is from genome assembly GCA_028583015.1 of Wollemia nobilis. Lineage (NCBI taxonomy): Eukaryota > Viridiplantae > Streptophyta > Pinopsida > Araucariales > Araucariaceae > Wollemia > Wollemia nobilis. The sequence goes on along the minus strand of JAQPPZ010001220.1, from coordinate 2,517,309 downwards.
TCTTAATAAGAAAACTCATAATGTATTCATAAATCATCAAATATTACTATGGTTCAAATTTGATTATAATACATGTAACTTTATCTCTATTATTTAACCTTACATGACTCTTCAATACTTAACTATTGCTTTGCTCAATTTTTTTGGAAGATGCATCCTATCGCATTCCTCACATATGATAAATTTATCATGGATGTTCAATTTACATATTACCACATCTCGTATGAGTCTTCAGTTGCATAGTTGACACCTAATATATATAAATCTTGACTTACTTGATACTTTGTATTCATAATTCATACCTCACACTTGTACACTTTATTATATAACACATGGAATCTTCTCACGCATTGATACATACATTAGAAAAATATAAACACACTCCTAAACTAATATTTATAATAATACACAAAGGTACTTTAATACTTATCAAATTATGTAATAGCTCCAAAAAAATTTAAATACATACATTTAATAAAAAAATCTAGTTATCAAATAAAAATTCTATAATACAAATCATGTTTGTAAGAAGATATTGTATTTCTAAAAAATTAACCCTAATTATACACTATTTATTATAGTTTTGTGTGTTTAAAAAAATATTAGGTTTCTAAGGTAATTTTTGTTAGAATTTCACAATAATATATATGAAAAGTATTACATAAAAGATGAAGAAAATAGTAGAACTGATTGATTTATCTCTAGGATCAACTCTGTATAAATAGTAGAGTTGATCATTGAGAGCCATTAGATTACAACAACTCATAAAACCTGATGAAGACACAACTTAGAGTTCTGACACATGGAGGAGTGGAAACTCAAGTGTGTATCCTAGTGAACTTAAGAGAATATTCACTTATTCTAACATCCTCCCTTAAGTGATACTAGGGGAGATTCTATAAATGAGTCTCAACAATGAGGCCTAATTAGGTACTCATGTACAACATAGATAGTTGGTGGAAAAAACCCTTGTGGGAAAAAACCAACTATCACCTCTTTGTTTTGAAATGATGGTAAAAACCCAGTGGGAAAAGCCACCAATCAAAAGTAAAGAAGTATGAAAGAGGCTTGTCTTCGGATGGCGAAGATTGTCCTCTTTAACAAGTAAAAGATGAGTCCTGAAAGAAGGCCTGATTAGGTACTCATGTATAATATAAAGAGAGGTGGAAGACCTCTTTGTCAATGCAGTTTTAACACTCCAAGTTTCTCTCACAACTGAAGGTATCGTGGAGAAGGAAAGGACTTGGTGAAGATGTCTACAAGATGATTCTCTATTGGAATATATTCCAAAGTATATTCCCATTCTGAATATGTTGCATAATGAAGTGCATGTGGATCTCAATGCATTTGGTGCGCTGATGTTCAACTAGATTACATGCAATATGAATTGTGCTTTGATTGTCACACCATAGAGTTATAGGCACTTCTTAGAAAAAACCAAATTCTTTGAGAATTTGATGAAGCCATAGGGCTTCCTGATTGGCTATAACTGCTGCTCTGTATTATGCCTCTATAGAAGATAATGCTATTGTCTATTTTTTCTTGCATAACTAGGATACTGGTGAAGATCCAAGGCAAAGAAATAGCTAGAGGTAGAACATCTATCTTCTATTGATCCTGACCAATATGAATATGTATAGCCAATGATATCCATGGAGTCTCCTCTATAGGTGAGCCCAAATTTTGTAGTACCCTACAAATAACGAAGAATTATTTTAGCTACTTGCCAATGACTAAAATGAGGGTTATGAGAGAACCTGGATATGAGCCCAACAACATATGAGATATTTGGGTGAGTATGAGTGAGGTATAACAGACCACCTACAAGTTGATGGTATAGAGTAGCATCACAAGGAGGGGATGAGAAATAAGTACTAATATGCATGCCATATTGAAATGGGGTGGGAGAGGTTTTCAATTTTTCATTTGAAACTTATTAAGGAGATCTTGAGTGTACTTTTGTTGACATAAGGTGATCCCTTCTTTATTTTGTTTTATTTGAATCCCAAGGAAAAAATGAGCTAGACCTATATCAACCATTTCAAATTTCTTAGAGAGGGAGTCTTTTATATTCTGAATGTGAGTGAGGTTACTACCAGTGAGAAGGAGGTCATCAACATAAAGAACAAGAATGGTGATGTTTCTTTTAATTCTCCAAATGTAAACTGTATTATCAGACTCACAATGAGAAAATCCTACTGAAAGAAGGAAGGAGTCCATATTTTCATACCAAGCTCTAGGGGCTTGTTTGAGGCCATATAGAGATTTTTTAAGCTGAAAAACAAGAGAGGAGTCTTGAGTAAAACCAATGGGTTGTTCCATGAATATTTCTTCTTTTAAATTTCCATATAAGAAGGCACTTTTTACATCCATTTGGTAGACTAGCCATTTATGGAAAGCAACCAGAGCAAGAACTAATCTAACATAATCCATTTTAGCAATAGGAGGAAAGGTTTATGTATAATCAATACCCTCTATTTGAGAAAAACCTTTGGCTACAAGACGAGCCTTGTGTTTATCTATTTCCCCATTTGGTCCATATTTTGTTTTGAATATCCACTTACATCTAACTAATTTTATTACCTTAGGTAAGGGAACTAAATCCCAAGTATCATTTTTGATCAAGGAAGAAATGTTTTTATCCATGGCATCTTCCCATTATTTTATACCTAAGGCTTCTTTGAAGGATTGAGGATCAGAGGAAATGGATTGACATACAAGACTAGAACCTATGGGGTTGGCTGATCTGTTTGAGGAAAGATTTTGAATGTAGGGAGTAACTTCTTTAAAAATTGTGCGAGCCCATTTTGGCATAGAAGAGGGAGTTGAAGGAGTTGAAAGACTTTGAGAAGGAGTTACAGGATCTTCATCTTGATTATCAATAATCAAATTAACTTCAAGGGTTGGTTCTTCATAATATTGAGGTTCCACTATAGGAGAAGGCTCAATGGAGGAAAAGTCCTTTGGAGGTTATTTTTGAGGGAATGTTTCATCAAATTGAACATTCCTATGAAAGAATACCTCATGAGTTGAGGGATCAAGAATTATGTATGCTTTCAATTCTTCACAATAACCGACAAATATGAGTTGTCTACTTTTCTGATCAAAAGCCTTCCTTTTCTTCTTTGGAATGTGAGCCCAAGCTATACATCCAAAAATATTGAAATTGGAAACATCTGGTTTTAATCCAGACCATGCTTCTTCAAGGGTTATTTGGTCAAGGGCTTTATGAGGTGTGTGATTTTAAATATAATTTGCACAGTTAATAGCCTTTGCCCAAATTTTTTTTGGAAGATCTCTTGAATGGAGCATACAATTAGCCATCTCTTTTAATATCCAGTTTTTCATTTTTGCAATGCCATTTTATTGAGGATTATGGGAGACAAAATGTTGATGAATTATACCATGATTAGAAATAAATATGGAGAACTCATTACTGTAGTATTCTCCCCCATTATCAGTTTGAATCTTCTTGATTTTGTAAGAAGCCTGATTTTCAACTAAGGCTTTAAAGATTTTAAAGTGGGATAACACATCACTTTTATATTTGAGAAAGTAGACCCAGGACATTTTAGAAAAATCATCAATAAAGGTAATAGCATACTTTACTCCCTTAAAATAAGTTTTAGGAAATATCATTAAGTCACTATGGATTAAATCTAGAGGGGATGAGGATTTTAGAGAGCTACTTGGGTGGAAAGGATCTTGATGTTGTTTTCCAAGAGCACATACAGAGAAAACTCCATCACTATAAGAGACTTGAAGTAATCCTTTAACCATATTATGGGTGTGTAAATCCTTTATGTAGTTAAAATTAATATAACCAAACCTTTTGTGCCAAATTTTAATCCTTTCCCTTTGATAGGAATGAAGTAAGAGTCTCCTACTTCTATGCTATGAGTAGAGCTAGAGGAGATAGAAGAGAAAGACTTCTTTGAAGCAGACATATAATGAGTTGCTTCAGAATCTAGGACCCAATAATTAGAGGAATATTTGGAGGTTTTTACTTGACATTAAGGGATTTTCCTATTTGATTATTATTTTTTATCTTTTGATCTTTTATGGTTGCCTCTACTTGCTATAATATTTTCCAGCATTTTTTAGTAGAGTGACCATTCTTTTTACAGTGGGTACAGGTAATGGGAGTCTTTTCCTTATTTTTGAATTTTTCTTTGGAGGATGTGGAGGCTACTAAGGTTTTTGAAGAAGAGTTTTCATATCTAGCAAGTTTGGTCTCTTCCCTAGTTAATCTATCATAAAATTCTTCTAAATAGGGCATTTTAAAGGTTGCACCAAGAGCATCTTTAGTAGATATGAAGGTGGTTGTAAATATTTGAAAAACACCATTTAGTTTTGAAAGGATTAGATAAATACATTCTTCTTCTAACTTAGTCTTCGTACTGCCTTTATATTGAGTGAGGATTTCTTTGAGATTAGTGAAGAAATCAATAATACTACTAAAATCTTCAGGAGATAAAGAAGTTAATTCAGTTTCTAGTTGCATTGATCTCATCTGATCTAATTTTCCAAATAGGGTTTTTAATTTATCCTAAATTTCATGAGGAGTTTTGCAATCTGTAATATGAAACCACACACTTTCATGGATATTGGTGCTAATAATACCCATAGTTTTGTGTATTTTCCCTTTATGAACAAATATTTCATATTCTTTATCAAATTTTGGTTGATTTTCTTCTAATAAATGAGTAAGACCTTTTTGAGAGATGAGATTTAGAATTTTAGGTTTCCAAGTGTGAAAATTATGAGGTGTGAGAGGCTCTATTGAATTCATTTTTGAAGATTTTAAGATAATTAATATACCCCCCTTTAATATTTCAAAAAAGGAAGATAAAGAGGAAAATGAATCTTGTTTAAAAATAGGTAACTCAAATATACCCGCCCTTACTAGAGGGAAACTATAAGTATAAAGAGGCATATGATTGTTTGCTTTAGATTGCCAAATATTCAATGGATCATAGTACCTGCCCTTACTTGATGGAAACTATAAGTATTATGAGCATAAGAATTTTTTTGGTTTGAAATGCATGGGGGGCAAAATTTTTGAAAGGTGATCTCAACAACCCGCCCTTACGAGAGGGAGACTATAAGTTGAGAGATGTCCAAAGTAAAATTTTTGATAAGAAAATATTTGTCAGGCCGTTATACCAAGTTTCCAAAAAACCCACCCTTATGTGAGGGAGACTATAAGTTTTTAGGACCTTGATACATGGAACGTAGAAAAAATATATTTAAGGAAAAAGAAAGGAGGTTTTGAAAATTTTTAATATATTGCTTAAAGAAAACTTAAAACAATTATTTAGATATGTAATCTGAAAGCAATTAAGTTTTGAATATATCAATATTTAACATATTTGTTTATAAATAAATTTTGGAATAAATACCAAAAGTGATAATTTCCTTTGAAAAAATAAAATAAATTTTATATATGTAATCTGAAAATGAAATTAACTTTATAACCCAAAATCTTTAAATAAAATTTTATAAATTAATGAAAAGAATTATTAGTTTTCTAATATAATATACTATTGAGTATATTCCTTTTGAAAAATCAAACAATTATTTTAATTTGAAATTGAAATTAACCTTTAGAAATGAAATGAACTTTTAGATATCTAATCTAATATACTAGTGGGAGATATTATGCAAAGAAAATATTAGAAAGTAAAAACCCCCTCTGCACATAAGAGTGCAAAAATATGTACTATAAAGCCCCCCCCCCTAGGAATATTTTATATATTTAATACAAATTATGTCTACGTAGTAAATGGGTGACCTCAAAAAGGAGGGAAGACAAAATAACAAAGATAAAGGAGCTCCCGTTAATCGATATCCACCCTAAAGAATGCGGGAAAAAATATATACAAACTCTTTTCGAAAACAGTAAGAGGGAAAATCAGTTGAACAGGAGTTCGACAATTATCTTCCAAAGGCTTCGCAGAGATATTGGTGTTGTGGATCTCAGACCTGTAGAAAATGAGTTACAAAGAGAAAATCCCTTTACCAGCGAAGCTCACCAGCGATGCTTCCTAAAACTCACCAGCAAAGCTCTCTTTCACATATGCTACAGAAAATATATATCTAAAGGAAAAAAAAAAACTTTGTCAAGAGGGCATTTTTTTAATAATATATTTCCCTGTAGAAAATGTTAGATTGTTGCTATATAAAACTTACAGCATCAAAGATCACCTTTGATATTGAAATAACCTACAATATTTATAAAATGAAGGAGGCAACAATGAAAAAATGACAGTCTACAATACTTCCTTATATTTAAATAGCAATATTTAAATATTTTTGAGAAAGCATTAAAAAATAAATGAAACCTACAAAAAGTTGTTAGATATTTGTCTGCTGAGTAAAACCGAGAGAATCCTCAAAGAGCGCTTAGGAAGTAGAAGAACCTGCAGAAATTTGAGCTAAAAATGAGAAGTGAAATATGCATAAAAGTAATATTATCTTAGAAACTCAAAATATGTGTAAAAGTTTTGAAAGGATGAAATATATATACCCTTCAATGAAAGAGCACCGTTGAGCGAGACTAGAGTGTGTCGGATCTTATTTGAGTGTGAACAAGAGTTAAGAGGATGGTGCCAAGTAGAGAGGCATCTCCAATGACTAGAAAATCTTAGTCTATATCAAAGGAGGCCAACAGTCTATGAGAGAGCACCAAAGCCTAGACGGAAAAAAAAAAGGACCAATCTCCAGTTCAATCGGGAGTCCCCATACCACAGATTCTTAATGATTAGAACGACATGAAGGAGAGGTAGTTCTCTCAACGTCTACAAAAGCGATCGTTGAGAGGATATTGAACGTAGAGTAAAAGTGAGGTTTAATTAAAAAATAAATTAATAAATATAAACTCTACTCAATTTATAAAAAAACTTGAGTTATTTCATTTCCTTTAAAAGCAAAATATAATAACTATAAGTTTAGAATACAATTTCCAACAAGAATGCATCAAGAGGAAAAAAATACAGAAAAAATGCTATTTTCCTTAGATTTGAAGGGCGAAAGAAACGCTTACACACAGGGTAAACTGTATTTAAAGAAAGGAAATAGCTATTTTTATTATAAATTTCATCAAACATTCAAGAGTATTCAACATAAAAAATATGCTGAAAGAGAGAAAAAAATTACAATGGATAAAAGGAGACTTAAAGCAAACTTTTGAAGTTTAGATAGTCAAAAAATATATATCCAAAGTAAAGAATCAGATCCTAGAACCTTCAAGAGAGAATACTAGCAAAATATATCCTGCTCTAGTACCATGTTAGAATTTCATAATAATAGATATGCAAAGTATTACATAAAATATGAAAAGAAGAGTGGAACTGATTGATTTATCTCTAGGATCAACTTTGCATAAGTAGTAGAGTTGATCATTCAGAGCCGTTAGATTACAAAAACTCATAAAACCTGATGAAGACACAACTTAGAGTTCTCCTGACACATGGAGGAGTAGAAACTCAAGTTTGTATCCTAGTGAACTTAAGAGAATATTCACTTATTCAAACAATTTTATTAAATTTTATAAATTGGTAATGAACCATTCACATAAACTAGGGGTTATATAGCATTTAGTTGGTAGAAGAGAAGGCTTCACATTATTAAAGTTCTACTAAATAATAAAATATGGGTGACTAACATAAAACAAGAGTGGCACAAGATTTAAAAAGAATAAAACAATATTGTCCTCACTTCAAAAGCTTCAGGTGATTTTTCCATGTGATGTGCACTTAGAAAGATATATATACTTTTGGTATAATATCAAATGGAATGGTGTGATGTTTTTTTGAATATTAGCACTAATAAAATATTTTCTTAGCTGATTAGTAATTTTACTTTTAAAATTATACCCAATAATTTGTTGAATATAAACACTACTTCCAACATTGGGATGCAAATCTTTGAATTATTGTTGTTTACATGTTTATATCATATGAAATTCTACTTTAAATTTTTAATATATTTAAGATAAAATAGAATCAATATACATTATTCATAAAGTTAAAGAAAACATATAAAGAAGAGGATAATTAGTAAGATGACCTTAGACACAAGGGATATCATTAGTATTGTAGATGCATGGAGTTTTATCTCCATTATATAACCTTACATGATTCTTCAATACTCAACTATTGTTCTTATCAAAACATTTGGTAGATGCATCCTTTAACACTCCTCACATAGGATAAAAATCTCATGAATTTTCACTTTACATCTTACCACAAATCATGTGACTCTTCACTTGCTTATTTGACACCTAACATGTATGACTCTTGACTTACTTCAAACTTTGCACTCTCATAACTCATACCTAATGCTTGCACACATTATTATATAACATAAAATTTTCTCACACATTGACACATACATTAAAAAATATATAAACATACTCCTAAAGTAATATTTACAATAGTACACAAAGGTTCTTTGATATTTACCAAATAATGTAATATCTCCAACACTTTCACATCTTACATTATTTGGTGTGAAGATTTCTAGTCTTCAATCTTCATATTCTTGGACTCTTTGCTTTGTTCTTCTTGATCTTGGTACTAATCTTGTATATGTCTTAATGATGCTAATTTTGAACATTGAATCAATAAGTCATCACAATAATATATTCTATGAATATTGGAATTTAATGATTCCACATTGAAGTTAGCATATGTTGAATCCATAAATATATTAATATGTTCATTTTTTGTACATTCTTCTTTTGTATCCACAATTTTTTCTTGAAGATCTTTTGTATCACATCTACCATTATTTATTGTAGAATTTCTTATTGTATTTTATGTTGATAGATCTCAAAAGTAAGTAATGTTATATACAATATTATACATATATCAATATAAATTATAACAACATCCATGTAATTTTCTTTTGTTGCAAATTTTTTTCATGAAGATAATTTTCAAATGTTGTGAACTTTTCAGTTTTGGCATTTTAAGGAAATAAATATAAACTCTTCTTTAATTTTGTTGGGATTATTTTAGTTGATATTTAATATTTTCTAACACTTCTTCACAATCATGTAATAGTGTATTTCAAATAATTTCATCCATAATATCTTTACAAAGTAATTTATTTGGTGTAGAATACATTATTGCTCCCTAATTTAAAGTTTTAATCAATTCCTTGAAACGATTTTAATTTAAAATATTAAATATTTAATCAAGCAATCAATTTCACTTGTTCATATTTATTCTTATAACTCAAAAAATAATTTTAAATTCTTTTAAATTATAAATTTCAATTCATCAAATTTCATCAATCTTCAAATCAATCAAATTTCAAATTTCTTCAAAATTTTCATCAATCTTCATCAAATCTCAAATCAGTATTCAAATTCAATCTTCAAATAATTCACATACATCAAATTTTAAAATTTATAAAATTCATTTTATCTCCCAAATTCAATTTTTTATTTTCTATATCTCCTAAATTTCAAATTTTACAAATCACAAATTCTTTCAATCAATCAATCATTCATCATTCATTCTTCAATTCATTAAATTTAATTTTATCTTCTTATATCTTCCAATTTAATTTCACCTACAATTCATAAATTTAATTATCAAATTTTATTTTATTTCCTTATTTCTCCCAAATATTCATTGATTTCTTCAAAATAATTTCTTTAATTAAAAATAAATTATTTATCTCCTTATGTCTCAAAAAATAATAAATTTCTTTATTTTAACCTTAGAATTATTTTAAAAATATATATTTATGCAATAAACATTTTAACTCCCTTCATTGACCAATCATACCCACAAATTTGATCTTTAAGAAATAATATAGTCAAATACATGACTATACCCATGGTGATCATATTATTCTTCTTTATACAAGAATGTAGAATCTTCACTTATAATGCTTCTAACCTAAACGTTATGTATCCTTCACATCCACTGATTCAAAAAAAAAAATCCTCCTCTTTTAGGTTTAAGTGAATGTTGATTAGGTATTTTTTAGTCATTTGCTTCAACATGGCATTGAAATACTGGAGCATGTCCTCATTATTTTCTTCTCTCTTGGACACAAACTCATAATAATCTTTTGATCAATTGAACAAAGGTTCATTTTCACTTTATATATTTCAAACACTAATTCTCCTTCTCAAAAGGGCTTTGTATCTTCCAATACTAACAACATATCACATAGACATTTGCACTCATAGATTGAACCACCTCAACTCTTTTCATAATCTACTTCAGGCACTCTAATTCACTTTAACCACTTTCTCCAATATAGAAAGCTTACCCTCATGTCATAGAATCATCTATTCTCTGCTTAAACATTACTTTAGATCATTTAACACATTCTATATGCTTCTCATGGTCCATTCAACATCTAACCTCACAATAACATCCTCACTCAAGCATGATATCCTCCAAATTGCTTAAACACCTTCATTCTTCTCATTCAAGTATTCTATAATATTCCTTTAAATCTTCAACAACTCAACTCTAGCAATATTCTCCTTGCTTCAATTCTTCCAATCGTATTCTTCTTCACAATATTCTCCTTAACATTATCCTTCTTCAACAATATCATCACTCCTTCAAATTATTCTTTAAACTTCCTTATCTTCTTCAATAAATTCAAATCGTGAGAGTACAACTCTAATACCATTATTGAGCATTCTCCTATATTATTTCATAGGTACATTTTCTTAGGATCAAATATTAATCATAATAATGCATTCACATAACATTAATATAAATTTTCTCATTCACAGAATAAAAAAAATATTTCTTAATAATAAAACTCATAATGTATTCATAAACCATAAAATATTAAATGGTTCAAATTTATTTATAATGCATGGAACTTTACCTACAATATTGAACCTTACATGACTCTTCAATACTCAACTAATGCTCTACTTAAAATGTTTGGAGGATGCATCCTCTTGCACTCCTCACATATGATAATTTTATCATGGCTCTTCACTTTACATATTGCTACATCCCATGTGACTATTCAGTTGTATATTTGACACCTAACATCTATGAATCTTGACTTGCTTGATAATTTGTATTCACATCTCACACCCACACTTGCACACTTTATTACATAACACATGGACTCTTCTCACACATTGACACATGCATTAGAAAAACATAAACACACTCCTAAACCAATATTTATAACAGTACACAAAGGTACTTTGATATTTATCAAATAATATAATAGCTCCAATAAAATTTGAATACATACATTTAATAAAAATCCAATTATCAAATAAAAATTCTATGATACAAATCATGTTTGTTAGAAGATATTGTATTTTGATAAAATTAACCCTAGGTATACACTATTTATTATAATTTTGTGTGCTTCAAAAAATTATTGGGTTTCTAGGGCAATTTGATTAAATTATTTATTTTGGTAATGAACCACTCATATAAACTAGGGGTTATATATAATTTAGTTGGTATAAGAGAATGCTTCACATTATTAAAGTTCTATTAAATCATGAAATATGAGTGACTAACATAAAATAAGAATGGCACAATATTTAAAAATAATAAAACAACATTATCCTTACTTCAAAATATTCAAGTGATTGTTCCATGTGATGTGCACTTAGAAAAAGATATATACTTTTGGTAGAATATCAAATGATATGGTGTGATGTTTTTCTTTAATATTAGAACTAATAAAATATTTTCTTAATTGATTAGTAATTTTACTTTTATATCTATAACTAACAATTTGTTGAATACAAACACTACTTCCATCCTTGGAATGCAAATATTTGAATTATTGTTGTTTCTATGATTTGTTTTTAAATTTTAATATATTTCAAATAAAATAGAATCAATATACATTACCCATAAAGTTAAATAAAATATATAAAGAAGAAGATATTTAGTAATATGACCTTAGACACACAATATATCACTAATAAATAAATAAAATTTGCATTCAATGGTCAAATTGCTGGATAAGTGGAGGTACAAATAGTATCCCATGATACAAAGTCACCAAATACCAAGATTATAATTGATACATGTATAATAAATAAAATATATATAAGTTATCTTACAAGGCACACATGGGCTCATAAGGCAACATACACTTATCAAAATACTAATCCAATTATGGACTCAACTAAAGATTAATACTTATTCAACATCCTCCCTTAATATAAATGGTGGACATAGAGAGAGATATTTTGAAATCATCCTATAATAAGGGATGTCCCCCACATAAAAATGCTCCCATAGATACACAAGTATCACCTCTAGATTAGCCTCAATTAAGATATCTAATTATTAATCCATGAAAAGTATAAATACTAGCTCAATCATTAAGAACCAACAACATCTAATTATTAAGAAATATGCTTTTCATGGATTAATCATTAATAACAATCATCATACAACATTGGTTACAAGAAACAAATAATGATACTCTAATTATTAGCATTGTGTGTATGATAGAGAATCTCTATGGGAATCACATTTTATTAAGAACCATCAACATCTAGCAAAAATGGTGTATCCTTATTAATAAAAGAATATTCAATACTAAAGATATGATGGAAAATATATAATAACACCACAAATTAGGTCTATATCTAAGTTATAACATAAAAATATTATTATATTGATAATGATCAAGATAACCTACCTAATTTTCATCAAATTAGCCTTCTACATGATAGTATAAATAGTATAGAAATTATTGACCATATAACTAGTATTTGTAATGACTCTCATGAATCACATGTTATATAGTTGAAGTAATAACTAATAGAAATATAAATATTTGATTATTTATGTGTGATGTAGGTCAAGATAGATGGTCATCCAAACAACAACCTCCTATCATATCGAGAATGGTTTTAGATCTCTAACTTGCAATATAATTTAAGTCTTGTTCTAATTTGCACACTCACACTCTTGATGGTATTTTATCGATTGTAATTTATTTCAATTAGAAGAAGGTGGACAACAATCAAATTTTAGCTAGCAAGGTTCCCTTTACTACCAAATTGATTTCTTAGATGATGACTTCCCTTACATGGAATCTATCATTTATCATAAAGGATGATAACTTATATTGATAGGATTTTTTTTCTTAGATGACATACCTATGATGGCTTTGATAAAATTTGTGATATTACTCTTATTTAGTTGATAACATCCTCAATGACTTGCTTTACTATAACATCTAGTTAGACTTGGTTGGTAATCTATTCATCATTCTTAGGATGGAAACATGTGAAGGCAACATTTTGACTATAATATTTTGACAATAATTTCTTGAGGATAATATTTAGATGACACTAATAATTTTTCAACCTACAATAATAGTTTGAAATTTTGTATTCCCTTAGTATGTCAACCTACAATAATAATTTAGGAACATACAAAAGTAATTTACATTAAAATTTACCTTCAATTTGTTATAGATTATAATATTGAACATAAGCCTAACCAGTGAAGCTATTTTTGCTACTCATTGTACAATAGTCTAACTTAATATTCTCTCTTCTAATATTTTTCATGTTTTATCTACTCTATCACTTATTTCTTTGCTCCATTTTTACTCTTCTTACCCCTTTATTTTTCTTTGTTCTCTTTTATCTCTCAAATTTTGTCCAATTTAAAGGCTTGGAAATCAATTACGGCCTAACCACCTAGATGGTTGTCCCTTCCATTATCATACATCAATTATTCCATATGGATGTTCCATAAGTGTTTCATCATGCTTGCTATAAAATTCAATGTATAATTTGTATTTAGCAATCTCTAAAGTAGTCATCCACATTTTTATGTCAACTTCTTGGTTCATCCACTTAACCATACAATCATGTCGTGTCTCTTGTTCTTCTCACCACTATGGAATCCATGATTGCTTTAATTTCATCTCATTCCTTATTTGGTAGTTGTGGTATCCATTTTTCTACTAAAATATTAATTTTATGATCTTCATCATCATATCTATGTGGGTCATAGTGTAGGTACAAGTTGGATATATTAAATATTGGAGAAATATCTATACGCTCTTAACATTCAATTTTAAATGCATTAATGACAAACATATTTAATACCTTATGAGGCCCAATATTCATTGAGTTTAAGTTATTATATGTATCTTTCGGAAATAATTCTTTTCAAATTTGTGCCAAAACTAAATCTTCAACATAAAACCCCCTTATTCTTTTTTGGAGATAAACATGGTGTTTGTATTTCATCACACTTTTCTTGAATTAATTTTTCACCTCTTGATTCAAATCATGAATTTAGTCAAGAAAGTATTCTACTACAACACTTGGTCTGTATATCTCAATCATAGTTTGCAACTCATCTACTCCTCTTGCACATGTTTCATATAAAATATAAAATGGTCTTCTTCCGATACTCGATTACAAAATTATTGTATGTAAATTATGCCTATGCCAAAATACTATCCCATAGATTTAAATTTTTACCAACTAAGCATCTCAACAAATTTCCAAGGCTCTTATTCACAATTTATGTTTGTTAATCCATTTGTGTATTATATGCTAAAATAAATTTTAGCTTAGTACCCAATTTCTTCCATAATTTTACCAAAAATGGTATACAAATTTAGTGTCTTTGTTATAAACAATACATTTTGGTAATCCATCCAATCTTACCACTTTGTTTTCTTAGAAGGTATAAAATATAACATCTTTGAGAATATATCAACAACAATACAAATTGATCATTACATTTTGTATCCTTAGCAACATAAGATTAAAATATATTCTTACATCTTCCCATGGTTTCTCTAGTGCTGGTAATGGTTAATACAACCTAATGTTTTGAATTCTTCCCTTTGCATGTTGACAAACTTCATAACACTACACAAATCTTCTTAGATATGCATTTACTCTATGTCGAAAGTAAGTTTTCTCAAGTTTCTTTAGGGTTTCATCTATTCTAAAATATCATGCAAGTCCATCTAAAGACCCATGATATGGGTTTATTTGATGAACAATCATAGAGGTAGACCTAGGTTGATATGGAATATTCAGAAGAAACTCTTCCATATGGGAGGTTGTTAAGGTATTTTTATCTAACCTAAAAAATATTTCATAGCTTCCTTATTTACTTGAGTAAAATTAGCTAAATATTCCATAGATCTAAAACTACTTCCCCTTGTTCATATTTAATAGGGGATATGGTTCTCAATGGAGGAGCTTCCTCCTCTTCTTCCTCATAAGTTGTATTTTCAATATTTTTTTTGTTTTTCTTGGATCTTAGGTAATGTTGTTAGAGCATTTGGATTTTGTGCTAGCTATCATGTAATATTAAAATTAATGTAAGGGGGTCCAACCATAGGAATGAGGTTCAATTTTATTATGGTTTTTTTATATAGTTTCTTAGAGAAGAACAAGAAGATCTTAGAAAAATACTTATATCACCAAGGAGAAAAATTATGATTCTCATTAGCCCACAATTTTATGCTCACCAAGAGAGATAACCTTGAAGGATTGTACAATAATTTATTCAAGGGATCATTATCCTTACCTAGTAGGATTAAACTTTTGATTATATTCTTGTTATCTTTAAAAATATAATTTACTTTAGGAAACTAATTTAGATGGTCTTCATTAAAAGTATTGCAAAGTTTTACATTGATTAAGGGAAGGTTTAGATCAAAGAGGTGTTTAGATGTGTGGTGTTTCATGTTGATATCACAAAAGATATCACATGTACCCTTAGGGATCTGGTGATGCTATCCCGTGAAAACCAAAGTGATTATACAGTTGGAAAAGGATTCTCAATTGAACTTCATTGTTTGTTTACATTTTTTTGTGGGAAATATTCGGTTCACCAAGGGTTGTTTAAGGATTGCCTTAAATATATATATTTTTTATTCAATTAACATATATCTAATGTTTTATCCTAAAAATATGATACAAAAGGATAATTTTGCAATGCTTATGAAAATAATTATACATAAAAGCAAGACTTCTAACCTACATGCCTATTTTGATTACTTATAATGACTAGAAGATAAAAATAGGAATTACAAAACTAAAGGGAAATATATGTTATTTTGAGCAAGGCAATAAGAAGGCATGTATAAACAAAAGCTCTAGTCTAAGTTTGCAAGTACTACATGTATTTTTGACTTTGAATGTCCAATACATATAAAAAGTATGTTTCCTTAATATTCAAATGAGTAAAATATCCTATGTTATTTTTTTCCCACCTTTTATGAGTTGCCTAGATAAAGAGAAAATAATTATAGCACATTAATACTAAAAAAAAAAGGATTAAATGAGACTACCCTGAAGCTTTGTAGAGGATATGATTGTAGCCTATGCTCTAATTTACTACCTATGATAGATTCACTACCTCTTGATCTATTTTTGAAAACCTTGCAAAAATATCATAAAGAGGTCAAAAATGCTACGTAGGAATAAAAATGTTGCATGGGATAAAAAACACTAAACATATATAAAAACAATTACAATAAAAAAAAATTGCAAGATAGAGAACCTACAAATAGAAAACCTGTAAAAAAACACTAAAATAGAGAAAAACCCTAGATATAGAAAATTATGGAATCAATATATTAGGCTCTATCCATTAGATTTGGATTAGTACACTAGATTTATGCAAGGATAACTCCCCAAGGTTTACCATTTAAGGTTTTTGAAAATAAAAGATGGTTAAAATGCACAATCATGCAAATAACATATCAATATGAAATGCCAAAAGGAGAAAAGGAAAGAGCTAAATTCTTGATCTAGATCTATCCTTATCAAAGCTCAAAATGCCAATTTACCAGTGCTTTGTATATGATTGTCATAATGGCGAAAACAAAAACTCAAGAACCCTTGGTGATGGCTTCTCTAACATATACCTACAATTCTCTAGCATAAACCTACAAAACAAAAATTAGTGCTAAAAAATTATTCCCTTAATTTTTTTTGCTTCTTAAAAATTTATCAAACTCATTCACAAATCTATTTGGCCTCTGTGGATCCTGGAAGGGGTATTTTATTGAATAAATCCAACTATGAGAGATCCATCAAGTGTCACATGAGGAAGATTTGAAATGTGTAGTTCAAGGAGGTGAAATATCAAGTTAGACCAATTACATGGCTTGATTAGAATATTAATTTAACATTTCATAAATGTAGCCACCTTGACTGGTAGTTGCATGGGATGATTGGAAGGTAATTGATTATTTAATTGTTTATAATCGGTAGTTCAAATAAAAGAGACAAGATTCTAGTTGGATGCAAGATTAATGGAACTTGTGGTGACTAGAATTCATGCCACAAAAATGAAAGTTTTGTTGATGCCTTGGAAAAAACATTAAGATCTCAAAAAAATATTTAGGGCTAAAAAAAAAGCTAAGAACTCACAAAAAAGTTGAGGGGTTAAAAATATTGAATGATCAAAAAAACACTTTGGTATTTTTGCAACAAAATATGTTTGTGTGAGGGTGTTTTGAGAGGTGAAATGATAATGAAACATAGTAATGTTTATGCTCATTGGAAGTCATTTTTTATATCTTTCCAATGGTACTAATTTTCTGAAATTTAGAGATGATTTGGTAGTTGTTGGTGTCTTTTTACCCTGAATTTTGGTATAAAAGAGAAGTTTTGTTATGTCAGTAATAGGGGTCATTAGTAGCATATCTATTCCTTAAAATGGGGTGTGTACACTAGGTTTTATTTAAAATTCAATATTAATTATTGTTCATTGGATTAAGGTTAACATTACGTAAGATAACACATATACATAAAATTATACATGGTCCTACCAAAGTAAGAAAATTTACATTGAAATCTAAGGTTAAAGTACTATAGATAAATTGTAACACCTTAACATTTAAATTATATTATATATACCAAAAAAAGTCACATAGGTATACTTGCAACATAATATTACCAATGTATATAAGCATTGTCAAAGATATAGATTGTTAAAGTACATGGTAAAGTGATCATGATGTAATATGGTGGACCATTTTAGTCTTATATAATCATTCAATAAATAGTACTAACAATAATAACTATAGATTTGTATATGTTTAATACATATTATTATATATAGCATATATCTAAAAAAATAAAATTCTCTTACAATACACTAAATAATTTTAATTTGAAATTTCCATTGACCAATAATACCAAATATAAAAGTAATAAAAAAATCTTAGAGACATCATAAAACACAAACACAAATTGTTTCTTTGAAATATTTTGACAAGTTATAAAATCTCTCCTTAATTTTTAAAATAATTAACTTATATTATAATATAAAATAAAAACAAACATATTATGATACATACAAAATTATTTTTCATGTTTGTATCAATTCAAAACATTGGAAAACTAAAATATAGTATTTTTTATTAGGGTATAAGGAGGGATTCTAAAAGGGTCCTCGAACCTTTTACAAAATTTAAATAAAGAGTGGCATTAAAGATCCAAATTAGAGCTTCCAAAAATTAAACAACACCAAACTACAATGCACAAAGTAAATAAAATAGGAGCAAATCAACCATAGAACTAACCCAAACTAAAAATAATAATAGGATAATTTATCACAATAGTAAAACATAACACAGAGAACCAAAAGCCATGGAGGATATTCAACTATGATCTTTTCCATCCCAACCACTTTTCTCTAGATAAGTTCTTAGGGATATAATTTTGCACTTCAAATCTAACTAGATCTCAAAATCCTTAATATTTTGTCTCAACATTTGGATTTATTTTTTTCTTGAATCATTTTTTTTTTAAATAAAGGGGCAAAAATTTATTGATAAAATGTCTAGATTATAGAGTACAACTGAGTTTCCAACCAGGACTCAAAAAAATAGCCAAACAGACTAAAACCACTAGAATAGAATGACACCCAAAAAATAAAACAAGAATAAACCACATTAAGTTTGTACATCCTTGTGGATCAACTCCCACAGGCATTGAGATTCTCCAGATGGGAGACTCTCCCAATTATCGATACTCCAAGGATACAGCAGCTCAGAAGCCCTTTTGGCCAGGTAATCAGCAACCACATTCCATTCCCTTGGAATGTGCACAAAGGATATAAATTCAAACTCTTCACTCATTCTGATAATATGAATGGCTATAGAGACCAACTGCTAATTAACTTTGTCCACCCTTTTACTATTTAAAATATTAACCATAATTTGAAAGTCAAACTCATAGATAATCCTATGCCAGCCAAGATAAAATCCCCTTTGTAAGGCCTCAAGAATTTCAAGAGCTTCCATAAAATTGTTGCAATGAACACCACCGATATAAATGGAAAAGAAAAAATTGACACCACCAGTATAATCTCTCCCAACACTGCCAATGCCAGCATGTCCAGGATTACCCCTGGACGATCCATCAGTATTAATTTTTAAAACTCCTCTAGGGTGTGGCCTCCACCTACCATCTCTCCTAACCTTCTTGCTAAGTTGAGGAACCCTACTAGGGCTAGAAGAGTTCACACCATCCCCAAAGATACCAAGGGCTTGTTGTACATTCTCCTCCCTAGAATAAAAAAGAGGTTCCACATCACATTTTTTATGGATGGTTTCCTGAACCATATACATGATCCTTTTCCAGATCTGTTGAACAACCAAATAAATTCCCTGAAATATGCATCGGTTTTGTTTGATCCAAATTTTCCAGATGATGCAAGAAAGGCCAAAATTCAAAGCCACCTGAAGGAAGGGGGTCTTGGCTAGAGGTGTACCTAGACTACTCCAAAACTCCACTAAGGAGAGCACATGAAAACATGGATGGTTCTAGGTGCTCCACCAATGGTGCCAAATATATCTGGCAAAGGAGCATTGGAAAAATAAATGATAAGAGTCATCCTCATTCTTACTACAAATGACACAAAAAGAGGGACCCTGAAATACCCTCTTCCTCACATTATCCCAAGTGAGGCATTTATTACGAGCTACCAACCAGAGAAAGAAGTTACATTTTGGTCAGGAAAATTTGTTCCACACCTTTTTCCACCAAGTGATAGGAAGAATCCCATACTTTTGCTTATCAAGAACCTAATAACCATAGGCTATCGAGTAGGTTACCTTAATATCAGGGTTCCAAGCCAGAATATCTTTACCTATCAATGGAGAAAAAGACTTCCCTATAAGAATAAGAGCAAGCACCTCTTTGTCCTTGACAGTTCCCCCTGGGGCCATTCTTGTGGATCTTTCCACTTGTACATCTCCATTTTCTAAAAGACTAAATTTTTTTAAAGTCCTCCACACGAGACCAACCTGCTTCCAAGAAAATAATTCTTAGGGAATGTAACCTAGGATATTGATTCAATATTCAATATAGGAGGGTAGCCATCCCAAGAATCCTCCCAAAAAAGAGCATTTTATCCCTAATTGCAAATCTAGAACAAACCCTGCTTGATTAAATTAGCTCCTCTTTCAGAGTGTCCCATATAACTGAACCTTTCCCAACCAAGCTGAATCTAGGGATTTCAGCCTCATAAATACCTCTCAAGTATTTACAAGATAATATTTTAGCCCAAATATTATCTTGAGAGGTACACCATATCCAATAAAGTTTTACAGCCAAAGCCTACCCAAAAAGAGTTTTCTGTCACAACCTAAGGCCTCCCTCTTGCACCGGTCTACATATAGAATCCCACCTAACCAAACACCATTTAGATTTATCAAGTTTTCTAGAACATAAAAACTATCTTGACAAAGCATCCATGTCCTTGATGAAGTGAGAGGGAGCTATTTGTAAAAAAAATCTATAAATGGGTAGATCTTGAACAACAGATTTTAAAAGCAACACTCTACCTGCAGTAGATAGCCATCCGAAATTCCAGTGATTCACCTTCCTTCTAAACTTATCAATCATAGACTGCCAAGAAGATCTAGGTATAGGGTGATAAGAAATTGGAATACCAAGATAAATGAAGGGGGGAGTCCCAACTTGGAATCTTAGAATACGAGCAATCCTAGCTTGAATAATAGGAGGGGTATTGAAGAATAAAATAGAAGAATTTTCCTCATTAATCAACTATCTAGAAGCACCAAGATATATGTCAAGAGACTATCTAATATTTCCAACTTCCCTGATAGTGGAAATTCCCAAAAAAACCAGTATCATCAACAAATTGAAGGTGGGAAAGAGGTGGCAAACTACTATCCCACTTCCACCCCTGAATGAGACCCTGCATGACTTGAGACTTGAGAAATCTTCCCAACCCTTCCGCCATAATGATAAACAAATAAGGAGATAAAGGATCTCCTTGCCTCAATCCCCTTGAGGCCTCAAACAACTTTGATGGCTCATTATTAACAAGAACATAGAATGAGGAAGAAGAAACACAACTCATCACCCATCTAATCCATTCCTCCTTAAATCCAAAAGCAGTAAGAACTTGATGAAGAAAGGACCATATGACCCGATCACAGGCTTTGGCCATGTCCAACTTAATGAACATATTTTTCTCCTTAGAATTTTCCATCGAGTGAATAGCTTTTGTAGCAATAGCAACCCCATCCAAGATTTTTTTGCTAGCAACAAACCCTCCTTGCTTCTCAGAGATGATTTTGCTCAACCATATCTTCAGCCTCTCAACAATAATTTTTGTGATGATCTTATACACAACATTACAGATAGCAATAGGCCTAAATATATCCAAGGAATTTGCTCCTTATTTTTGGGTATAAGCACCACAAAGGTATAATTTAGGGCCCTTAGCATCTTTTTGTTCTTTTGGGACTCATGGACCACCTCCAAAAGATAAAATTTGATTAAATACCAAAAATCCTGATAAAACTCAATCGGGAATCCATCTATGCCTGAGGATTTTCCTTTTTTCATCTTGAATATAATATTTTATAACTCCTTAAGGGAAATTAGACCCATCAAGTGCTCATTCATCTCTCTAGAAACAATCGTTGGAATACATTTTAGAATAAAATTTTCATTCTCATCATCTGATAGGGAGTCCTCCTTGAAGAGAGAGGAAAAATACCTCTTAGTATCTTCTAAAATATCCCTAAAACAAGAGACCAGGACACCCTAAGAATTCACAAGAGAGGTAATCAGGTTACCATTACGACGAGCCTTAACTGAGTTATAAAATAAGGTTGTGTTCCTATCCCCTTCCTGAATCAAATCTACTTGAGCTTTTTATTTCCAAAAAAATTCTTCCCTCAGTTCCCATTCACCAAGATCTTTTGTAGCCTTAGATTCCTCAACAAGAAGCTCCTTCATGAATCCCTAATTTGTAATATTCCTTGAAGCTTATTCCATCCTCCTCAGAGTTTCCAGCTTAGCCAAGGAAAGGTTCCCAAAATTCAGTCTATTCCATCTCTTCAATTTATATTTTACAAATTGTAGTTTCTTCATAAAGGAATACATAGCGGTGCCATGAGGAGGTTTGTCAGTGGTCTGCCAGCCTTGCATGAATTCATGAAGCTTAGGATCATGAAGCCACATAAGTTGAAACTTAAAGGAGGGATTATTTTTTAGCCCTAACTCCAAAGCAAAGAGTTTGATAGGCCAATGATCAGATCCCATACCCTCCAAAATAATAGAACTAGCACCTCTGTTATTACCCATCCAATAATTGGATATCAAAAACCTATCCAGTCTCTTTGATATGGAAGCTTCTCCACACCTTTTATTGTGCCAAGTAAAGATCCTATTATCTGGCTTGATGTCAACCAAGTTTAGGGTCTGGATATGAGCACTGAAGACAAAAGAAAAAGGCTCGAGATAGTCCACCCCACCATGTTTCTCCTCTAGATAAGTGATAGAGTTGAAGTCTCTACCCAAAATCCATGGGTACAGGGGAACCAAACTTATCACAAAGCAAATTTTCTTCCACAAATTCACTTTACCATTGTAATCAATAGGAGCATAAACATTTGTAAGTAGGATGATTTCACCAGATTCATTATCATGCCCGACCATTGAAATAGACCATCTACTAGAAATCCAAGTAAGAGGGGATATCTTAACCGGATCCCATAAACAAGTGACACCACCAACATATCCACATGCACCAATACACTGGCATTGCCCCCTTATCCACAACTTGGGAGCAATATTGAACATACTATCAATAGCCAATTTAGTCTCCTGAATAAACACAACATCCATAGAATGCAGATGAGCCAAATCATAAATAACTTTTTATCTGGGGATGCTATTCAACCCCCTTACATTCCATGAGAGGATAATAATTTTTGGGGGTTATAAAAATGGGATTCCAATGTTCTCACCAAGCTTGACTCCACAAAATTCTCCCCCATTAACTTAATTTTATCCTGGTCCTTCTTCCGACCCACCTTCATATTCTTATCCGAAAAACTTTTTTTAATTATTTTCTGTTGCAATCCCAACATCGTAGGATTTTTGTAGTCCAAGGATAACTGCATCAGTTCCTGAGTAGGAGAGGGCATAACTAAATTTGTACCACTTTCCAAAATAGTTTCCCTTATAGAGCTCGACCCAACCATGTCCCCTATATTCAGATCCAAAGCTGTTTGTTCTTCATTTAAACCCCCTAGATCTGATTCCTCAAGTCCTCCCTCAAGAAGAGACATATGATTCGGCCTTGTTATATTTGCATTAGTTAGTAATATTTTAGCTATCTCCATGCACTGATCAAGATCATATAATATTTCAAAATGGTTGAGTAGAGCATCTGGCTGGCTATCCTTAAGGTCTTTGTTTGCCCTTCATCCTCTGTTTCAGGATTTTACCGAAACAAAACCTTCCCTATCCTATTCCCCTTATTTTATCGAGGCTTTTCCTTTATCCAAATTTTTTCCAGATCGAGAGGGCCCAATATTTGAAGCCACAAGTGAGACAAACTTAGGGCATTTTCTTTTTATGTGGCCATATTCACGGTAAATCCGACAACGAAATGGAAGAGCTTCATAGTCAAGTTTTTGAACCCATGCATTTTATCCAAATTGTATTTCAATAGAATCTGGAATAGGATTATTTAATTCAATTTCAACACAAATACGAGCAACAGAGATTACCTTTTTATCCATTGTCTATTGTGATGGTCCAACCGGATTCCCAAGCAGAAGGGCAATCTTATGCAAGATATCAGTTCTCCAAAATTCCAATGGGAGCCATGGAAACCACACCCATACTAGAACCCACAATGGCCGCTCCTATGATGGGTTGAAACCCACATGCCAAGGTTTAAGAAAAGTACCACTTGGTTATAGAAATAAGGACCCCCTTCAAATGCTTTGTTATGATATGCAATACTAGAGAAAATCACCATAAAATAGTTATTTGCACTCAACATCACCTCCACATCACCTTCAGGATTCCAAGTCTTCCTAACCCAAGCCTCCACAAAGGGGAGAGAAATTTGGATGCCCAAAAATTTACCAATAAGGGAATGTTTGGTTAGATACTCCACACCTTCCGCCACCGAGTCTATTTGAACCACTAGAACTGGCCTGGCTTCACATCGTTCCAAACATCCATTGTTCTTTAACAAGCGGTTCTAAACATGCACTAGAAAATCCTGTTCCTTCCAGTCATTTTCAGATGAAAAAATATCACAAGCATGCACTCTCTGTGTCGAACCTGATGCCATCACGACATTCCTACAATTTTTTAGACCTCCTCAGAAAGTTGCTACCATCCCCGTAGAGTAGTTTTTCTTCATCAAATCCTAGCAGAGTAGTTTTTACTCATAAAACCCTGGCAGAGTTCCAATGTCTAATTGCCAAAAAAAAAAAAAAACTTTTTCTTGAATCATTGATATTCTTTAAGATTAAATATTTTTTCTTGAGAGCCTTTATAACATGTTTTAGAGGGAGTTACTTGGTAATCTCACTCTTGATTTTCTATTTTTCCAATTTACAATCTTCCTTGGACCTGGTTCAATTCTCAAGTGAAGCCTACACCCTTGGAGAGTCCTATTGAATGCAAGCATCATGTTGGTTGGCCATATCCATGTTAGCTTCCTAATCAAAAAGCTCTACCACCTTCAACTTCAAGAAAATTATTATCCTCCTACATATAGTCTCAAGGAGAACATCCATTGACATGCTACCCTTCTTCTTGGGAGTAGGGTGAAAGCATGAGATTCGGAAGAAAGAAATACTAAGATGCAATGAAAACAAAACTAACTCGATGCTAAACGAATATGCATAAAATAGGACGAATGTAATCGAATCAACCAAACATAAAGGAGAAAGCAAGAGCACAACCCTTTTTATATTAATGTGATTCCAAACTCGGTTACAATCCACTTCCTCCCGTTTTAGGGGCTAGGAGTGTTAGCATGTTTTAGTTACAATCATGATTAGTAGTCCCTCTTCCGCATGCCCACATTTGAAATGGGCGGGCCAAAGTGTTGCCGTCGCTTACGATGATGAATCCTTGATGTTTGCTGCTTCTCCTACGATCAAAGAAACACAAAGGCATTAGTAGCACCTGTAACAAAAGGATAGAGCGTTTGACTTTAGAAATCAATGAGAAATGCATGCAAAAGATTGATTAAACCAGTGAATAAAATAACTCTAATCAACCTGCAACTCTGACAGAGACCCGAAAACATCACCAAAAGGCTACTGCCAGCAAAACAGTTGGTGAATCTGATAGTTGTTACCTGCAAGTTAGTGAAGAACCAAAAATCGACAAAAACATGATAATATTTGATAAGCGGCTTCTGAAATCCGAATTGCAAGCGATCTAAATAGCATAGAGCATAATATAAAATAAACATGTGATAACAGAATAAATTAAAATGAAGCTAAGAGTGTGCGGGGTGCCCGAGCGGGCCGCCCACCGTGGGAATTTGATTTCGGTGCCAATCCACTAGGGAAGGGCCCAAAATCTCTTAGGTTGGGTTGTCGGCAAATTGATGGATTACTGTGGTTGAATGTCGGGTTCTAAGGTCCGGATTCACCCTTTCAATAGCCACCCAATAACCTCTCTTGCGAAAGAGATTACGGGTGTAGAAGAGATGAATCAAAAAGGAGTGCAATCGGGTCTTCAATTTGGTAGCACTTCGTTGCTTGAAATGTCTACCAACTCATCTCCTCTTTTGGGTGGGAAAAGTCCACCATTTTATAGACCCATGGGGTCTCTTTGGAAGGGCACGCAGGGATGCCACGTGGCGGCCATGCCTTCCCAAGAGGGAGGAGACTCCTCCCTGACTTGGGCTTACATGACTACCTTTGTGACAGTCCTCTAACTGCCAATCTGCCCACCTACGTGCGCATGCACGGTAGGAGACAATAATTGACTGTCTTTGACTGTCACTCATTTAATGTCCACTTTTAATGGTTTAATGTTTGCTTTCAAATGTTTTAATGTTTGCTTTCAAATTTTTTAATGTTTGCTTTTGAATGTTTTTAATGTTTGCTTTTGAATGTTTTAATGTTTGCTTAGGCATAAATGCAAATTTTTTGTCGCAATATCACGATGTCGTGATATCGTGACACTAAAAGGGAAACAGGGTGCAGTGGTAAGAGCTATCGCGATATCGTGACAGTCACAATATCGTGATAGTGTGATGTCATGACTGTCACGATATCGTGATAGCACGACATCACGATAGCGCAATATCGTGACTATCGCAATATCGTGACTATCACGACATCACAACCGTTGCAACGTCGCGATATCGCGATTGTCATGATGTCATGACCGTCGTGATATCGCGACTGTCATGATGTCGTGACTGTCATGATGTCACGACCGTCGTAATATCACGACCATCGTGATATCACGACAGGCAGCATTTGCCTAAGTGTTAAAAGTAGTTTTTGCCTAAGTGTTTAAAAGCAATTTTTGCCTAAGCTCAAAACCTAAGCTGGACTTGGAGGATACATTCGATAGTTGGGCCTTCTCACCAGGGAAGGCAAAATAGTCGAAGAAAGCAAATGGGAAATAACCAAAGCACTATCATGTAACCGGATTGGTACCTTCCAAAACTACTGTGTAAGTGGCTAGGACCACTGTTTGACCTCTGAGGGCTGCCCTGAAGGCTGTGTGTGTCAATGCGATCAATGTTTGTAGTCACATAATCGGATTGGTGCTATTTTGGTGTCTATAGATGCCCCTTTTTGGGAAGCGCTGCGGGTGACGCAGTGCTGAGCAAAAATAGATAACCAAAGCACTAATGATTAAGGTTTCTTGGTAACCTAACCAACTTTTGATGCCCCAAGTATGGAAAGGGCATGCATTCTTGAATCCTTGCTTTTGACGAGCTAAGGAATTTGATTTCAAGTGTTAACCTATTTTGGTGAGGTGTGACTTGAGCTTGGACATTGATCGGTCATGATTAGGCAAAGGGCGCAACCTTTTGTCCATAGGGGAACCTTGTGTTCATGCTTCGGGAATGCCAAGTGTTTGATCAATTTGATTGCTGCTTGTTTACTGCCCCAAGCAGGAGCGTGATTGTCTTTGTCAATGATTCTTTGAATGCATGTCATTACTTTGATTGGGTGTGTGCTTGTTTATTGGTGACTAAGTGTGACTACCCCCTCAAGCGACGAATCGATGAGGGAATGACCTTCATGAGAAAAATGACGAGTCGCTTGACCCAAGATGACTTATGCGAGGGTGCCTTTAGATGTTTTCCATTTAAAGCTTAAGCAGTTTCCTGACATTTGGACCTATTTTTGGTGGGTGTTAACCCTTTTGGTGATGCCATAATGGGGTGAAATCATCGAAAACCCATCTTCCCATGGAGCTGTCCGGCTATGGTAGCCTTCTTGGGGAAGTAGGAGAGTGACAATTTGAGCCCCGACATTGATTTTCTATGCCAAGAGGTTAAGTGCAAGAGCACTTGTGTCCGACAATGCTTATTGCTATGTTTTTGTGTTGCATTTTTGTGATGTTTTTGTTGCTTTGATTTTCTTGCTTTGTGTATATGTCATGATTTTATGTTATGCACAATGATTGATGTTGATGGATGCATGCTACTTTATATTGATGTATGCACATGGTATGATAAATACGAATGTTTTTTATATATATGTGATATGCAAAATGTAATGGATGAAATGAATTTGTGTTGTTTGGTTAGGGCACCATAGACTGTTTAGGACTTTGTGATTTTGTTTTTATGCGATTGCTGTAGTGGATGACTTTGTATGTATACATGTGGTTTTTCTTTTTTTGTATTTTTTGATGGTAATGTGATGATGAAAAGTAGCGCAGTGGGTTAAAAAATGTAGCTAAGGTTTTCTGAGACTCAGACGGTTTTAACTCACTAGCCACGATTGTACTTTATCTTACAAGACTTTTGAACAAGGTATGAATCGGACTTGTTTTTGACCAAGCTATCTCACATCCCTGTGTGTGCAATTGAGTTAATTTATGTGGTATTTTTCAGGATACCGCTAGTGCCAGATGGGCTTTCAACCGAACTCGTACTGAGGATCACCTAATTAGCTCCACTAACTCCTTTGTTGTATTTAGTTAGATTAATCTACGGTGTTATCCAGGATACCATAAGCTAGCTCATACTTATGCAAACATTGGTCTGCACACATGCAAAGCGAATGTGACAGACATATCGTCATGCGGGTAGGATACCACCATTGCCAGATAGGCTATCAACCAAACTCGTAATGAGGATCACCTAGATGGTTTTCGAATGCTGAGAATTCTAGGGATTCAAGTTTAGGATATTTGTTGGCTGAATGATTTAGAAATTTGCTCATCTATATAGTGATGAAGATCACTATTTATTTTCTATTAATTCTTTTTGAGCAAGGATTTTGAATAGTAGTGATAACCACTGTTATTTGATTTTGTATTTTGAGTATTGTGAGTTTGGGCTGGTGAGTGGCCTTGATCCTTGTGGACTTGGGGATGACTATGCATCCTTTGCAGGGACGTGTAGTACGAATCCTTACAACGTTGGGAACCAAGGGGGTGATGGAGATTATGGAGTAAGGGCATTGATATTTTAGGCCTTGGGGATGACTACCCATCCTGGTTAGGGGCGGATAGTACGAATCCTTACAACTTGGAGACCAAAGGTGAATGGAAAGTGTTAGGATGATGATTTGTTGGAATTTTATTTGTGAATGGTGTTGATCCATTTTGGGTATTGGGGATTACTACCCATCCTTGGTAGGGACGTGTAGTACGAATCCTTACAACTTTGGGAACCAACTATGATTGGGATTTGGTAGTGGTAAAAACCACTATTTATTAAGGTGAATGGATAGGAAACAACTCATATTTTTGTCAATTCTCAGCATTCTGGAACCATTCGCACAGGGGGATGAGCAAGATAACCGTTTCACTTATGGTGACCTGGATTACTGCGCAGGTTTCATCTTTCGTTCACACAACTTGGGAATTTTTTAAGTGTTTTAATTTGTGTTGGGATGTTACGTAACAAGACATATTTCAAGTGTAACTCTACCTTCGTAAAATTTGTCTGTCTCGGTACATTACGTAGCTAAAGAGCAAACTGATGACTAAATCATGAAAAATCTTGATATATTAAAAGACCACTGACTCTAGTGTGGTAAAAAGCAATGCATGGTGTTTTTGTTGGTTTTGTAAAATGGAACAATGTGGAACAAGATGGACTAGCAGAGCAATTACAACCTATGGTGCCTTTGACTCGTACGACCACAAATATGCAATGTATGGATGCAATGCTTTAATGCAGCTATGTATTTTTGTATTTTTGATGGATTTATTTTTGTGAATATGAAGATGAGGTGCGAGAAGAGCTCTCTATTGATGAATTTGAGTATGCCTAGAAATGAGATGCAATTTTTTTTTTTTTGATGATTTTTGAATTTTAACTTTTCTTATTTTAACCAAGCAATTGTGGAAATCCTTGGAGCATTTTGGGATTGACCAAGCGATTTTAGGGATCCTTGGAGCATTTTTGGGATTTCCCAAGTGATTATAGAATCCTTGGAGCATTTTTGGGATTGACCAAGCGATTTTAGGGATCCTTGGAGCATTTTTGGGATTGACCAAGCGATTATAGAATCCTTGGAGCATTTTTGGGATTTGACCAAGTGATTGTGATAATCCTTGGAGCATTTTTGGGATTTGACCAAGCGATTGCGATAATCCTTGGAGCATTTTTGGGATTGACCAAGCGATTGTGATAATCCTTGGAGCATTTTGGGATTGACCAAGCGATTGTGATAATCCTTGGATCATTTTTGGGATTGACCAAGCGATTTTAGAGATCCTTGGAGCATTTTGGGATTGACCAAGCGATTTTAGATATCCTTGGAGCATTTTTGGGATTGACCAAGCGATTGCGATAATCCTTTGAGTTTTTGGGGTTTTTACCAAGTGATTGTGATAATCCTTGGAGATTTTTGGTTTGGATTATGGCTGTTCAGGGGATAGAGGTACCCCCAGCTTGATGGTCTTTACACTTCGGATCTGGCTCTAGGGGAACGGGCACAAACGGATCTGCCCTATGTGTGGAGATGAGGACAGGGTCCACCCTCGGTACTGATGTTGCTATGGGATCTCTGTGCGAAAGTTGATCTCGATATGCCCAAAGTGGTGGATGTAACGCTTGGTCCCACTATGGTGGGTTAACATGCCACTCATGCCCTAGTATTATGTTTATCTATTGACATGCTTCATCAATATTTATGGGATGTCGATGTTGTTGCATGTGATTGCTGTGGGCTATCTCTGTTTTAGCCTCACCTTCGACCAGTGGGTACAGCTCATCAAAATCTATAGATTCTGAGACATGGAGGACTGCATCATTAGGTAGCCTTACGGTTAAATGTTGATCCTCTTTGAAAGGAGCCTCATGTAAGTTGGGCCTTGGGAGCTCCAAAATCTTGGTCTCTATCGACTCTAAGTGCTCTAGTGCTTTGCATGTATCGGGAGATTTGAGCTCCTCCTCTTTGGTTGGTTCTTGTTGAGGAACTTGGGGCTTATGGAGGGGTGGCCAGATAGCACCCCCCATGCCTTGGTAGGGTAGTTCATCCCGCTCTTCTTCTCGCTCTAATTCCTTAGAGGCTTCTTGATGAATTTCTAAAGGTGGCCCATAAACCTGAGTGGGTTCCTGATGAAGGTGCCCATCATTGGTTATAGGATTAGCCTCCCGCTCATGTCTATGAGGCATCGGGGGTGGTGCTTGATGAGGTCATAGAGACTTGTCTCGTACTCGGGGGTTGTGCCTCTCATAATGTTTTACCTTATGTGTGTGAGGGGTTGGAGTCCTCTCCTGCATAGTGTGTTGGAACAACTCATCCTTCTGGTGGTGAAGGTGCTCTTTATTTAAAAGATACCATTGCTCTAACTATTGTCGTTCTAGCTCAAGTTGCATAAGTTGCATCCGATGTGCGAAATTCTTGACAGATTCTAAGATAGTTGGTCTTATCGCCTCATGTCTAGAAGGCCTAGATGCCTCTCCTAGATATCTATCTCGGTCGTAGTGATCCAAGATCTCTATAGGCCACCTCCATCTATTGGAGGTAGTGGCATTTAGCTGAAGCTCTGGCCTTAGTAGGTGATCCTGATAGCTAGCATTTGCAGAGGCATCTTGCTCCTACGATGTACATTGTTCTTGAGGAAGGTAAGGGTTTTCCTCTTGCTCTTTTTCATAAGTGAAAAAGGAACGGGTGGAGTTGGCTCACCCCTCCTGAGGAGCCTTGTGCTCTAGATTCATCCTTGTAGTCCTAACAACTAGAGGGGGTGAAGGAGGGATAGTGTAATGATGTGGTTCCTCTCGTTGAACCCTATGTTGACCTAGCGCTTCATCACGCGGTGACCGCTCATAGCGAGCATCTAAGGGAGCTCTCCTATGACTATACCCCTCATGGAAGGGTGTGTGTTGAGTGCTATGCTGAACAGGAGTGCTCCTTGAAGAGGTGCCCCTATAGTTCCATTCCGTTGGGGCATGGAGGGGACTGCCTTGTGTGTCAAGCCGCCAAGGTGGTATGACCAAATCCTTGGGGCTATACTGGAGGTGACTTGTGCCTCGTTGGATATTCCCCATAGCATCCACCTGTGATTGAGCTTGGCTATGGGTGAGCACCATTGTGGTGCTCTTCTACTAGCTAAGCAGATTTTTATCTTGTTTATGATGATTTTTTTTTGTTACACTAAGCAAAAATGAACACACACATACACAAACGGTGATTATCTCTTTTAAATATTTAATAGTGTGTCCTAAACTGGTTTAGTGCATTTTGATGTTTTTTTTTGTTTTGCAAGTTTTGAAGAACGTTTTAAATGCAGAATGTTGGGTCATGACTCCCATAAATGGTCGCCCCTTCAATATACCATTGTCGAATCGATATACCAACCTCTCTATATACCCGCCCTTACGAGAGGGAAACTATAGGTACGTGAGAGCAAATGGTACGTGGAACATATGCGGTATGAAAGCGGGGATTTTCTTGTTAATGACACCTACCATAGAAGACTTATCCTCGCATGCATGGGAATCACCCCAGTGACACTCGGTCAGCTTTCATCAGGATTTACGCCTAACAATAGTGACAATCGAGGTGATGGATGCAAAATCAAGCCAAGGTGGTGATGAAATCCACCGATGGTCTTGATCAAGGGCTGGGGTTTTACGACTAGCTCCTTGGTTTAATTTTACCACGTGATGTGTGTGGGGTTCATTTTATTTAATGAAAATGAAACAAGCATAAACAACTTTCCCTAAGCAAGTAAAAGTTGACAGAAAAATAGAAACATAAAATAATAATAAAAAAAAAATGACAGGTACAGTTTTGGAACCTTACCTCTTTTCTGCTCAAATCGGCTGTCTTTTTTTTATCTTCGGCTCTAAAAATTTTCAAACAAAAAATTACAGTACAGTAATCATCGTAGGAAAAGACGAATTACAGTCTGCTTTTTTTTTTAAAGGTACCTATCAAGCACAGAACAAAAAATATCTGATCAGTTTCTTGATCTTAAAACCAGGGAATAGTCCCACCGTGATCGCCACTGAAAGCATGAGATTCCGGAAGAAAGAAATACTAAGATGCAATGAAAACAAAACTAACTCGATGCTAAACGAATATGCATAAAATAGGACGAATGTAATCGAATCAACCAAACATAAAGGAGAAAGTGAGAGCAGAGCCCTTTTTATATTAATGTGATTCCAAACTCGGTTACAATCCACTTCCTCCCGTTTTAGGGGCTAGGAGTGTTAGCATGTTTTTAGTTACAATCATGATTAGTAGTCTCTCTTTCCGCATGCCCACATTTGAAATGGGTGGGCCAAAGTGTTTCCGCTGCTTATGATGATGAATCCTTAATTTTTGCTGCTTCTCCTACGATCAAAGAAACACAAATGTGTTAGTAGCACCTGTAACAAAAGGATAGAGCGTTTGACTTTAGAAATCAATGAGAAATGCATGCAAACGATTGATTAAACCAATGAATAAAATAACTCTCATCAACCTGCAACTCTGATAGAGACCCGAAAACCTCACCAAAATGCTACTGCTAGAAAAACAGTCGATGAATCTGATCGCTATTACCTACAAGTTAGTGAAGAACCAAAAATCAACAAAAACATGATAATATTTGATAAGCGGCTTCTGAAATCCAAATTGCAAATGATATAAATAACATAGACCGTAATATAAAATAAACACGTGATAACAGAATAAATTAAAATGAAGATAAGAGCGTGCGGGGTGCCCGAGCGGGCCACCCACTCTGGGAATTTGATTTCGACGCCAATCCACTAGGGAAGGGCCCAAAATCTCTTAGGTTGAGTTGTCGACAAATTGATGGATTACTATGGTCAAATGTCGGGTTCTAAGGTCCGGATTCACCCTTTCAATAGCCACCCAATAACCTCTCTTGCGAAAGAGATTACGGGTGTAGAAGAGATGAATAAAAAAGGAGTGCAATCGGGTCTTCAATTTGGTAGCACTTCGTTGATTGAAATGTCTACCAACTCGTCTCCTCTTTTGGGTGGGAAAAGTCCACCATTTTATAGACCCATGGGGTCTCTTTGGAAGGGCATGCAAGGATGCCATGTGGCGGCCATGCCTTCCCAAGAGGGAGGAGACTCCTCCCTGACTTGGGCTTACATGATTGCTTTTGTGATAGTCCTCTAACTACCAATCTGCCCACCTACGCGCGCATGCACAACAGGAGAGAATAATTGACTGTATTCGGCTGTCATTCGTTTAATGTCCACTTTTAATGGTTTAATGTTTACTTTCAAATGTTTTAATGTTTGCTTTCAAATGTTTTAATGTTTGCTTTTGAATGTTTTTAATGTTTGCTTTTGAATGTTTTAATGTTTTCTTAGGCATAAATGCAAAGTTTTTGTCGTGATATCGCGACGTCGCGATATCACAACACCAAAAGAGAAATAGGGTGCAGTGGTAAGAGCTATCGCGATATCGTGACAGTCGCAACATTGTGATAGCACAACATCGCGACCGTCATGATATCACGATAGCGCAACATCGTGACTATCACGATATTGCGATCGTCACGATATCGCGACAACACGACATCGCGACTGTCACGATGTCGTGACCGTAGCGATATCGTGATAGGCAACATTTTCCTAAGTGTTAAATTTGCTTAAGTGTTTTAAAGCAATTTTTGCCTAAGTGTTTGAAAGTAGTTTTTGCCTAAGTGTTTAAAAGTAGTTCTTGCCTAAGCTCAAAACCTGAGCTGGACTTGGAGGATACATTCGATAGTTGGGCCTTCTCACCAGGGAAGGCGAAACGGTCGAAGAAAGCAAACGATAAATAACCAAAGCACTATCATGTAACAGGATTGGTACCTTCCAAAACTATTGTGTAAGTGGCTAGGACCACTGTTTGACATTTGAGGGCTGCTCTGAAGGCTGTGTGTGTCAATGCGATCAGTGTTTGTAGTCACATAATTGGATTGGTGCTGTTTTGGTGTCTATATAGGGTACACATCATGGGAATCCTTTGAATCATTACCAAAATATCTTATTTTCATGTCTTGATATTTAGAAATTATTTCCCCCATTATCTTAGAAAATTTTGGTTTCTCCTCACCTCTTGAGGCTTCTTTCCCTTAGGTTCCCACATGAATTTCCTAAGAAAGCCCTTATTTGTGATAACATGCTTAAATACTATTAAGAGTAGATCCTGGTGCAAATAAGCCAAAGTTTTATCATGGTAGACTACATCAATAGTTTTCTCTAATGATCTCAAAATAAAGGAAGAAATATTTATTTTTTGACCTCTCCAAAGATAGTTCAAAAAATCAAAGTGGAAAATTTTAACAATTGAGGGCTTTTAGTATAGAGTAATATAATATGTAATAGGTAAGACTACACAATTCCATGACAATGGTAGAGACTCCCACTCCACCCCATTTCATTCCTTGCGTGGATGCTCATTAGTGTCAAAAAATCTCTCTATCTCCCTAGCTAAAGAGTGTTTTCCTTGAGAATGCACTCACCTTTTGCATCATAACTAGTGATATTTTCCAATATTGTTATATTAATAGTAATGTTATATCCAAAATCCCTAACTTTACCTGTAGACCAAGAATGGGAAATTTTATTGGAGAGTTCCATATCATATTTTTTTAAATTTTCTAAAGAATCTCCAAAGGCCTCCCTTCTCCAGAATATCTTGGACCTCTTTATCTAGACTTAAGAGTAATGGTTTCAATCTCAGACTCTTTTCTTCCATATTCAAAACATCATGCCCTAGATAAACCCCTCATAAAAAGATAAATTCCACTTAACTTTTGAGTATAAATAAGAGTATAGGTGGGAGGGAGCATGGGCCCCTCATGATCCTACATAATTACCACACAATATTACATTCATTTCACCTAGAGGATGTCCTAGGGAAAAATGATATTTTCCAAACCAACCCCATCCCATTGGAACTTGTATGAACATGCAATATCACATCCACATTAAACCAACCTTTTAGAGCTGACATATAACTCATGTCACAATGATTAGCAATAAAATTTAAAATCATAAAAATAGGTAATAAGGGAATGGTGGACTGAAGAAAATCTAAATTTCCATGGCTTTCCATGATAATCACCTTATATTTTCTAGCGATTTAAGGATTCCCCTTCTTAGATATAATCATGGTCTGAAGAATCTTGTGACTTTTATCCCTACATGAACTCCTTTGAAATTGCATACTTTTATATTCCTCCCTTTTGTTCCTTTCCCTTGAAGTGATCCTCTCTAGACATTGATGGATTTTTAAACCTTAATAGTAACATAAAACTCATAGGATAAATATCATAATATCAAATACAATATAGCCATAATATAGATGAATATGATAAGAATGAAACTTATAGACTTAGAGAACATAATTTATAGAATTGTATTACGTAAAAAATGTGTACATCAATTTATGGAGCTTTGTGTCCATAATATAGCTTTACAAAAATGACCTTTGAGTTTCTTATCTTGCCACCTATCTAAAATACTCTTAATATTTTTATATATTAAATAATGTAATATACTCTAATACCCCTTGTATTACATTATTTGGTGTGATTTTCTCTTGATCTAAGAGTGATATTTGGTAAAATGACATTGAATTTCAATATATTTGGTTCATTCATGTATAATTGGATTTTTTGTCAAATTTAATACTCCTTGATTATCACAAATTATTATTGTTTAAGTTCTTTTTATTCCTATGTATGACAGTATGTATTGTAACCATAATGTTTCATAAGTTTCATCCTTTGCCATACAATATTATACTTTTGTAAATGAAAGTGCTACTACATGTTGTTTTTTAGTGTACCATGTTATTGGTCCTAAACCAAGATAAAAAAATGTATCTTGATGTTGAATTTATATCATTTATATATCCAACATAATCAAAATTATATATATCCTTGTAAACAAAAATTCATATCATAATTTTTATATGTAAGTCCATATTATATAGTCCTATTGATATATTGTAATATCCTTTTTGTATCTTTTGAAAGACATTATCTAGGTTCTTGCATGAATATTGAGAGACACTTTACAACAAAAACTATATCCAACCATGTATTTGTTAAATATTAGAGACTTAAAATTAACTTACAATATGTTGTCATTAAAACAAAAGATATTTCATCATATGTAGATAATCAGAGTCCTTGTTCTATAGGTGTACACTAGGTTTATAATTTTTTATTTTTTATTTCTCAAATAAATATTTGGCATACATTATTTGTGTTATTGTAATATTATCTTTATTTTGATGCATTTCTAAACCATGGTAATAATACATTAGTTCCAAATCAGTCATCTCAAAATTCTTTTCAATATCCCTTTCAAACTTCATTTATGAAACCCCTTGAACTTCAAATAATTACTATATCATTAAAGATATAGTACAAGTATTATTATATCATTTCCAACCATTTTTATATAGAGATTTGGATCTGACAAGCCTTTATTAAAGTTACGTTGTAATAAATAATTATTAATCTTTATATAATATGCTCTTGAGTCTTGCTTTAGACCATAAAAGCATTTTTTAAATTTACAAAATTTGTGTTATTTTCCCTTCATCACAAATTCTTTTAGTTGTGACACATAAAATTCTTCTTCAAGATCACCATTAATAAATGCACTTTTTACATTCATTTGATGAAGTTTCCATCAATGATGTGTTGCTAAAGCACAAATTATTTTTACAGTAGTCATTCTTGTTGTAGGTGCAAAATTTTCTTCATAGTGAATTCCTTCTATTTGAGTATATTCCTTTTCTACTAGTTAAGCCTTGTACTTGTCAAGTGAACCATCTTGTTTATAGTTGATTTATTAAACCCATTTACAGCCAACTATTTTATTTTTTGGAGCTATCTCAATATATTCCATGTTTTATTTCTAAAAAAAGATGTATATTCTTATTCTATAGCCAACTTCCATTTTGGATGATTAAAATCCTGAAGTGTTGTTATAGGTTCTTATATTTGATATTTTTTTTATATTTGAATATCTAAGTGTATTTCTAAGCCATAGAGGTTCTTTTATTTGTAAATTAAAAAATTAAACTATATTTTCATTTTGTTCATCTTGAAAATTTTATTCTATATTTTCATTTGATGAGTCTTCTTCAAAAAAAATAGAACTTTTGAATCAGCTTTTTATTCTTTAATAGCATGTTTGATTATTTTATCAAATGCTACATCTCTACTTATATAGATTTTATTTATTGTTGGATCAATTATTCTATATCCTACAAATTCATCATCATAACCAATAAATATACCACACAATTTTTCATCTATATATATATATATATATATATATATATATACATATGTATATATATACATATATATATATATATATATATACATATATATATATATATACATATATATATACATATGTATATATATATACTACATATGTATATATATATATATATAAATACATATGTATATATATATATATATACATATGTATATATATATCATATGTATATATACATATGTATATATATATACATATGTATATGTACACATGTATATGTATACATATATATATATATATATATGTATACATATACATGTATATATACATATGTATATATATATATATACATGTATATGTATACATATATATATATATATATATATGTATACATATACATATATATATATATATATATATATATATATATATATATGTATATATATATATATATATATATATATATATTATACTCTTTTGTGTATAATCTTTTGATACATATATATATATATATATATGTATATATATACATATATATATATATATATATGTATACATATACATATATATATATATATTATATATATATATATATATATATATATATATATTGGAATATGCATTTAAGTCTTGCATACAACAATTCTTAATCACTCTATAGTTGGATTTTGTCCTAACCATACTTCTTCAAGTGTAACATTCTTGAGTATTGTTGTAGGTAATATATTCTACGAGTATACAACTATTTTAGCTACCTTTGCCTAATACTAAAGATAAATATGAGATTCTTTTATCATAAATCTAAGCATCTCCATGTTCGATTTCCTCTGCAATACCATTTTTTTAGGGTGAATATGCTCAATTAATTTATCTTTTTATTCTATATTCTTCTAATATTAGATTGAATTTTTTTGACAAAAATTTACCTCCTATATTTGAGTGAAGACTCTAATAGTTTTCCCTGATTCTTTTTCAACTATGATTTTAAATTGTTTAAATTAACTAAATGCTTTATATTTGAATTTCATAAAATATACCCACATTTTTTGGAATAGTCATCAACAAATAGTTGAAAAAATTATGTCCTCTAATACTAATAATATTCATTAGACCACATAAATCGCTATATATTAATTCTAATGGTTTTTGAGCTCTATGTTGGCGAAGTGCAGAAGTTATTATATGTTGTTTTCCAGCTAGACATTTTGGATAAACTAGAGATTCCCAAGAGAGATTTGGTAATCCTTTTACCATTTTATATTTAGTCATTTTAATTAATTATGATGCACTTTTATGTTTGTCTTTTATGCCAAATCTCTTTTTTTTCATACATTCCTACTAAAAGAACCGGTTTTTTTACTATATCTATAGTAAACAAAATATCTTTATAAGATCTTGAAGCTATTATTCTTCCTTTCTTGATAATATGACATTGTTTTATTCCTTTTATAACTTTAAATTCTACTTCCAAATTTTGATCCGTAATCTAAGAAAATATAAAAAATAACACAACACATTGTTAATTGCTCCTATTCCATTTGTTATATTAAATAGAACATCTCCTACTCCTTTGTCTTCATAAGTCACACTATCTGCTATAACAACTAGCTTCTCATGTTTTCACAAAAAGTATTATATTGTTTGTTTCCAACCATTTGTGTATTGGCTCCTAAATATATGTACCAATAATCCATAATAGCTTCTAGAGTAGAAAACCTTATATCTCCCTAATTTTTAGGAATTAGGAAAATGAATTTTACAAATTTTATTTTCCTAAGTTTGATGTTGAATACCTTTTAACTCATACATAACTAATTTGCAAAAAATTCAATAATCTTGTATTTCAAAAAAATATAAAATCAGATAAATTTAAAAATTATCTAAGAAATAAAAAACTATTAAAAAATATTATAACTCCAATATTATAATAAATTATATTACTATCCTACTTATCCCTACATTAATAAATATTAATAATTAATGATAAAATACTTATCACTAATTTTTCATTAATCAACCTTAGTAAAATATTGTAATAAATCTCCACCTTATAACTTCTAAACTTAATAAACTAAATAAGATTTATAAATCCTAGAAACTTATTACTCCTAAGGTTTTAATAACCACTCTTTCACAAAACCTTATTACTCCTAAAAACAACTTATCACTTTGAAAATTTAAACTTAAAAAAAAAAAACTAATTACCTCAAAAACATCATGCATGACTTTTCTTTTTCTCTATTGTAATTCTTTGAATGCTCAAAAAGAGACTCGTACAAATTTCTTTAACCAACATGCTTGAGTGCTATGTGTCTCTAGAAATGATTCACTTTTTGGCATTTGAGTTTTGATTCAAATGTTACTTTATTCAACATTTAGGCTTTAATTTATTTGTCAGGAATTATCTACCAAATGGATCATAGGCATTACAAGAAGCATTACATTTTTGAAACCTGGTGATATATATTCCTTTCTCCAATGTTATATTTCTCCTTGTAATCAATGTTTCTTCTCTATAAAACTAAACTCTTGGACTTCCAATAGATTGCTACATAAGTTCTTAGAATTTTTTCAAATTTTTAGACATCTCAAATGCTATAGTGAATTATCTTTAGCTTTGGTTTCACCTTAACATGTTTTTTTGACATATGTTACTCGATGATGTGCTTTACGTAGTTTTGCTCAATGTTACAATATGCTTGGAATTATTGCTAAATTTTGTCCTTAGTGTTACATTTTAGTGTTGTGCTATGGCTATGTGCTATGGTGTTGAATGATATCTTACTATCTTATATTACCATCTATTATATTTTCTTCCTTCTACCTATTCTACATCAAACTTGGTATATAATCATAGTAAGGATGGTATTATTAGTATCATCCATAATCTCTTGGTTATTACATGACTTCTCTATGAGTGCTATTCTTTATTCTAATATCTTTGACGACCTTCAAATCATAGAAGTCTTCTCTATAAGCATTATCTTGTCTTTACCTCTTTGTATGCATAAAACTTGGTCCTATGTACTACTTTGTATGCTTATACCTTGTCATTTTATGTTGTACTACTTTGAATACTTAGACATTGGCCCTTTATGTCCAATTGCTCTCAAATGATCTCTAGCCTTATTTATCAAGCTTATTTTCTATGGACCTTAAGCTTGTTGTAATATTATCTTCTTCAAATTTATATCTTTAATCTTTATATGGTTGCCTCTATCAATCCTTTTTTTCAAGGTTAATATATAATGATCTAAATATTTCATTTATTCCAAGGTCTTTCTTCAATACGTGAAATCTCTTTTATGTCAAGGTCTCACTTCAAGACCTAAAATATTCTATCAAGGTCAATTTCTATGTGACCTAAAACTTCAATATCTTGAAAGCTTGATTAATCTCTAAAACTAATATCAAGTGTTGGATATTTCCCAGAAATGATCAACTATTTTTAAGTTGATTCACCTTCCAATATAT
Source organism: Wollemia nobilis (assembly GCA_028583015.1). Taxonomy (NCBI): domain Eukaryota; kingdom Viridiplantae; phylum Streptophyta; class Pinopsida; order Araucariales; family Araucariaceae; genus Wollemia; species Wollemia nobilis. The sequence goes on along the minus strand of JAQPPZ010001220.1, from coordinate 2,475,643 downwards.
ATGAGTCCTCATCCTCACTAGTTATATTTCAACCATAGAAAGACTCTATAGTTGAGTCTTGGTCTTCACTAGTTGTTCCTCCAACCATAAAAATACTCTAGCCTTTCTACTCACTTCAATAATAGAGTCCAAGTCTAACTACATTTAAAATAGATAGACTCTAAATCAATTTTATCAAACTAGATAAAATTAAATTTTGTATGTAGCTAAATAAATTCAACTTGTGCAAGAAACTACTCATAGTAGCTTTGATACCACTAATGGTTTTTAAGCCTTAATACTAACATAAAATTCATAAGATAAATATCATAGGATCAAATATAATATATCCACAATATAGTAAGATGAAGATGATAAGAATGAAACTTATAGACTTAACAAGAGAGAACATAATATATAGAATTCTATTATGTAAAAAACTTGTACATCAAGTTATGGAGATTTGTATCCATAATATAGCTTTATAAAAATGACCTTTGAGTTTATTATATTGCCACCTATCTAAGATAATATTGATATTTTCATATATCAAATAATATAATATACTCTAATAGAAACCATTTCAACCCCCATTGAATATATCATAAAAAATATCCAGGAATATGTAAATGTTACCCACAAGATCATCGTTAAAATGACTTACCAATTTGTTTCTCATTTTTTATGATTAATAAGATTTGATGGGGGAAATATCTATCCCAAATTTTGTACCCCTCCTACAAAACTCTCATATTTATCATGTAATCTGCTCCCTTATTTCCTTCTCTCTATATATGAACAAACACTACAATGTCTAAAAGGCTTAGTTTTTATCAAATTTTATCCATCATTATAAATAGGTTCCAACTTACTTCTAATTTCTCTTTCATTATTTTTATGAGGTTTAAGGAATCCTCTTCAATGATTACTTTTTTGATCTAAATAGAAACCAATAGATTTATTCCTAGAAACAAAGGATAGATCTCCAAAAAATGGTTGGACTAGTCCCGTAAAGCTTCAACAAAATCTCTCACTAAATCTTACTTTTCATTTTTTATTATACCTCCAACCCTAGTTAGCCTAGGATTTCCCTTTTTCACTCCATAAAATTTTAGATTAAGTGATCCAAATGGAGGGGGTTTCCATTTGGATTGTTATCTAATACTATTTACAAAGGGATTGGTTCAAGATCCCAACCTGCAACTACCAAAATCTCTTATTCTAAATTCTTGGATCCTCTCTAGTTAACCAATTTAACATTTTTGGAGTAATAGATATAATCTTGTTGTCCATAGTAAGACTCTTTATTCTTACCTTTAAATATATAGTTATTTCATTCTTCCTATATCCCCTAAATGAAATAAAAAAGACTAAAATTTTATAAAATTTTCTACCTTATGTTGAGCAAGATGCAGTGACAGTATTGTCATTGTTGTCAATATAGTCAGATAGATCGTTTGATACAGTGGATAGGAGTTTAGAGGTTATTCAGAGTATGTACAGTGAAGTTAAATTCTTATGAGGATGTTTTTGATGTTTAGGTAAAGTTGTTACAGGTTGTCCAAGAAGACCAAAGTGGCCCATATGCAAAAGATAAAAGAGAAACGAAAAAGCAAAAGAAAAAAAGTGTCATGATATCATGACATGTTGCATTTTTGTGGCCAAAAGAGAAGAGAAAATGCAAGGAGAAAAAGTGTCGTGATATCATGACATGTTGCATTTTCGTGGCCAAAAGAAAGAGAAAATGCAAGGAGAAAAAGTGTCGCGATATCGCGACATGTTCTATTTTCGTAGGCCAAAGCTAAGAGAAAGAGCAAGGAGAAAAAGTGTCGCGATATCCCGACATGTTGTATTTTCGTGGGATCAAGCTAAGAGGAAGAGCAAGGAGAAAAAGTGTTGCGATATCGCGACATGCTGTATTTTCGTGGGCCAAAGCAAAGAGAAACAGCAAGGAGAAAAAGTGTCACGATATCGCGATATGTTGTATTTTTGCGGTCCAATGCAAAGAGAAAGAGCAAGAAGGAAAAAGTGTCGTGATATCGTGACATGTAGCATTTTTGTAGTCCGATGCAAAGAGAAAGGTAGAGAAAGAAAAAGTGTTGTGATATCACAACATGTCACATTTTTGCGACTCAAAAAGGGCAGGAAGGTAGAGAAAGAAAAAGTGTCACGATATCATGACATGTCGTATTTTCACGACTCAAAAAGGGCAGGAAGTCAGAGAAAGAAAAAGTGTTGCGATATCGCAACATGTCGCATTTTCGCAACTTAAAAAGGGCATGCAGGCAGAGAAAGAAAAAGTGTCACGATATCGCAACATGTCACATTTTCATGACTCAAAAAGAGCAGACAGACAGAGAAGCAAAAGTGTCACGATATCGCGACATGTTGTAGTTTCGCCAAAAGAACAAAGTAGTTGATAGTGCATTTGATATTAGTGATGAACACCAGGATGGTGAAACTAAATACTACATAGTGACGTGGACCCATAAGGAATATTTAATGATTTGAAATCATTTAATATGGTCGTTACACGTGGAAAGAAGTGGACACATGCCCATGTGGAGAAAACGAATAGTCATGGAAAGAAACAGACGCATGCCCATGTGGAGAAAACGAACAGTCGTGGAAGGAGAAAATGAACAGTCGTTAAAATAGAAATGAAAAGCCTTTTTGGAAACCAAAACGCATGCATGCACAAAGGAGAAAACGAATAGTCATGAAGGAGAAAACGAACAGTCATGAAGGAGAAAATGAACAGTCATGGTAGAAGAATATGGTGTCAATTCTTTGCATGTAATGTGTTTAACGAAATGCCTACTCTATATATACAAAAGGAGTTACATAAAGAAGGAGTTACAATTGACAAGTGGCACATGAGAATATGAAAGGAGTTACAACTGGAGTTACAAAGAGAAAGGATGGTTATAAAAGGAGTGTTGCTTGGAGAATTTTAATGGGGATTTTATCTTATGAAGAGAGCAAGAGGAGAGCGAGAGGCGAGCGAGAGGCGAGCGAGAAGGGTGTGTGTTGTGTGAATTGTGGGCGATGTTGAGTAAGCAATAGACCAGTCAGGGTCTTGTAAAAGTAAAGGCATTTATATGTCAATATTCTAGTTTCAAAATTGAAGTCCAAGTTGGTGCTCCTTTCTGTTGATGCAAAAAAATTAGGGGTTGGTGCTCCTTTTAGTTGGTACTGGTAAATCAAGGGTTGGTGCTCCTTTCTATTTGTGTAGATAAATTAGGGGTTGGTGCTCCTTCTAGTTGGTGTTAGTAAATCATGGGTTGGTGCTCCTTTCTATTTGTGTAGATAAATCAAGGGTTGGTGCTCCTTCCAGTTGGTGCTGGTAAATCAGGGGTTGGTGCTCCTTTTTGTTTGTGCAGATAAGTCAGGGGTTAGTGCTCCTTCTATTTGGTGCTGGTAAATCAGGGGTTGGTACTCCTTTTTGTTGGAGCAGATAAATTAGGGGTTGGTGCTCCTTCCAGTTGGTGCTGGTAAATTAGGGTTGGTGCTACTTTTTGTTTGTACAGATAAATCAGGGGTTGGTGCTCCTTTCTGTTGGTGCAGATAAATCAGGGGTTGGTGCTCCTTCCAGTGGTTACTGGTAAATTGATTGTAAAGTTGTTGCTTTACAAAGGTTGGATTTGGATGGGAGTCCAAATAGTCAATTTTTGAGGAGTAGACAAATTGGTGAACCTCGGTACATCTTGTGTTGTGTGATGCTCTCTTGTTATATTTGCTTTATTTAGTTTTAAGTTCTCATTATTTCGGCTTTAAGAGTTGAAGATTTAAGTTTTAAAAAGCTACACTGATTCACCCCCCCTCTCAGTGTCATTGTGAGACTAACGCCTTATACTTTAGAAATAGGAACTCCATTGAAGACACCAATTTGAAAGACAACTTGGGAACACCTATGAAAGTTGAATTTTTTTATGGTATTCATAAGAAATTATTTATCAAAGGTATAATTAAAGCATAGATGGTCTACATCCTCCATCATATTTTCACATAAACTACATTAGTTAGGAAATTAAAAAACTCTTTTCGCAAAATTAACCATAGTTAAGATTTTAATTTGGACAACAAGCTAGAAGAAGAAGATTTTTTTTGGAGTTAGGTCCTTTATCCAAGCATTAGAGATTGAGATCCAAATTATTTCTTCTCCTTCAAGTAAGAAGTGTTGTAATATTGAAATACTTGATTGCTTTATTCCATGGATCAACTTTGTATAAATAACAAACTTGATCATTGAGAGTCGTTGGATTACAATAACTCATCAAACCTGATGAAGACACTACTGAGAGTTCTCCTTACACATGGAGGAGTGGAAACTCAAGTGTGTCTATCCTAGTAGAACTTAAGAAAATATTCACTTATTCTAACACCCCCCCTTAAGTGATAGTAGGGGAGGTTTGTACAAATAAGTCCCAACAACAAGGCCTGATGAGGTACTCATGTACAATGACTTATTTTTAAGATATGGTAAAAACCCTATGGGAAAAACCATCAATCAAAAGGAAGTAAGGAAGAGGCTTATCTCCATATGACAAAGATTATCCTCTTAATACAATAAAAATGTGATTCCTGATAGCATTGCCTGATGAGGTACTCATTTACAATATATATTTGGTGAAAAACCCCTTGGGGACAAACCAACTATCATAAGAAAAGAGGATTGTATTCGTATGGCAAATATTGTCCTCTTATTATAATAAGAAAGATGAGTCCTAGAAGCATGGCCTGATGAGGTACTCATATACAATATATAGTTGGTGAAAAAACCCCTTGGGGAAAAACCAACTATCACAAGAAAAAAGGCTTGTCTTCGGATGGTGAATATTGTCCTCTTATTACAAAAAGAATTATGAGTCCCGGCAACTTGGCCTGATTAGGTACTCATATACAATATATAGTTGGTGAAAAACCCCTTGGGGAAAAACCATCTATCACAAGAAAAGAGTCTTGTCTTCGGATGGCGAAGATTGTCCTCTTATTACAAAAAAGAATGATGAGTCCCAATAACTTGGCCTGATTAGGTACTCATTTACAATATATAGATGGTGAAAAAACCCCTTGGGGAAAAACCATCTGCCACAAAAATATCCAAGATAGAGATATATCTTCGGATGGCGAAGATTGTCCTCATAATATACACATTGTTGGAGAGATGATAAAAAAACACAAGAGAAAAAACCATTCTCCAAACAATATAATGAGAGGTGGAAAAACTCTATGCAGTAAGATACTTTAACACCCCCCATTAAGTTATAGTAGGAGTAAGTGAAAAAAATAATAAAAAATATGTGGCATACCCACATAAGATGAGTCCCGATACCAAGGCCTGATAAGGTACTCATGTACAATAGAGATGGTATAGCCACAAAAATGAGTCCCGACAACAAGGCCTGATAAGGTACTCATTTACAACATGTGATCAAAATAATAAAGATCACTAAAGAAAAATCCTCTAAAACCAAAGTGTCTCACAAGGAGTGTGAAGATAGGAGGGAGAAAGAACCACAAAAATCACAAGGGTAGTCCAAAAATAACTCCACAAGCATGAGTATGTGGTTTCCACCTATATGAACACAATGGGCTGATAACAAGGTCCAAAACTTGTGGACAACCAACAAAACAAGGGAAATGGTAGAAAACCTCAAGGGGGAAACCACCTACCAGAATAGAAGAATAAGGAAGATGTGCATGGAGGATTGAGAGGAAGGAAGATGTCCTCTTCAACCCCCCCTTAGGACAACTTCCATTAAGAATCCTACAATGGACCCATCAGATGTCTCAAAAAATTAGAGACTTATTGCAGAAATGAAGTCATACTCCCAGACTAGTGCTTGTGAACCATGAAACCAAAGTGTCTCACAAAAAGGAATGTCTTACTAGTAAAATCCCTTGAAACCAAAGTGTCTCACAAAAAGGAATGTGAAGATAGGATGGATAAAGAACCACAAAAACTACAAGGGATGTCCAAATTGACTCTTCAAGCATAAGTAGTGGTATCCACCTATATGACACAATGGGCTGAATAACATGTTCCAAAAAGGAGTGGACAAACAACAAAACAAGGGGCATTTCCTCAAGTATGAGTCCCGGCAACAAGGCCTGATTAGGTACCCATGTACAATATGTGATCTTAAAAGAAGAAATATCACTAAGGAAAAATCCCCCCTAAAACCATAGTGTCTCACAAGAAAGGGTGAGAAGATAGGATGGAAAAAGAAGCACCACTATCGCAAGGGTAGTCCAAAATGACTCCTCAAGCACAAATATGTGATGTCCACCTATTTGAACACAATGGGTTGTTTAACAAGGTCCAAAACTTAAGGACGAATAGCAAAAACAAGGGAATATGAAATGCTAGGAGTGTCGGGTTCAACCAAAAAGGCACTCCAAAAATTGATACAAGACTATTGCCTTTAAAGGTAAAAAATACCTTCAAACTTGCCAATTAATGAATATTTTGACATATTTTCCCCCCTAAGACCTAGTATTGAGCTGGTCACTAGATTGCCATATTTTTACCCAAGAGTTTTGGATACAACCGAAAATGCACTTTGATTTACAATCTCAATTTTGAGTGAAAATTTAGCTGAGTAAATGATTTCAAAACTAAAAGGAGTGTGAGGATCAATTGTATTCATTGAATTCATTTTTAAGTTAACCCAAAGTTCCCCCCTTTAACTTTAATTTAGAGAATGCAAAGGATATTAGTTCATAGAAGCCTGAAAGAAATAACACCTGCCCTAATGAGAGGGAGTGTAAAAGTAAATTGAGGATACTTGATATTAGAATGAGGTTTAATGAAAACAAATATGTCAAAGTTTTTAAGAAACACCAAATAACTCAAAATACCCGCCCTAACGAGAGGGAAACTATAAGTATTTGAGAAGATTTGATATGAAGTTCGGTTTAAAGAGAACAAATATGCTAGGCCTATATATCCTTTCTTCTCAAATACTCGCCGTAATGAGAGGGAAACTATAAGTATTGATTAGATATGATACTTGGAACATAGGCTAATATCTTCCAGACCTATATTGGGAATCTTTAATAACCCGCCCTTACTTGAGGGAAACTATAAGTTATGTAGGATGTCCAATATGGGTGAGTGGTGATATAAAATATTTGTGCTTTTTAGAAAGATTAACAAGCTTAGGAAAGTGATTAAATTCCTTTATTAAGTAATAAGATACTCTTTGCCAAAAAAATTAAAAAACTAAGTAAAATAAGTAAAATGTTAAAAAATTAAATTCCTTTAACATTTTTAGATGCTTAATATAGAGATTTTTGATGAAGTAAAACAAATTGATTACCAAAATAAGTTTTTATGTAGAGATTTTCCAAAAAAGGGAATAAATAAATGTTTACTTCATCTACTAAAATATCGCTTTAATATAATAAAGAATTTTTGGAAAAGAATAATTAAGCTGAAAATTTTAAATGTTTTAATATATATAAATTTACTTATAAAATAATTTAAAAAATAAAATAAAAATATTTTATTAAGTTCTTTAATGTGTTAATAATTGGAATTTATTTAATACCTTCTTATTATTAAACAACATTTATAAATAATAATAATAATAATAAAATAAAATAAAAAACAAACAAAAAAAACACAAGACAAACCCCCCATATAGGTGCATAAAAGGCACCTATAATTTTTTTTTTATTTTTTAGATATATTGAGCGACCACTTATCTTGGCAATATGGGCTCATCACTTGGGCTAAAGGGGCACTCAAAAAATATTAAAAAATACCTACTGATATAAGGGAAAGCAAAGATACCATGGCTTTCCGCAAGCTCTGATACCATATCACTACCTCGAACAACCAGCATTTTGACCATAGGTGCTCTCAGTCGTAGAAAAAATCTGGTGCATCCGTGAGTGCCGCTGCTTTCAAAATCTCCGTTTTGCTTGTGCCGCTGATTTCAAAATCTCCGTTTTGCTCGCAGTGATTGTCATTTTTTCCCGGTGCCTTTTCTTTCAGCAAAATGGATGGGATCTGGCGGATTGCGACGGGATCATTGTTTTTCTCTGCTGTGCAAAAGAGGTCTTGGCTCAAGAATATATTCGCCAAATTGGTACCATACTCCCGGTACCACGAGCCTTAATCGATACACAGTAACTGGCTTACAATAGCGCTATGTCGACGGATGCCACATTACCACGTCGGAAGAATTCCACATATTGGTGAGTCTGCCCAGGGGTGAACATGCTCCCGTAAAACTTTCACAGGAAGTCTTCGTTATTCAAAAAATCTAAAAATCTGGACTCCTCGGTGTACAAGCATTGTGAGGAGGTCATGCTTGTAGTGGAAAAAAACAGGCACAGAACGCAGATCGAACCACTGAAATTCAGGAAGAGCCATGTCCATGATGAACGTTCTCTCTCAGGCTGTTCGAGATGTGCCACGGCAATCCAAAGTTCTCACTCGAGCTGTTGATTCACGCGCAGATCACCTTCAGGGGCACTTGGATTTCGCCTGTAGCTTCGCAGTGTTTCAAACGAACTTCGGTGGCGTCGATGTTAGCTTAGAAACTCTACAGGCGCTCCCTTCGCACAAAAATAAATCATGCCAAATATAACTATTTGATGTCGGGGCCACTCAGCGAAGCACAAGTTCATGGCTGCTTGCTTGAAATAGCTTGCTGAAAATACATGTAATCTATAATTGAAAAAACAGGTCGTAACACTGTAATCGATGTGTTAAGAGATATGCGCACACCATCAAACCTGTCCTGCCTTTACCTGCACCAAATCACCGCCTAATGATTCATGTCCACCTGAGCTTCATTTAGCACCAAATACGACAATTTTAGCCTTCCGTTTTCACCGATCCAAATGTCGCCCAAAGAGAAACAGAGTTCATGTCGAAGTGGGGACTAAACAACAGCAAACGGAAGGGAACAAACATATCACTCATAGTTCCCGAGTGCCATCTTGAACTGCGACACAAAATACTCTGTCTTCAGCTACAATATTCATCAGCAAAATTATTCTGGCGGTGCAGGTTGCTCTCCATCACGCACTGCTACAGCCAGTGAGAGTTGGCCATTGCCTTTCATATGCTTGAAATAATCTGGAAAATTAGATTGCTACATAATCTTTCAAAAGACTTGATGACGAGCATCCGCCGTGATTAAAATAACAATCCTTCTGATATCTTCACTTCACCGATATTTTACTGGAGTTGGAAGTGATTTTCCCACGATCTGAGTTGATGACTGTTGTTGGCCGGCATGAATGGCAGTTATCCGCACACATACTACAACATCTCGAGTTTATTCCGGCCAGAATCCCGAACTCCGTAATTGAAGCAAAAAATCACATTAGCACACGTTCGGGAAAAAACTGCAGACTAGCTGAAGTCTCTCCACACTAGCTTGGCGTTATCTGGCAAAGCACCAAAATAGTCGTTGAGAGAAAAAAAAAAACGTTTTCTCCGACACCAACAGTAATGGTCTTATTGCTGTCAAAGTCTGAAACTCTTTCAGCAGCATGGAGTTTTCTGCAAACTTTGAAAAACAAATATATATATTTTTTAGTCATCTGGTTTATGATCCATAAAAAAATGGAGATCATATTCCCTCGGTAGAGGAAAAAAATGAGAAAATGCCTGCTCATAGGGTAGGGAAAGCCCGTAATAAAGTTGATCATTGAGAGCCGTTGTATTACAACAACTTATCAAAAAAGATACCACTGAGAGTTCTCCTAACATATGGAGGAGTTGAAACTCAAGTGTGTCTATCGTAGTAGAACTTAAGAGAATATTTACTTATTCTAACAAGAAGTGCCAAGAAGTGCCCTATCTTGATAGTATAATGTACATAACTAAAGGAATTCCACCATATTGTGTTTTGTGCATCATTATTAGTCAAGGTATATGTCTACAACATTTTATTTAATTTTTTGATAGCCTAACCCTTTCTTTGATCCATACCTTCTACAAGGATATGATTCCATATAGTTCGACCTTCCCTACTTATTAAATAATCTTGGACCAGAGGCTTAAATAGATGAAAAAATTCAAGTTCCAGGAAGGTAAAATCTTGGTCCTCCTCGAGAAGGATACTCTTCATCCAAGGATCTTTCCAAAATTGTACCTTCATGCAATTCTTGACTTTTCATCCAATTCCTTGATGTAAAAATGATATGATAGTTTTGATGTTATTCCAAAAATTTGATCCCTATAGAAGTTTCCTATCTTCTAAGAAGTTATCATTGTTTCTTAGGTACTTGGCTTGAAGGATACTCACCAATTCCACATCCTCCTTCTTATCTAATTTCTAGAAAATCTTTCCCATTAAGGATTTATTCATTTTCCTTAGATTTCTAAAGACAAGACCTCTAGCATCATTTTCTTTTTGGCAAACAAGATCTCAAGCTAGCATCCAAATTCTTCTTTTCTTCTTAAAATAAAACCACAAAAAATTCCACTCAAGTTGTTCGATTCTATCATAGACTTGAAAAACTAAAATCTAGTATTAATACTATCTTTAAAGTCTTCTAAAAATTATTAATGTTAAGCATTTTTTATTTTCCAAATATTAATGCTTATAAGTAAATAGATAAGGATTTAACGTTATAGGCTTTTCATTTTCAAATAAATATGTTAATAATATATACAATTTTAAAATAAATATTTAATTAAAATTTTTACTATTTAAATCTTTTTTATTTTTATTACAAAATTAATAAATAAAAATTTATTTTGAAAAACATATATATCTTACAAGAACAACATTTCATTTCAAATGAGAAAATGATTGAAATCAAAATCCAAGTCTACATGCGAAAGTCATGGTGCAAATTGAACATATTCTAAAGTTAATAAATCAACTCAAATATTCTAGGTAACATGCAATACATTTGCATGGAGGCGTTCAATTTTTATGCAAGAAATTTGATTGTAATTGAATTTCAAGCAAACCTAAACCAAAATAATCAAATTTTCTAGGTAAAGTTTCATTTAAGGAGGTAACCTAAAAATTATTTAGTATTGGTTCTAATAAAAGTATTGATCAACACATTAAAGATTATTTGGATGGATCAACATATTTATCCATACAAGCTAATGCCTTACTTGCTTCTCATAAAAAATATATATATTTATTATGGAAAAAAGCATATTCTCTCTTTTTAGCTTATACAAAAAACAAGGAGATTTATTTATTTTCTTCTAAAGTCCTTCAAAGGGGATTGATTTATAGGCTCAATGAACTTTGGCCCACTCTTATGACTTTTAATGTATACACAATAGAAGAATGATCACCTCTCATTTATAAGAGGTTAAAATTCATTCTTATTTGTAAGCATTTTATATTGTGGTTTATTAGAAGTGAATAATAGATATGGTATTTATAGTGGTGGCACATGGTTTTGTAATGAAAGCACTAGATTTTTTATGAAACCTTGGTTTTCAAAATTTCATCTCTTAGTGAAAATTATTTTTCATTCTAATATGGGTTGGTTTCCAAATTTTGCTTTGCATTTTTTTATATCACTAACCCTTGAACATGTTGATCATGTCAATGGAAAAATGATTTCCATATATCATTCAATCAGTGAAAAGTACAAGATGACATGTGCTTGTATATTTCTGGAGGTTTATTTAAGCAATGCACTCCTCATATGTTTTGCCTTGGTTTAGGTGTTTTAAATAGAATTTAAAATTAGATTATGAATGTATTCATCTTAGATGTGAGCAATATTCTAAATATTACTAACTAGTTAATTCCCATCCAAAAATGAAGATTTAAGTCTAAGAATAAATCCCAAGATCATATTACCTCCGTTAAAATGGATTTTCAGGTAGAGTAGAAAAAAATAAGGCAAAAATCTACATGGTATAAGAGTTATTAATTGAAATATTTTTAATGTTACATCTCACTTAGAAAATAAAATAGTTTTAGAAGAAGCTCAATCATGTAGTTTTCTATTTAAATTAGGATAAATTTTAAGCATCAATGATCTTTTACATTTTACCTACAATAAGCAAAGGAACAAAACTTACTTTCAAGGAATGCACAAGAATTTAGTGAAAATGGAAGGCAAGAACATAGGAGTCCTCCTATATTGAAAATTTCACCCTTGATTTCAAATCACAAATATTAACTATTAGATGAACATATTCAAAAGGGTTCAAAGGTCATTAAAAAATCTAGATCAATAAATTTTTAGAGAGATTTTATACTATTATTCATTTGATTATTGAAATTACATATAAAAATATTACATCCATGTATTAATGTATTAAAAAATATAAAAGATAAGCATGTATAGATAGTCATAGAAAAGCATAAATGTGATAAGCTTGTTAATGAAAATATTACACATGTTTCTTAAGAAAGTATGGTTCCACCACAATTACAAAGGAATGTAATTCAAAATTTTCCTAAAACAATTATATTAATTTCAAAAAGAGGATAAATGAAGGGATTTAGAAAACCTTATTTTTTAGAAAATGAAGAAAATTTATTATATATTTAATGTATGATGTGCTCTTTTATCAATGTGTTATTCCTTTTGTGTATAAAAATATTAATTCTAAAACAAATTAAACATTAGAATGATACACTATCATTCTAACATTGAATAATATCATTATTATCATTTCATTTATCTATGCAAATATTAAATAGTTTTTGTTAAACCTACCATATAGATATAAGTTTATCAAACATTCAACTAATATGAACCAATTAATTTGGATTACCTTACTATCAAATGCTTTTTTTTAATTTCTTAGAAGATATTGAAGCAACCCCACTCATTCCACATGATGGCCATATAGTAATATTGTGGAATGGCCATATAGTTATATTACAAGTGTTTGACTATTATGCATGAATTGCTTGACAAGATTTGAATTTGGATTTCCTCTTTGAAATTTGAGGAATTGAATTATCACATGTATAGTACAATGATTTTTAATATTCTAATACATTTTTTAATAAGATATGTGTGGCTTATATTGGGGGCCACTACCATTACAAAAATAAAATATTACATTCTTGCATTATATTTCAATTTCAATTAAATTAATAAAACCATATCAAACCTACCTTTCTATAAAAAAACATTCTTCATTTATCTTTATTATCAAAGAGGCTCATGGTATTCCTCACTACTAAGTCTCCAAAATCAACTCCTATATATTATTTCATACAAATGGCTTCACAAGGTAAAATTCAATAATGTGAATGGATAAAATATTTTATACCTAGTTTTTATAGCTATAAATATAAATATATTGTCTAATAATATTCTAATATTTTTTAATACCTTTTATAAGGGTTCTTATTCATACCCCTAATATTGCAAGATATTATTTTAATTGCATTTTTTTTGTTTTTATTTGTGGGTTTAGCCCCACTTCTTGTTAACACTTGTAATATTTACTTTTTTTTTCCATATTAATATTCTTTTGAGTTTCTTTTTCCCTCTATTTTTTTTCCATATTAATATTCTTTTGAGTTTATTTTTCCCCCTATTTTTTCTTCACGGGTCTTCCTCTTTTTATTTTACATTCCCACCAATACTTTCATTTTCATAAATCTATTCAATCTTCACACACTAATCAAAGTAAGACTCAATCATCTATAGGTTTGTCTTATTGTGAAGAATCATGAATAACATCAAAAGCATATTCTTCCTTGTATTGCCCTTAAAATCCTAATGTGCAAGGACACTCTTCCAAAATAATTACCTTCTTATTTTATCCTAAAAATCCTAAATTGTTATATATTTATGCTTCTTCTAAAACCTTAAATTGCAATAAATATCCTCTATACCACATTCACTTTTATTACCAAGATAGGATTCTATGCTAGATGAAAATGAAGATTATTTACTTGGAAACATATTGACCTCTTTTATCATCACTATGTTAAGATTTTTCTCCATATCTTCCTTTACACCTTTAATTCTTTTTGAAATTGAAGTTACATATTTTACTTTCCCATACCTTATATCATTCTTCATTTCTTCCAATGGTTGATCCAAGTGAGTTATGGTGATCATTTCCATAAGATGTTATTGATAGGCCTTCTTTATCCCTTCTTTAAGAATGGAATATCCTTGATCTAATTTACCTTCTAAAAATGTGTGATTTCCTTGAATTACCTTAAATTTTATCTCATGGTCATATTTTTTTGTCTCTTTCACCATAGTTTCACTTTACAAACTCCTTATAGGTGGTAAGCATGATAACAATTAGAACAATAATATATGATATTTTTATAATCCACTTGTTAATCCCATTCCATTGATTTAGATTTAATCTTAAGGGATTGTGGCAAAGGTTTTGAAATATTTATAAGAACAAATATTTAGGTATAAATAGGATACTTTAAATTCTTATTACTTAATGCTTCTTTGATTAATTCTCCTAGGTTATTTCTAATATTATTCAAAACATCTTTATTGATAAGTTGATATGGAAGCCCAAAATCCTAACCCAAACTAGAAGCTTCTCAGGTAGTTTTTATGTCAACAAAAAAAATATTTTGTGGTATTAAATAAAGGGCATATCTCCCTCTAAACCAATGGACATGACTCAATATTTTATCCTTAATTTTTGAACTAGTAAATATGGCAAGGAAAAACCTTTTAGAAAAAAAAATCAGAGTAATTTGAATTCAATCCCCACTTTCACTTGATCCAATATTGAATATCCAAAAACCATAACTAGCATCTATGGAACTTACATCTTAACCCTCCACTTTTTAGAACTATTATATCATGCTGAATAATATCATCCTTGATACTCATTTATGGTGTAACACTTTCTACCTAGATCGAACTTACCATATATTTTCTCTTCCACTTATCTTCAACTTGAGCATCATGACTTCCTATTTTAATTTTTAAATATGACTTTACTTACATAGTAGCTATTGGGGGTCTCTCATAACTTCCACTCCATCCTAGCCAGCATTCCATCTTAGCTCATACTACCTCATAATTAATGATCCCTCCCAACTTGCACTCACTCTTGTCTCTTTTTTCTATTGATGTTCCTTTGCTTCAACAACTTTTTAGAAATTTATTGCATACATGATACACACCAGATGAACCTAAAACTCTTTTTCCATATTTGAAGATCTTAAGATTGCAAAAATAATTGAGTCCTCCTCAACTCTAAACAACATAAAATCCTACCACCATACTCTATAGCTTCTAGAGTTTTTTGTTTATAAATTTTTCTTTGTTGTTGGTACTATACATGATAGTTTGTGGCCTTCAAATGTCCAATATCTCTAGTTCACATGGCATGGCTCTAGCTTCACCTATGTCCTCCTGATAAAAGATACACAAATTTAGCATTTCATTCTTTGCAACAACATGAACACTTTTTTTAGGGTTAGGATTTGGTGGAATTTAGTGGCAAAGGCTATTTAAAAAATTAAAACATGGTTTCCTCATTCTCTATCCTAGATAACTAGTCTCCAACTTCACATGTAGTTCTTCACCCTCCAACATCTCTTATAGTTTACATCACCTACTTCCTCATGCTCCAACTTCACCCGCATTTTACATCTAATTTTTAATATGATAATATCATATTTTAATAAGTAATAAATTAAACTATTTTGTTACAATGCCAAAATATAGTGTTTTATAATTATTTAAAAATAAAATGCTATATATTTACCATATGCTATGTGCAAATAAATACTAAATTTGAAAATTTTCACTTATAAAAATAAATATTAGAATTAATAGCTATAATCTCATTGTAGTGGTAAGGGATTTGGACTCTCTTTGAGAGGTTCAAGATTCAAACCCCACTCAATATGAGGGGACCATGGACTCTCATAGAAACATGTGTAAACTCATTGAAAAAATATTTTTGTGTAGCCTGAGAGATTGGGAAGGAGTAAAATATTGAGATGAGAGGGAGTTAAAGGCTAAGAGGGTGTGGAAGTATCTTCTTATTTATTATGAGAGGAATTACCCTATAGTAGTGCTATGGTTTCATGGTTTTCTTTGTTGTGCTAGTCATATTAGGACCCATAGGAATTAGAGTGGGTTGTACACCTTTTTTGTGGAACTTGAGATTTTTTTTTTGTTTTCTTGTCTTTAGAACCTAACCAAGTTGGTTATGGCCCTAGGGCTAGTTGGCTTGAGATCTTCGATCTCGAGCCTATGGATTTAAAGGTCATACATGTTTTCCCTTGTATTTGCTTTTAGTAGGAAAATTGTTAAAGATTTTATTTATGGCATAAAATTTGATATATCTAGGAACATAGATCCCTTTATGGATCTAGAGAAATTCATGTAGACAAGGATTCATAATAAATCTAGTCCTCCATGAAAAAATAGATTTTTTTTATGGACACATGTTGGACTCTCTAATGGTACTAGATGTATTGTACCTAAGAACAAGGATCCCATTTTAGGGGGTCCTGGTAGGTTCATGCAAACATTACCTTTCGAGGTTGGTTTGTTATGCGGAAGAAAGATCCAAATGATAAAGGATGAGGCTAGCAGTTTGGAGTCTTTGGGATTCATATTAGTTTTGGTTCTCCTAGAGAAGATGGAGTATTTTATTTACTCAAATTAGAATCCAATAATGAGAGATATCTCTATTAGTTCTAGATGTATTATGCCTAAGAACATGGATCAAGTTTCGGGGGTATTGTTAGGTTCTTATAAGTACTGATTTCGAAGGCTATTTTGTTGTATGTGAGTAAGATTCAAATGTTAAAGGTGATCCTTAGATTGGGAATTTTTAGAAATATCTGGGAGATTTTATCGATGCTTGGTCATCAAGGATACATGGGTCTAGGGGTGTCTTTATTGATATACTCTGAGATAATGGTTTTAGGGAAGAGATGGTTTCCACAATAGAAAATGGTGATAACATTAGTTCTAGATATTTTTTGGTCTAGATTTTAGGTGCACATATAATGTGGTGTTTTTTCAAAACCAGAATGGGGGAGATCTTAGTGGGTCATAGTTTAGGAATTTCTTCCTTTAGCTGTTTGTTGATTTTTGTGGTGCCTTCTAGCTATTTTGCAATTTAAATTTACTCATAGTTTTCAAATTTTAGGTTAATGTTATTTCTTGGATTGAAGCCTATGTGCCTTGGTTTCAAATTTGAATTTTTGATTTTATATCCTTTTGGGCGGTAATTTTTTGTCCTTTTATCTATGATGTTGTGTGGGCATGAACTATTTCTTGAGTTTTAGTAGTTCCTACTTTAGTCCCTTCTTTTTTATTTTCAATTTTATGATGTCTTACATTTTTCATATTTCTTGGTTCTCTTGTTTCTCTTGGATCTCCTTGATCCTGTCGTTTTGTTTCCTAGTGTCGGTTTGTGATTGATTTATTTATCCCTTGCAAAGGAAAAATCCCTTTATGTTTCTATTTGATCTCTTCTTGGAAGATAGGGCTTCTAGTTTGTAAAATAATCGAGGACCCTTTCAAAACTCCTTTTTTTATGTATTATATATATATATATATATATATATATATATATAAATTTATTAATAATTTGATTGAAAATAATTAATTAAGTTTTATAATAATATAAAATATACTAATTCTAACACTATTAAATTTAAACTTAAAATCAATAAAAATATTAATTAACACACAAAATATCTAATATATAATTAATTTAATAATTTATAAATAAAAAATAAAAAATGCACAATTAACTATGAATAAAACACAAACAATTTAAATATATTTTTTAATAACCATGCAGCATTAGCTCAATTGGTTAGATTCCTCAATATTTAAAGAGGAGAACAAAGTTCAAATCTTGCCAAGAAATACATAACATCTAAGATTTGTTATAATATCACTATGCGATGAGATGTAATAAAGGTAGAACCCATTTCAATCCCATATAATCAATTTAAAAAAATTATAATCTATATAAAAAAATAATATTAAACAATTTACCATCAATAATAAACTATCAAATTCAAATGTATTTTTAGAAATTAAATATTCCTTTTTCATTTTTCCAATACCTTTAAATAGTTAATATTATTACTTGAGCAATAGCTTTCAAATTAGGCAAATACAATATCCTATATTTCACTCTCGATTCTTCAATTTTCCATATAGACATTACCAATTCAAAATAAAAATATGATATTTGTAGACACCAAAACGGCACCAATCCGATTATGTGACTGCAAACACTGATCGCTTTGACAAACACGGCCCCCAGGGCAGCCCTCAGAGGTCAAACAGTGGTCTTAACCACTTTCATAGCAATTTTGTGAGGTCAAGAAGCAATTTGGCACACTTAGACACTTTGCCTAGTAATCGTCTCACCCTGGGACGATTTCTGAATTGAAATCGTCTCACCCAGGGACGATTTCTGAAATCGTCCCTGGGTGGGACGATTTCCAAGTTTAACGGGCAAAAAGGCAAATGAGGCCAAGTGGCAGCCCAGAACAGTCAGTTAAGGACTCCTGCCTTGCACGCGTGTGTAAGTGGACAGAGGGGCCGTTAGGAGACTGTTACAAAAAGCATTTATCAAAGCTCAAGTCAATGGAGGACTCCCCTCCCTCATGGGAAGACAAGACTGCCACATGGCGCCTATGGCCAACACATGGCATTTGTGCTTCCCTCCCAAAGAGACCCCTTGGGTCTATAAAAGGTGGGACTTTTCTCACCCAAAACAGACAGGTTGAAGGAGTTTTCAAGCAACGAAGTTCTGTCGAATTGAAGACCCACTTGCATCCCTCTTGGTTCACCTTCCCACATCCACCAATCTCTTTTGCAAGGGAGGTTGTTGGGTGGCCTTTGGAAGCTCGAACCTTACCCAAATCCAACGCATGGACAACTGAACCTACCAATTCGCCGACCCCCCAATCCTAAAAGGTTTTGGGCCCATCCCTGGTGGATTGGCTCCAAAATCGAGGGCCAACGGTGGGAGGCCCACTTGGGCACCCCCGCACCTCTCAAGTCCTATTTTTAGTTTTTGAGCACTTTAGATTATTTTTTTAGATTGCATTCTGTGTTACTAGGTCTGATTAGTCCATAGCTGCAATTTTGTAACTTTTGGTCAGATTCTAGGATGTTTTGTATTGCTTTGTCGTTTCGCTAACTTGCAGGTGTCAAGGTCAAATTCCCGAGGGTGGAGGCCAAATTGGGAAAATCCGACCATCTGGGTCATCCCAAAATGGCCCCAATTACATAACCCCCCTGTTTGCAGGCATTTTGCAGGTCTCGGGATCCGACATTGGAGCGTGTCAGTTCGGCTTCCCCAACACAGAAGAAATCGTCCCACCCAGGGACGATTTACAGTCAGAAATCGTCCCACCCAGGGACGATTTCCAGTGGAAAGTAGATTGGCCGACTGTCTCAGTGGCAGTGGCCTTCTGGTAACTTTTCTTACCTTCTGTCAAGTTTTGAAGCAATTTGGATTCACTGTATTCACTGTTTCAGGCAAATATTTACATGCATATTTCGTTAGTTTTAGAGAGCAAACGCTTTTCATGTGCAGCAGGTGCTACTGACGTCTTGGTCATTTCTTTGTTCATAGGAGAAGAAGCAGAGGCGAAGAACTCATCGACATCGGCGGCGGCATCATCTTGGCCCGCCCATTGCAATCGTGGGCACGCGGAAAGAGGAATCATTCGGTGATTGTAATCAAACCCTATTTGCGCTCCTAGCCCTCGAAAAGGGAGGAGACATCATTGTAATGAGAGATCAAGGGATATTAATGAAAGGGCTGTGTTTTCTCTATTTGATTGTGTCTCTTCCAATGTGTCTCTTTTCCATTTCATGCAATTTACATTTCTAGGACTTAAGCGTACTTAATTTTGAATGCAATCGCACTTGGTGTTTCCTTTGCCCGGAATCTCGTGCTTTCAGTGGCGATCACGGTGGGACCTGTTCCCTATTTTTAATATCACAGAAAAACTAATTGGGTTTTTGTGTTTTGTGTTTTACAGGTACATTTTTCTTACAGACTGTTAATCGTCTCTGCAAGGGACGATTTACGTTACGGAAATCGTCTCACCACGAGACGATTTTAAAATCGTCTCTGCCGGGGACGATTTACGTTACGTTAATCGTCTCACCAAGGGACGATTTTCTATCTGCAACTTTTCAGAGCAGAAATTCAGAGGCAACTGGAGCAGGCCAGAGAAGAGGTAGGGATTTTATCATCTCTGTTGAAATTTTCTATTTCTATTTCTGTTTCTTTGACTATTTTCATTTTAGCTTGCATTGCTTAGGAAAAGTCATTCATGCATGTTTCATTTTCGCTGGATAAAATGAACCCCACACACATCACGAAACAATATTAAACCAAGGAGCTGGTCGTAAGACCCCAGCCCTTGATCAAGACCATTGGTGGATTTAATCACCACCTTGGCTTGATTTGCATCCATTTCCGATTGTCAAGCTGTTGTTAGGCATAAATCCTGACGAAGACAGACCGAGCGTAGCTAGGGTGATTCCCATGCGCGTGAGGATAAGTTTTCTATGGTAGGTGCCATTAACAGGACAATCCCCCTTTCGTACCGCCTACGTACCACGTACCTTCTGCTCTCACGTACCTATAGTCTCCCTCTCGTAAGGGCGGGTATATAGAGAGGTTGGTATATCGGCTTGGTTGGTATATTGAAGGGGCGACCTTTTTGGAGTTATAAGAGCCTACATGATGCATTTAAACGTTCTACAAAACCTACAAAAACAAAACAAAACATCAAAATGCACTAAACCAGTTTAGGACACACCAAGAATCCTTAAAAGAGATAATCACGGTTTTGTGAATGTGTGTGTTTAATTCTACTTAGTGTAGACAAAAAAAAAGAAAATCATAAAACGAGATAAAAACTTATTTAGATAGCATAGAAGCACCGCAATGGTGTACACCCGCGATCAAGCCCAATCAAGGGCAGAAGCTCCGGAAGGTACACAAAAAGCAGGCGCAAGTCGCCTTCACTTCAGTCCTGAGGATTTGGTCATACCGCCTTATAGGTCAAACCTACAAAAGAATCCAATTCAGAATCCTCGGTGGGGTATTCCTATTCAAAGCGGCCCCTTTCGGGAAGATGCCTTACATGTAGACCTTGACATAAATAGAGAATCACCTCTTGAAGCTAGGCATGAGTGGCCACCGCGCGATGAAGCGCTAAAAAAGCACACTGTCCATTTGGAGGGACAACGTGGATATGGCATCCCTTCTTTACCTATCATCAGAACAGAGAGACCAAATCCGGAGCGCAGGGCTCCTTACATAGGGCGACCTAACTCCGCCCATCCCATTTACACCCGTGAAAGGGAGTATGAGGAAAACCATCGCATTCCTCGAGGGCAACAAAAACAATGCGGGAACCTTGCATTTTCGCACCAGCAGGATATCATGATCACCCCTTGAGGCCAGAACCTCGAGCGCACATCGCCTACCTCGACAGAGGGAAGCGACCCCTTGAGATTTTAGAACATCAAAACCAAGGTAAACCCATAGGAGGAACATTTGAACCTTCTGAAAAAAATAGGGTAGATCAAATTGACCCGGTTGTCACCAGATATACCACCCGTCAAGCCCAAATCATGCGGCTTAAACAAAGTCAACAAGAGATAGAGTATCAATACCGCTTGGATAAAGAACGCATGCAACGCGAAGCGGATGAGTTACGCTATGAAATACCTAAGAGGGGGCCAACCCCTCGCATCCAAAAAGCTGAACGGTATGAGAGGCGTAATCCGTTGGTGCAGGACAGGTCTCCACGACCTCGTCAAGCTCTGCCTCCAAGACCCCATAGATTCGAGAGGGAGGCAACTCCCCGAAACAATGATGGGTACCTTCAGCAAGAGCTTGATCAGGGTCATAGGTTTCGCCCTGAGACTCCTCAAGAATTTTATGAGGAGTATGAACCAGAAGAGGAATATATTGAAACTCCTCATCAAGGCGGGGAAGGATGCCATTCGGCCACCCCTCCATAGGCCTCCGGTTCTACCGTAACTTGCAACAAGAGCGAACAAGAGAGGAAGAAATAAAATCTTCCGATGCATACCAAGCGCTATTGGAGCGTTTGGAGTCTGTGGAGACAAAAGTTGCTAGGCATCAAAAACCCACATTACGTCTACTCCGCAATAATCCGGTGCATCCCTCAGTGCCTACACCTCTTTACCCCGAACACTTCAAGTTGCCTCAATTGGCAGTTTTTAAAGGTGAAGAGGACGCACAGGAACATGTTACACGATTTCTAAGCCAATGCTTCGGCATTCAAGATAATGACGCATTATTGCTTAGAACATTCATAACCACATTCGTAGGCCCTACCTCGGATTGGTTCACACGACTGCCCAAACACGAGCATAAGCGGCTTAGATCAGCTAGTAGACGCGTTTCTTGAACGTTTCGCCTTCAACACAAGGAAGAAGGCATCACTTAGTGATCTTGCTAGCCTTAAACAATTTGAGGAGGAAACAATGGCAGCGTACGGGAACCGATGGAGAGCTTTGCTTTCTAAGTTACCCTACCATCCTCCCATGTCGGATCTCACGCAAATGTTCGCAAAAAGTTGCTTAAAATCAATCTCTGGTCTATTGTTGCTGCGACAATACGACAGCTTAGAAGAAGCTTTGGCGCAAGCCAGAGTCATAGAAGAGATTAAGATAGGCGAAGGCGCAATTGCCAAGCCTAAGAAGAAAGAGTGGAATAAAACCACTAAAAGCGGGACAACGCAACCACAACACGCTGCAGTCAACCAAGTTGCGATAAATGTCCCCGCGCCTATGCAAGAAACGCAGCCTCAAAAGGCTAACTACCAGGCAGTGCCTCCTGCTTACGAAAGAGATAACAGGAGACAGGAACAGTATCAACAGCGTCGCCCTAGGCGACAATTCACCCCGTATGCGGAGTCTAGGGACTCCTTATTTGACCGCTTGTCAGCGGAAAATTTAGTTACTCTGCCAGAAATCCAAATTTTTGACCCTAACGTTCCCAAGCCTAGGGGGTATAGGGAGGAATTGTATTGCAGATTTCATAGGCGTAGAGGACATGACCTAAATGGGTGCTTGGAAATTCAAAGAACTAGTCCAGGATTTGATCGACAATCGAACATTGGTCGTGGACAACCCCATCGCACCTAACAACCAACAAATGGGGGTATTCAAGGACCCCTTGCCTGCCCACGAGGCGTAGACAAAACCGCTCCAAATTAACGAGGTGCGACAAGATCTTCCCGTGCAAGGATTTGTGGGAATGATTAGCATTGTAACAAGGAACAAAAAATACCCAGCAGTTGCCCCTGAGGTACCTGCGAGGGAAGTTCCGTCGACATCGTAGCCTCAACAACGCCCAACGCAGTTACCTCCGCCTAGACCTGAGGTCACGATACGAACCAAACTCACGCAGAGTTTGCGGACCACGTCGGCTAGGCTGTCCATCTACGAGCTTATTCAACAATCAGCTCCCCATAGAGAAGCTCTTATGGACATTTTAAAAGCCATTGAAGTACAACCCCATGAAGCAAATTCTTTCAATGCCTTCGTGGGACATGTGAAACAATGTACGGAGCCTGTCATCACATTCAAAGAAAATGAGGTCAAAACGATATCAAATGACATGTCGGATCCACCCCTGCACGTTATCGCGCGGGTCAACGGGATCCCGTACAAGAGAGTGCTTGATAGATACTGGCTCGTCCAGTAACATCATAACCACTGGAGCGTTAAAGCATTTAAAACTGCTAGCCTCTCACATCACAGCCTCCACGTACACACTGTGAGCTTTTAACGATGCAATTTGCTCGACGGTCGGCACGGTTGTTACGCCTATACGGGTAGGACAAAAGTCAATACCCACACTGTGCCATGTCTTTGGAAGGCGAAATGGCTTATAATATCTTGCTAGGGCGGCCTTGGATCGGGGACATGAAGTGTGTCCCCTCGATCGCACACCGGTGCTTGAAGTATGCCTATGAAGGGCAAATACATGTAGTCCCAATGGACTTAGAGCCCTTCAAGTATTGCAATGCGGTACAATTTATACCTCAATCGACCCTCCCATCAACGCATTTGGATTTTCAATTAAATCCATCTAAACAGGGTCCGATACCGCAAGTACCACTGGTGGCCAACAAGGCAAAATCCCAGCCAGGTGAGACGTCATCATCGGCTCCTTCATCATCAACGCCACCTATCGTGGCCCAACAGAAGGACAAGGGAAAGCAAATCATGGAAGAGGTTAAGCCTCTAGAAGAGGGGTTGCCCACGATTTCAGCGATATCAACGGAGGAAGCGCCCAACGCAACGGAAACCAAGATTCTTGAACCACCAAACATGGAATGGACTCAGGAAGGACTACCGTTTCCTCTTACCCAATCATCAACAATCACTGTTGAGATGGCAAGTATGGGCTTGGGGGAGTACTTAGTGCAAAATGTTGTGGCAACCCCCACATTGGAGTCAGTACAAGACATGGGAAGACCTCGCCTTCCCATTGGAACAATCGTCCCTCTAGGCTACCCACCGAACCAAACGAATTTTGTGTATGGGGGCCTTGATCATGGTTCCGAACCATGCGAACAAAAGGAAGCAGAGATGAAGAGCCTTTTGTCGAAAACATCAATTATCTGTCGAACCCGAGAATTTGCCCTAAAATATCTCGAACAATGCAATTGGCATGGGTATGGGCTAGGCGAGATATGAGCAAGGGATGCGGATCCTTTGCCAACCAAGATATCAGATGCCATATGACAAGTCAGGGGTAGGGTTCAACCATCCCCTGCCGTTAGACATCTTGGTTGAAAATATGCAAGGCCTAGAAATAGGCAATAGGGGGGGATTGGCACAAGACCCGTACGCCAATCCAAACACAGAATACACCTTAGGGGATTATCTCCCATGGTCTACAAACACCCATGGAAATAGCAATAATCCCTCTCCTTTACTAGAGAGAGGTGAAAGTTCAGAGAGCAGTCCTCAAAGAGAACAACAACGGCTACCAGACATTTTTTTGAAACTGTTCCCCTTAGAGGTTCCAGATGAAATAACACGAGTCTCAAAAGAATCGAGGCCCCTCCACTAAGAGTGGAACAACCGCAATGGGACCAGATTAATTCACTGGAACGGGAAGAGTCCTCAATGTCGCAAGCAACAGATCTTGAAGAGGATGAACAATTTTGGATTTATGAAAGCGAGTCAGAAGACGAGACTAAGATGGACTATCTCAGACATGCGCGACGACATCACCGCGCTCTAACCCATGAAGATCTAATGGGACAAATGGGTATACGATTAGGACATGAATGGCATGTAGACCCAGCGAGGTGGGACCAAGTGTTAGGCCTATGGCTCCAAATTCAAGATGAGCATCGTCCACCTCGAGATCCCATCAGGACAGCAATACCGAGGGAAGACCCCGCCTTCCTTTTCACACATAGAGATGAATTTGCACCTAGAGAGGATCCATTCGTGCCTGTTCCCGTAGAGCCATATCCAGATCATAGGGAACAGCTAAAAGAATCAAGTCATCACACCCGTGGTTCTGGAGACCAAATTCATTCCATCCACATGATCTCCATTGATTTGACCACACCCATCCGTAATCCGACCGATCCATCATGGTCATTGCATCTAAACATGGATGCCATTGACTGGGATCGCGTCAATTCACCATTGTCACCATCAGAGTACTGGCCTTTCGGTGAAATGCTTCATTTTACCCCAAGGACAACTCGAGATATTTTTCAAGCTGAAGAGGGACACGAGGTCCCAAACGTAGATCTTAACTCAGGTGATGATATCCATTTAATCCCAACTCCACATCAGTTGGAGGACGGATCCCACATGTCAGTCGAAGAGACGACTGACGTAGACATCGGCACAGATCCAATGAATCCACGGATTCTCAAGCTGGGGGTAAGCCTTTCCCCCGAAGAGCAAGCCGATTACATTGCCCTTCTTAAAGAAAAGAAGGAAGTTTTTGCATGGTCATACAAAGATATGCCAGGACTAGACCCACAGCTAGTCATGCACAACTTAACGCTTGATCCGAAAATCAAGCCAGTAAAGCAAAAACTAAGAAAGATGCACCCAACAGTGGCCTTGATGGTCAAAGATGAATTGCAAAAGTTGTTGGATGCACAATTTGTCATCTGCGTGGATTATCCGCCATGGTTGTCCAACATGGTTCTCGTCAAGAAGCCCGACGGGAGGATTCGCATATGCACCGACTTTCGAGACCTAAACAAAGCGAGTCCTAAGGATGATTTCCCCTTGCCAAGCATCGACGCATTGGTAGACGCTACAATGGGTCACGAAATGCTCTCCCTAATGGACGGTTTCTCGAGGATACAATCAAATTCGTATCAATCCGGAAGACCAACTCAAAACGGCATTCACAACGCCTTGGGGGAAATTTTGCTATAAGGTCATGCCTTTTGGCCTTAAAAATGCTAGGCGCTACATACCAACGTGCTATGACGTATATCTTCCATGATTACATGCACAAAACTTTGGAAGATTACATGGATGATTTGTTAGCCAAGTCTATCTTGCGCTCAGATCATCTCGGTGACTTAAGCAAGATTCTCGATCGCCTCATAGAGCATAAGGTCAGATTGAATCCCAAGAAGTGCGTGTTCGGCGTCACATCCGGAAAACTCTTGGGTTTTATAGTCTCCAAGAGAGGCATCGAAGTGGACCCAAACAAAGTCAAGGCAATCCTTGAAATGGCTCCCCCAACCACTATCAAGCGGCTCGAAGTCCGCAAGGAAAGGTCGCGTCGATTAAACGCTTCATAGCGCAATTATCTGACAAATGCCGACCAATGAACAAATTATTGCACAAGGGGGTCACATTTCATTGGGATGACGAGTGCCAATCAACCTTTGACGAAATCAAACAATACTTGGCTTCGTCGCCAGTATTGGCACCGCCTAGACCAGGTGTGCCGTTCTACTTATACATCTCAGCTACTGAGGTGGCACTGGGCGCAATGCTAGCCCAGAAGAATGAACTTCACAAAGAACAGGCTACTTACTATCTTAGCCGCACCCCGGTCGATTACGAACTTAACTATGCATACGTTGAGAAACTTTGCTTGGCAGTGGTGTTTGCTACAAAGAGGCTACGCCATTACATGCTGAGCAACACAACGTATGTTGTGTCTAAGGAGAATCCATTGCGATACATGATGAGTCGTACTTATCATAGTAGCCGCACGACGAAATGGATCATGTTGTTGACGGAATTTGACATTGAGTTTATTGGGCAAAAATCTATAAAAGGACAAGTCATAGCCGATCAACTAGCAGAGGCTCCTCTTGAAGACGATCAGCCTCTAGTCATAGAACTACCCGATGATGAGGTCTTCCATGTCTCAGAATCGCCAGATTATGAAGAGCCTGAGTCTCGAGCCGACATAACCTTATTTTTTGATGGTTCTAAATGCGAGCAAGGTGGTGGCACGGGAATTGTATTCTTCACACCGCGAGGCGCTCCAATGCCCCTGTCATTTAAATTAAACTTCCGGTGCACCAACAACAATGCGAGAATATGAATCCTTGCTCCTAGGTCTTCAGACAACAATCGCCATGAACATCAAAAGACTGAACATCTTTGGTGATTCACTGTTAATCGTCAATCAAGTCAAAGGGGTATATCAATGCAAATGCCCAGTTCTGAAAGCTTATAAAGCCCTCGTGGATAAATTCCTGGCAAAACTTGAGTGGTATGACATCGAGGCACTCCCTCGATCATCGAATCATTTTGCGGACACAATGGCCTCCTTAGGGTCACTAATCCCGCAAGACCTTTCCGGTGATATAACAACCATTCAAGTCAAAACCTTATCGCAACCCGCGATGGAGCGCGCAAGCTCAGACTTGACGCCAGGAATCCACATGATCCAGATCGAACCATCTTCGGATAAGTTCTTTCGAATCCGAGACTATTTGAAACATGCCAACTGGGGGTCTTTGTTCTCCCCCACTCCCATTAATAGCAACACAACGCTATTCTTACAAGTTTTATCCCAATCAGCATTTGTTAGGGAAGAACTCCAAAAGGGATTGGTCTGTTCAAGCTGTCGAGGTATCCGATCAACGGAGTTGGTATTTACCAATAAGAGACTACCTCAAGTTAGGTAATCTACCCTTTGGATTGACGCAAGCCGCAAAACGAACATTCAAACAGAAAGCGGAAAAATATGTCTTGATAGGAGACATTTTGTATCGTCGCAGCTACGACGGAATTCTTCTTCGTTGCTTGGACCGACAAGAGTCCACTTGGGCGATCACCCAAGCGCATGACGGTACATGTGGCGGCCACTTCGGTGGTATGGCCATTGCAAAGCGCATTCTTCGCATGGGCTATTATTGGCCATCTTTAGAGCGAGATTGCTGCGCGTATGTCAAGAGGTGCGTAAAATGTCAACATCATGCCAATTTAATGCACGCACCTTCCCAGGCCCTACAGACAGTCCAGTCTGCTTGGCCATTTTTGCAGTGGGGCCTCGATCTAATCGGAAAGATCTCCCCTGCATCGTCGAGCCGTCACACGTTTATCATAACGGCCACGAGAATATTTTACCAAATGGGTGGAAGCAATTCCGTTAACCTCTACGACAGGACCCCGCATTGCGGAGTTCATTTTGCAGTACATCATATGTCGTTTTGGTATTCCATCCAAAATAATCTCGGATAATGGGCCATCATTCAAGAACAAAGACGTGCGTGCTTTAACCACAAAGTACAAAATTCAGCACAACTTTTCAACACCCTATTATCCGCAAGCAAATGGGCAAGCAGAGGCGTCAAACAAAATGCTAGTCGCCATCCTTAAAAACATCATCGCAGACAGTCATAAGGATTGGCACATACAAATCCCACTTGCCCTTTGGGCTTATCGCACTAGTATTCGGACGCCCACTGGGGCAACTCCGTTTTCACTAGTGTATGGCTCAGAGGCAGTAATGCCTCTCGAGTTGGAAATTCCTTCCCTCCGCATATCAATGCGAGAATTCATCGATGATGACATCTGCACGGCGAGGCCCGGTTAGACCAACTTACGTTGCTTGACGAAAGACGCGTTAATGCTCTCGAGCACTTACGTATCTATCAAGAGCGGCTTAAGAGAGCTTACAACATGAAAGTTCACCTAAGAGACTTTCGGGTTGGTGATTTGGTTCAGAAGGAAAACCAACAAAACTCTAATTTGCCGTCCCATATGAGAGACAAATTCATGGCAAATTGGCTAGGTCCTTATGTCATTGATAGCAAAATAGGACCAGGGAACGTACGAGCTAGCTTCTCTTGACGGTATCAAGGAAACAGAACCCTTGAATATCAGTCATTTGCGACCATTTCATATCTAAGAAAGCCATGTACAAAAAAAAAAAAATTCAACAAAAACAAACAAACAAAAAGCTCCAAGGATTATCGCAATCTCTTGGTCAACCCAAAAAGCTCCAAGGATTATCGCAATCTCTTGGTCAACCCAAAAAGCTCCAAGGATTATCGCAATCTCTTGGTCAACCCAAAAAGCTCCAAGGATTATCGCAATCTCTTGGTCAACCCACAAAGCTCCAAGGATTATCGCAATCTCTTGGTCACCAAAAAGCTCCAAGGATTATCGCAATCTCTTGGTCACCCAAAAAGCTCCAAGGATTATCGCAATCTCTTGGTCAACACAAAAAGCTCCAAGGATTATCACAATCTCTTGGTCAACCCAAAAATCTCCAAGGATTATCGCAATCTCTTGGTCAAACAAATCAATAAATTCAACAAAAACAAAACAACAAAAATCATCAAAAACAACAAAGATTTGCATCTCAATTCTAGGCATACTCGAATTCATCAGAATCAACAAAAACACCATGCTACAGTCAGTGGTCTGGGAATGTACCAAGAGTTTCAGTGATTCGGTCATCATTTTCCTCTTTAGCCATGTAGTGTACCAAGTCGAACAGATTTTACGAAGGTAGAGTCATACTTGAAATACACCTTGTTACATAACATCCCAACACAAATCAAAACACTAAAATTCCCAAAATTGTGTGAACGAAAGACGAAACCTGCAAAATAATCTAAGTCACCACAAGCGAAACGGTTATCTTGCTCATCCCCCTGTGCGAATGACCCATAGAATGCTGAGAGTTGGCAAAAGGACAAGCTTCCTCCCTACCCAATTCCCTAAGAATCCCTAAAGTTCTCAACAGTTGCAAAACACAAAAATTTGCAAAATGTCAAAACTCCAAATTTGACAAATATAGTGCACACATAAAAAGGCACAAACAACAGTGATTTTCATCACTCCATATCCCCAATCCCTTGCTCAAAAGAAAAACAAATCAAAATAAATAGTGATCTTATCACTACAAAAGAGCAAGTATCCCAATACAATTGAAAAAAAAGAAGGGAGTTGACCTTGAATCCCTGGAACTCTCAGCATTCTGTAGGTCATAAGGCAAGCTTTTGTACCAATTTGGTTGATAGCCTATCGGTAACAGAAGTAAACCTCCCGCATGACGATATATCTATCACATTAACTTGCGTACAGATCAATGTTTGCATGTGGATGAGCTAGCTTATGGCATCCTGGATTACAACGCAGATTAATCTTAGTACATACAACAAAGGAATTCATGGAGCTAATTAGGTGATCCTCAGTACAGGTTCGGTTGAAAGCCCACCTGGCACTGGCGGTATCCTAACAAATACCACTAAATGAACTCAATTGCACACACAGGGATGTTAAATAACTCGGTCAAAAACATGTCCGATTCATACCTTGTTCAAAAGTCTTGTAAGATAAAGTACAGTCATGGATAGTGAGATAAAACTGTCTGAATCTCAGAAAATCTTACATTCATTCCAAAACCATCTGCGCTACTTATCATCCTTATGATACCATCAAAAAATACAAAAACAGAAAAAATCATGTAAATAAAGAGCTTCTTAAACAGCCTACAGTGCAATCAACACAAATATCATTCATCCATTTCAATTTGCATATCACATAGACATCTAAAACATTTGAATTCATCATAACATCTGCATTCATCAAAATGAATAAACATGCATAACAAAAATCACATCATCACATGTACAAAACCAAAAATAAAACCGGCATATATATATATCGTCAAAAAAAAAAAAGATGCCCGCAGGCTACAAAATCGGTCCTCAGACCCCACAAGCATATCCAAAAAACCCAACCTAAGGCGTCGACCACCATGATCACGTAGGATCGGTGCGACGGGAACTACCCCCCCATGGTGTGGGTCCGACGGGACCCTGCAGGGCGGCTACTGCTAGCCCCCGCATCATGCCTACTACCACCCCCCTCATCTAACCTCCTGCGACGAGATGATGCTGACTGCTCAGTCAGACTATCCCTCATCCATCGAGAAGATCTACTAATCGAAGGCTCAGGGAGCCGCCCGCCAAGGCGGATGACCTCCCTCTCCAAGTCTATCCGGTACAGACACCACTCTGCCTCCCATCGATGATAGATAGATAATGCATCATCGTGCTGCGCCAAAACTCTATCCCGCTCTGCCAACTGAGCCCACAGAAGATCCCTCTCTAGATCCCGCATCCGTAGCAACTCTGTAAGTCACGCAACCTCATCGCCTACATCCGACCCCACCTCCTCTATAACTGCCGGACGCATAGGACTCACGGGGACAGTAGCCTGCTCAGGCTCCAAATGCTCTTGCACATCTTGCATGTCTGGCTTCTCCGGAACACCCAAGTCAACATCCTCATATCCCACATCCACCATGTTTGCATCATCCAACGGACCTCCCCAATCACCCCCTGCTGCCTCAGCATCCTCCACTGCTGCCTCTGCGCCTCCCAGTGGCCCCTCTCCTCTCCAACACCGTAGTACCCACCACAAATCATACTCAGTGGTAGTCCCGATGTCATCCACATCCGAAACCTCAATCACTGCATCAAAATCCTCGCCCAATGGTGCAGTGACCGGTGGCTCCAGATCCCTCTCATCCCCCCGTCGCCGATAGACCACGGGCTCACCAGGCAACCCCTGATGCACCCCAAACTATCGTGTAACCTGGCGGTATGGAAAGAACTCATGCTCCGTCCCGTGCCGCCCAGTCAACCACCGCTCCCTCCGTACCCGTCGAAGCCACTCTCCAGCCTCAACCCAGCCTAGACAGTCCCGATAAGGATGCCAAAACACCTCCCCTGGAGTGAGCCAAGAAAAGGCATCAGTGTAGTGCTCAACGGCACCTACCCATTGCTAACTCTGCCCCTGCTCCGCAGACCGATGCCATAAAGCTGCATAGCCAATCTCATCGTCATCCATCACCGCCCGCGTCGTCCACGGTAACCCGGTCGGCCTCTCCACTGCTATGTGCTGCCAACCCCAGCACTGAAGAAGATAACTACAACTCACCCCCTTTCGCTGCCGACAACGAACGCCGTACAGCTCCTCGTAGAGCTGTGCCAACAATGTCTGTCCCCATCCATAAATCAGTAGTGCCTCTATCGAGCACTCTACCAACTGCCATACCAACTCCAGCAGGTTCCACGGGAACCTCCCACCTGACGAATTAGGTAGAAGCATGTTAGAAATGAGGCCCATCAAGAATGAGTTCCTCACTCCTAACACCCCCCTCTCCTGCCACCAGCTAACAAAAATCCTGCTAGCCTGACAATCCACCTCGGCTGTCTCCACTGGGTTCGTTACACCCAGCCGTTCTGCATGCCCAAAACATCTCATCAGTACAGCGATTCACTGATCATGCGGTGATGTCCTAATAGGTAGTCCATCTATCGGAAATCTGAAGCAGCCGATAAACGTCCTCCAGTGTCACAGTCATCTCCCCTGTCGGAAGATGGAAAGTGTTGGTCCGCGGATCCCAAACTTTGATCAGGTCCGTCAGATAGGCCTGATCCGGAACCACAAGCTCCAGTCGAGCCACCTGCTTGAGCCCAAGGGCATCAAGCCACTGCCAGTCAACATCAGTCAGCGCCGATCGTGCCTCAGCAAATGCGGCAGGTACACGGTACCGGCTCCTAACCTGCAAAACAATAACACCAAAAAAAAAAAAATTCAAAAACAAATTTTTCAGATTTAGGGTTCCTAACCTAAACTGAGTAATTACAAAAAAACAACACAAAAATTCAAAAATAAATCTTTTAGATCTAGGGTTTCTAACCTTAACTGATTGAATACAAAGAAATAACTAAGTGTCAAGATCTAAATTTTATTTCAAACAAAGAAATAAACAAAAAAAAAAATATTCAAATCAAAACATCAATTACAAGAATAAACTCTAGGAAGCACTTACGGATTTCGCCTCCCCTCTGCCGCTCGAACCATTTTGCGCACTCATGATGACAAAGGGAATTCCGGCAGTGCTTCGCTTCACAGAATTACCTCCTCCTCCCAGAGCTACCAAATCGCAAGAAAAAAAAATGACACAAATGAGCCCAAATCCAAGTTTTGGGCCTTAAATAGGCCTACCAACTGGAAATCATCCTTGGGTGGGACGAGCGCTCTGGTCAGCGCTCGTCCCACCCAGGGACGATTTCTGAAATTGGAAATCGTCCCACCCAGGGATGATTTCCAGCCAGAAAAGTCAAAACAACAAAAATAGTACAAAATTCAACAAAAACACAAAAAAACATCGCCAGACATAAGTGCTCATGCACTTAACCTCTAGGCAAATAAAATGAATGTCGAGGTCCAAATTATCGCTCTCCTACTTCCCTAATAACGCTACAATAGCCGGACCGCTCCACGGGAAGTTATATTTTTGATGATTTCACCTCATTTTGGCATCACCAAAAGGGTTAACACCCACCAAAAATAGGTCCAAATGTTGGAAAAATTGCACATGCTTAACAGTAAACCCTCTAAAGGCACCCTTGCACAAGTCATCTTGGGTCAAGCGACTCGTCGCTTCTCTCACAAAGTTCATTCCCTCATCGATTCGTCGCTTGAGGGGGTAGTCACACTTAGTCACCAACCAACAATAACACACCCAATTAAGGAAAAAGACATGCATTCAAAGAATCATTGACAAAGACAATCACGCTCCTGCTTGGGGCAGTAAACAAGCAACAATCAAATCAATCAAACACTTGGAATTTCGTGAATCATGAACACAAGGTTCCCCCTGAGGATAAAAACGCCCTTCACTTGTTCATGACTGATCAATGTCCAAGTTCAAGTCACACCTCACCAAAACAGGTTAATACTTGAAATCAAATTCCTTAGCTCGTCAGAAGCAAGGATTCAAGAATGCATGCCCTTTCCATACTTGGGGCATCAAAAGTTGGTTAGGTTACCAAGAAACCCTAATCAGTAGTGCTTTGGTTATCTATTTTTGCTCAGCACTGCGTCACCCGTAGTGCTTCCCAAAAAGGGGCATCTGTAGACACCAAAACGGCACCAATCCGATTATGTGACTGCAAACACTGATCGCTTTGACAAACACAGCCCCTAGGGCAGCCCTCAGAGGTCAAACAATGGTCTTAACCACTTTCATAGCAATTTTGTGAGGTCAAGAAGCAATTTGGCACACTTAGACACTTTGCCTAGTAATCGTCTCACCCAGGGACAATTTCTGAATTTAAATCGTCTCACCCAGGGATGATTTCTGAAATCGTCCCTGGGTGGGACGATTTCCAAGTTTAACGGGCAAAAAGGCAAATGAGGCCAAGTGGTAGCCCAGAACAGTCAGTTAAGGACTCCTACCTTGCACGCGTGTGTAAGTGGACAGAGGGGCCGTTAGGAGACTGTTACAAAAAGCATTTATCAAAGCTCAAGTCAATGGAGGACTCCCCTCCCTCATGGGAAGACAAGACTGCCACATGGCGCCCAACACATTGCATTTGTGCTTCCCTCCCAAAAGAGACCCCTTGGGTCTATAAAAGGTGGGACTTTTCTCACCCAAAACAGACAGGTTGAAGGAGTTTTCAAGCAACGAAGTGCTGCCGAATTGAAGACCCACTTGCATCCCTCTTGGTTCGCCTTCCCACATCCACCAATATCTTTTGCAAGGGAGGTTGTTGGGTGGCCTTTGGAAGCTCGAACCTTACCCAAATCCAATGCATGGACACCTGAACCTACCAATTCGCCGACCCCCCAATCCTAAAAGGTTTTGGGCCCATCCCCGGTGGATTGGCTCCAAAATCGAGGGCCAACGGTGGGAGGCCCACTTGGGCACCCCCGCACCTCCCAAGTCCTATTTTTAGTTTTTGAGCACTTTAGATTATTTTTTTAGATTGCATTCTGTGTTACTAGGTCTGATTAGTCCATAGCTGTAATTTTGTAACTTTTGGTCAGATTCTAGGATGTTTTGTATTGCTTTGTCGTTTCGCTAACTTGCAGGTGTCAAGGTCAAATTCTTGAGGGTGGAGGCCAAATTGGGAAAATCCGACCATCTGGGTCGTCCCAAAATGGCCCCAATTACATAACCCCCCTGTTTGCAGGCGTTTTGCAGGTCTCAGGATCCGACATTGGAGCGTGTCAGTTCGGCTTCCCCAACACAAAAGAAATCGTCCCACCCAGGGATGATTTACAGTCAAAAATTGTCCCACCCAGGGACGATTTCCAGTGGAAAGTAGATTGGCCGACTGTCTCAGTGGCAGTGGCCTTCTGGTAACTTTTCTTACCTTCTGTCAAGTTTTGAAGCAATTTGGATTCACTGTATTCACTATTTCAGGCAAATATTTACATGCATATTTCGTCGGTTTTAGAGAGCAAACGCTTTTCATTTGCAGCAGGTGCTACTGACGTCTTGGTCATTTCTTTGTTCGCAGGAGAAGCAGCAGAGGCAAAGAACTCATCGACATCAGTGGCTGCATCATCTTGGCCCGCCCATTGCAATCGTGGGCATGTGGAAAGAGGAATCATTTAGTGATTGTAATCAAACCCTATTTGCGCTCCTAGCCCGTGAAAATGGAGGAGACATCATTGTAACAGAGATCAAGGGATATTAATGAAAGGGCTATGTTTTCTCTATTTGATTGTGTCTCTTCCAATGTGTTTCTTTTCCATTTCATGCAATTTACATTTCTAGGACTTAAGCGTACTTAATTTTGAATGCAATCGCACTTGGTGTTTCCTTTGCCCGGAATCTCGTGCTTTCAATATCTTACCCTCTCGATTCTTAAATTTCATTAAAAATAAATAAAACAAAGTTACCAATTCAAAATAAAAATAAGATGTTGCCAAGAAGCAATCATGTTAAGTGGTCCAAACCAGGAGATTTTTGTCTCCCTTTTGCCCTAAATATTTTTGCTATCATAATAACTTGAAAAAGGTTGTGACAAGGTAGGAAATAGTTTACTTAACACTAAAAGACAAAGCGCACAGAAATTCTGACTACAACACTTCTCAGGTCACAAGCATTGCATTTCATAGGTCAGGTAGACCAGTGTGGTCATATTGTCCAAAATTATTTTATTTCCTTTGAAAATAGTTTTTCATCTGTTTTTAGTTTTTTTGCATGTGCAACAAGTCAAAAGACAAAAATAATATTATTCAGATCTTACATGAAGGAAACACTCCACTGATCTTATAAACCATTATTACTATTGTTTTTATTAAATATTGAAAATAGAAGATTGAGTATAGTTTTTTGTTTTTAAGAATATTGTAGATGTGGAGGTCAAGTTGTGAAGCAAATTTGTGTAGCATTGAGCTAAGATAGTTAGGTTGTGAAGTAGATACCAATGTTGTTCTAGGGTTGTGGATGCCACATAACAGATCTGTGTGGATGAACAATTAAAAATTTAAGGTTGTGGAGGCCAAGTTGTGAAGCAGATTTATGAAGCACTCTGGTACGACAACTAGGTTGTGAAGCGTATCTTTGAAAACTGTATTAGGATTGTGGAGGTCAGGTTGTGAAGTAAATTTATGCAACACTCCTACAACAACTAGGTTGTGAAGTAGATGTGTGAAGACGGATGTTTTTCTAGGTTGTGAAGCAGATTTGTATCGACGGGTGTTGTGCTAGGGTTATGGAGGTCACATAATAGATTTGTGTGGATGAAACATAAAAAATAATGGGTACTAAATTAGGATTGTGGAGGTCAAGTTGTGGAGAAAATTTGTGCAGCACTTGCTATGACAAATAGGTTATGAAGCAGATATGTGCAAACGAGTGTTGTACTAAGGTTGTGGAGGCCACATAATAGATCTATATGGGTGAATAATAAAAAATTTAGGGTTATGGAGGTCAAGTTGTTAAGTGAATCTATGAAGCACTATGCTACAGTAGCTAGGTTGTAAAGTAGATGGGCATAAATTTTTAGGTTTTAGAGGATCATTGTATATGAGGTAGATGAGGATTGCAGAGATGTATGCCTAGTCTGACAACTTTGACCCCATTGTTGAAGAATCTAAGTCCATGTAGGCATATCAATTTGAAACCTGTGACCCCTCCTTTTCCTTTGAATGAGAGGAGTGGTCACTAGCATTAATGGAGGATATGACACCATCTTAGAAATTTCTCCTTTTTTGAACCAAATCCATATCCTTGACAACTTGATTGATAATATCTTGAAGGATGGGTTATAGAATATCATGGGAAAATTCCAAGGTAGGAGGCTAAATATTGATGCTCTCATGAGATGGGCTTTGGAAAGATGGAGATCTATCATTTCTCTTGAAATTAAGGCCATACCAAGAAATTTCTTCCTCGTTAGGCTCAACTATGAGGAGGATTCCAATCAGATCTTGGAAGGAATCCCATGGCATTTTGGCAAACGAGGTTTATTTTTTACACAAATGGGCCCCAAATTTTAATCCCCTAATGCAAAGCATTAATCTTGTCCCACTATGGGACAAGCTACCAGACTTCCCACTTCATCTTTGGCATCAGAGCATCTTCCAAGCTATTACCAAGATGATGGAGAATTTGATTTCCTTCGATCAGACTACTAGTTCCAAATCTTGAATACTCTATGCTAGAATGTGTGTGATGGTAGATATCAAGAAGGATCTTCCAAGCTCTATTGAGCCATTTTCTAAACTTGGCACCTAGGTTCAAAATATTGAATATGAAAATAAACCCCAAGTTTTCCAGGAGTGTGGTAAGGGTGGGCACCATAATATGGTAGGAATCGAGGGTTCCTAGAACAATAATTTAATAAATGAGAAATAAATAATATTAAAATAAATAGAATCACATTTAGATACGAAACATATTTTGCATTGGTTTGGGAAATCCCTCCAATGGATCTAAATAATATATGTTTTTATATTTCATCCATGATTTGAATGAATTATTGAACAATCATATATATATACCCTAAACCATACATCTTTTACATGTTTCGGTTCATAATAATTAATGTATTTAATTATTATGACTATATGACTATCTAACCCTAAATATATAATATAATAAATAATTATTTATTATTTATTATATTATCAAATATACTAACCTTAGGATATAAAATGTATTATATTACTATTATTAATAATGAAGGTTAGGATAGGATCCTAACATTCCACCCTTCCTGGAAAAACATTATCGTCAAAGTTGGAATTGACTGGAAACTACACGATGTCTGTGAGGAAGGAACTTCGTCTGGAATGCCCTGCCAC
This sequence comes from Wollemia nobilis, assembly GCA_028583015.1. Classification (NCBI taxonomy): domain Eukaryota; kingdom Viridiplantae; phylum Streptophyta; class Pinopsida; order Araucariales; family Araucariaceae; genus Wollemia; species Wollemia nobilis. The sequence goes on along the minus strand of JAQPPZ010001220.1, from coordinate 2,437,117 downwards.
ATAATGAGGAATTTATCCAATCAATTATAATTTAGATGGGAACATTGAAATCTACAATGAATGACTTGCCACTAAATTCATTACACTTATCCGTTTCAAATGTTTTTCTTCAACTGAGATGCAAAGTATTTCTCACATACTTCTCTCTTTCATGTGACCTTATTCTAGTTTACCATTATTTTAGGGTTGAGCATTGTAATTTTAAAGTAAGCTAGTGACGTGTACATCATCGGCTTCTCATTATAGTAATTGAAAAAACCTTTCCCACATCAAAGTCAATAATTCATGGCATATTTCAACATGGGAAGAGGCCTCACTCCATGATAATCTAGACTATGGGACCTACCATAGTAGACCACCATGATAAGTAATCTTCTAATAAGAAACAACAAGATCTAAAAAGTGTCTCTTACTGGTTATTGTCTGAACACCTTATATTTAATAATAATTTATTCTAGGACATTCTCATCTAGCCCCTTGGGTAAGACTCATACATCAACTATCCCATCCTTGGTAATCTTGTTAAACAGGAATTTATTATCTTTGTGTTAATTTCTAAAGTAGTCAACTTTGTTAAGAATGCCGAAAAAGTTCTAATATTGTGTTGTTTTCTAATGTGATCATTTTTAAAAGCAAGAGAACATGTGAAATTATATACTCTATAAGGTTTTATGTTCATGATCGAGTCTCACTGCATTCCTCTTCAAATTTAAATGGCCAAAGCATGGATTGAGTTTGCTAATATTTAAAACAAGTTGATGCAATATCGTAATACTTGACCAATTCATTTTGTTTTGCATTTGTGTGAGGCAAGCTAAAATATTAATCAGCACAATAATTTAATAAATAAATATGGTGCTTATAACTTGCTATCTATGATGATCGGAATTGGCTCCTTTATTGATTCCAAAAACTTGCTAAAGCTTTGAACTCATTGCACTGTTTGAATCCTTCGATGTGCACATTGTGGGAGACTTGGCACTTAGTAATTTTTCTCTACTCATTGTATTGACATGACTTCCTTTTAATGGCTCTTATATTCATGCTACAGACACTTTCAAGCTCTTCCATTGTACGTTTTGGTTGGTCTGCAATTTACGTGTTCTACTTGGAGCAAACACTTCAATCTATTATAGTGTAGCCTGCATTTCAATAGTACGCTAGCAGTATAGCAAACACTTCGGATATTTATATTTTTTATTTTTTATTTTTAGTTTGATAAATAGATATGTATCGTATTTAATACCACTTGTGAAATCCATGAGCTAGCAGTACAAGAATCTCCTTTTGAAATTTCAAATCCAATCGTTACTAATATTTTGATTTCTATGCGAAGGAATATTTGTCTTGGTAGGAATGTTATAAAATTCGATTAGAATCCACTGTTGAATAAGAATCACAATATAATAATTTAAGATTGTTCTATTTTTTATTATATCTTTCATATGTATCAAATCCCTCACTTAGGAATGACTATTTTAATCCCATTCGTCGCTTGTTATCGAAGGAAAGAGTATAGCCCTCGCCCATCCCCAACGAAAAGAAATCTAATGTGAAGGAAAGGCATAGTCACTGGCATTCCAAGCTGATTATTCCAAATTTTTTAAAAAATTTAAGTTATTTACGTCCTCATACCGTTGTTTTCAGTCAAAAGGTATAGTTCTATTTTTCTATCAATGCACCAAAAATACCTTTTATACTTTAAATTTCAAAACGTTGGTGGTGTTACTAGAAAATTTTGCCTACAGGTTTCATAATGCTATTAATTATCATTAATCACGTGATCCAGCCATCAATTTGATGATATTCAATTTTTTCTAAATAAGAAAGTGTCAGTGTTTTGTTTTTTTTTATCTTCACTCTATTACGTGGGTTCATTGCCACACTGCAACTGAACGACTACAAATATTGGTGGTAAATTTCCCATGTGTGAGCGTCTTCATTGATAGCAACTCTTAACCTCAGGTCTGATATTCCTCTATGGGCAAATGTGGTGAAATTTAAGACTATTCAATGGCTCTCAAACTTCTATGTGATGCATACACTTTTCTCCAATGTTTCTCCACTGCACGGTTGAAAACGTTGTATGACGTTATGAGTACCTGAACGCTGTGCAGTCAAGAAAGCTTCAACAATTATTTTCTGATGAAAAATATGTACTGTTCATCCTCTTTCTAGTCTCAAGGGGAGATGTAACACGGATGCAACCTTTTCAAACGCTAAACTAATTTTGAAGTATTAATGCAGTCTCCAGGAAACACTCTCTCTCGATTATGTGAAGCTCAAAATTATTTTGACTATAGAACAATGGCTTTCTTTAGTGTGGCTCTGCTACGTGATCTCAACGATATAAAATGACAGATGGTCTCTCCAGGTTGATTTCATATGTTATCTCATGTTGAAACGTCTTCAAAACTACACTCCTTGCTCTCCTAGTAGTTTTCATGCTCGTTAATGTAATGGCTCCTTCGTGATTCGAAGATGCTCTAAACTATTTCTTGTTGGTAATGTGATAGCTACAATTTGATCTCCTTCATTGTCCTTCCTTGGACTTGGACTTGTAATTATGTTAGATGGTGTAGATTCATTGTTTGGCAAGTATGACGGTGGTACTTTGCTAGGCTTCCTTTACATTCAAGATGAGTTTATTAGTGGAAGATTTCTTGGAGAAAATGAGAGAAGTTTTTAGAAGGCATTAATAGAATATAATACATGATAAACCTATGTAGCGTGTCATAAATTTTCTTCTAGAATTTTTATTTCATCGTAACTTCCTTTGGCTGGATCTCACACTCCTCCCTCACTCGTAACATGTTGCTTTCCTTCCAACTAATAACTGTAATTTAAATTTAATCAATAGGTCCCAATCATAATATAATATTCAATTTATTTCAAAGGGGAATAAAATAGTCTTAAGCAATTCGAACAAGAGATTTCGAAATGTTTTTTTTATTATTATATATATTTAAAACAGGCCTGTAAAGCCGGCTACTCCTCAAAACAACCTAAATATTCTTAATGGTCTTTAATTTTTGTTTTTGCACTCTAGGATTGCGATCACGAAAAAATAGGGCAGTGAATACACATCTGGGGGCGGCGGTGGTTGGCTTCTATAGCGACGGGGCTCAAAATTACGAGCAGTGAAATGGTTTTAATGTGGCCGAGGCAAGTTTCTCTTTTAAACACAATGGATTTCACTGTATCCCGTGATGAGCAACACAACAGGGAAAATAGAGTTATTCATGAAGGCTTTTATGTTCCTCCGGACTATTGTAACAGTTGGGCAACAACGGTAGCAGTATTACGAGATCACACGATTGAGGGATAAGTAGATAGTATACCCATTATCGAGCACTCATTTGCCATTTTCCCACGTGTTTGGATGCATCAATCAAGTTCCCTCTGTATAAAATGGGGGAGGTGTAAACTCCACAGACGCATCCGCATTTGGACATTCCACAGGTGAACCAGATATAATTTTGGGTATATTTCACAATAGCAATGACGGTTGCTGTAGTTTTACGCTTGTGTTTTCTGTGGCTTCTTGTTTTTACTGTTTTGCCGAAGATTTTAGATGGCCAGAAGAAGCAGCCTCCAAAGCCTACAACAATCTCTTTTCACCCTCTTTGTCTGCATGGTTCATATGATTTTTTTATGATTTCGAAATCTTTACAACTTAAAAACCAATGGCTTTGCACCAACTAAACCACCATCAATTCATCATCCCCAAGTTCAAATGGTGCACGTGATGTTTCTGTTGCACTCGCTCCACGTGAAAGATCCATAGAAATATATATATATATATAAAGTTTGGTAAGAGTTATCCACACATGCATAACATATACATTGCTGGTCGGTTTTGAATATAAGCAATTATCCAGTGTCAATTGTTCTACAATGCCAAAAATGCAGACAATGCAATGTCTACATGTGAATATTACTCTCTATAAGTGCTACTAGTCCTCCTAAGTCTTACTTATTGTCTCTGTACTAGGTTATGTTAATTAGTATTAGTCCACATACCCGTAGCAGCATAGATATAGTGAACATACAATAAGTTTTACGTAGTCTCTTTGTATAAGATATCATCGCTTTATTGCAAAGCAACCAACAAGATCTAAAGAGTTAAACTATGACATTGATGTGGAGAAGTTTATTAGGAACACTGATTAAGGAATGTCATTGGTGCAAAACTATAGCTTGGATAAGGTGGACATGCTTTACATGCACAGTCATCTTGACTACTCTTTATGCGTGTACTATATAGGAAATGGTGGAGGTGGCCATGGTGGTAGTCGCACGGGTTTTGTGTAGAACATAAGCATCAGATTTTGATGTGTCCAAGGAGAAAATCATGATGGCATAAAAACAAGGCAACACTCCTCAAGTTTAGCAGCAGTGGGGGTAATGGATTGGAGATAAGAGAAAATATCATCAAACTCATCCACTGATGGATAAAATGTTGGGTAGACATGGATCTGGCTGATCCAGTCCATCTCATTAACACTTGGATAAACCCTACACTTTGTTTTCTTGGAATTATTTACCTCTTTCTCATACACTTATTTTATGGGAAAATTTACATTTTTAGGTTTTTGATTATTTTTTTCCAAAAGTGCATTATGTACCTTTTGAAAATTTATGGCTTCAGGTTTTTCCAAAAAAAAATACCAATAGTGTTTTCTATAATGTTTTATATATGTTGCACACTAAAAATATTTTCTAAACATTCCTAGTGTACTTTCCCCAATTCTTGAAATTCTGCCTTCAATTTCTAAACTTCTTCCTAAAATTTTTGGTCCCACATGGCTAGATCCATAATGCTCTGATACCAGATGGTAGGAACCAAGGGTTTCTAGCACAATAATTTAATAAACAATAAATAAATAGTATTAAAATTAATAGAATCACTTTTAGATACAAATCACCTTTTGCATTGGTTTGGGAAATCCCTCCAATGGGTCTAAATAATATATGTTTTTATATTTCATCCATGATTTGAATGAATGATTGAAAAATCATATATATCTACCCTAAACCCTACGTCTCTTCAATGTGTCGGTTCATAATAATTAATGTATTTAATTATTATGACTATATGACTATCTAACCCTAAATATATAATATAATAAATAATTATTTATTATTTATTATATTATCAAATATACTAACCTTAGGATATAAAATGTATTATATTACTATTATTAATAATGATGGTTACGATAGGATCCTAACATAAGAGCTTATGCCGCCTACATCCTAAATATCTGAGTACTTCGATGGGCCATAAGAAAAAGAGGAAGAAGCTCAATGAAAAGTGGACACCTAAGTAAAATTCAAAAGAATTGAAAGGAAAATATCTGATATCTATTTCTCAATTTGGGCTCAATGAAGAATTATAGGAGGAAGTCATTATTCCATAAAACATGTTTGATGGAGAGAAGTTAAACAAGGTTCCTGTGAAGAGAAGGGAAGTGAGTCCAATAACAGGGGATATTGTTCAACTTTATAAATTTGGGGAGAGTGGAGAAGAGGTAAGTCCCTCTAGTATTATCCTCCAAAATTTCTTTGACCATATTGAGATGGATGATCCAACTCTTCAATAGTTAATGGAAAGCTCTCTAGCCTCTCCAAAACCTGTGTTTGATAAAGGATCTCTAGGTCCGAAGACCAAAAGCTACAAGAAAGATCGTATTGATGTAGGGTTAAAAAGGAAAGTGGAGAAATCTAACAACTAAGCACTCAAGAAAAGTAAGATTGACTTTCAAATTGTTAACAAAGTACAACCCCTTATAATAGATAGTTTTGAGGCTCTTCATCCCAAAGAGAATGAGGTTGTTCCAATCATGTAGACTTGAAACAAATGTGTTCAGGATTATGGCCTAAAAAAATGATTTCTTCCTTTAGGAGTCAAAAAAATATTGGTAGGACTCCTAAGACCTCACTTAGAAGGGCTTCCAATAAGTGATTTTTTGTTGTTTTTTTTTCATTTGTTTGTTAGGTTGGATGTTGTTGTTGTAGATCTACTCTAGTTTTAAGTAGTATTCTTGGATCTGTGGTTCTGTAAGCACCCTTGGCTTCCAATGGTGAGTCCTAGTTCTTAGATTCACGACCCTATTTGTGGGCAGGATCTTCAAATTTTGAACTTTAAATTTGAATGCATTTATGGGCATGATTTTTAAATTCTAATTTTAAATATTGAATTTGAATGTTGTTTTGGGTTTTAGTTTCTCCTATGTTGGTCGTTTTTTCCAGCTGACTATTTGATCATGACAATCTCTTTTATTTGCTTGATCAAATTTGTAGCATATTTTCTACGAGGTTGTTTCATTGGATTTTTGAGTTCGATTCGTGCAATCCAACTCAATCTTTCTTGATATCTTATTTCTAGATCTGTGTTTTGGGGGTGCCTTTCAAAATCCTACTTGTAATAGGTCCGAGGACCCTTTAAAAACCTCTTCTACTATCAATCAAAAAATAATAAATATGTGTAAATGTATTTTTTTTAATATTTAAAATTATTAGTCACAAACAATACATCTAATGAATTTGTGTTATTATTTCTATTTATTAAAATGAGATTTCATATTGGTTGAGGAAATTTTTCAGTTTATAATACATAACTTAATTTGTTAGGTATAGGTTAAGTTGTATTATAGAAGAAGATTTTTGTAAAAGATTAAAGTTTATTTATTTATTTATTTTTATAATATAGGTAAATTGTAAGGTTTATTTACATAATAAAAATGAAATAAAACTTTACAGATCTTATCTCTTGTCTAATATATATTAGATATAATAAACTTGATTTTTTATTAAAATATGATAATGTGCATTTATGGTTAAAAAAAAAATATGGCATAAAATTAAAGAATAATGGACATTTGCCTTGACAATTTAAACATTATTTTTTCAAAAGTTTTGAAATTTAATTTTAGTTATTTTAAAAAACAAAATTATAAAAATAAATTATATGTCATGTTTTGTTGTTAATTAGATATTTAGGAAGGTATATTAATTTTTTATATGACATAAAATTTTGAGATGATGTAATAGTTAATATATTTTAATTATTTATTATATTAATAAATAATTTTCTTTTGAACAATGAACATATAATATTTAACCTTAATATTTTTTTTGATTTGGTGGAAGGATTTTTGAAAGAAAGCCCAAACATTTTACAAAATGGATCCACATAGCTTTAAGAGATTAATATTATTAATAAATAAATTTATATTTATAAAATAAATTACACCTAGTGCTTTTGTAATACAATCTTTGTGATATTGGACCGTATGGCAAAGAGGATAACAAAACAAATTTTATAATTTGACCTTATTGAGATTGATTGAAGAGCAAAAAAGGATAACACATATTGAGTATTACTTCTAATGCACATCTTTCTAATACAATCATGTATTTATTTTTGTTGCAATTAATTTTTTTTTTCAATTCACATATTCCTTTTTCTTTCTTCTTTCTACTTATATTATATTTCTTTGTTACAAATATGTAGGAGGGAGAGCCATAAAAATAGATAAATTTTACAATAGATACATCTATGGAAATCGAACCTGAGAAGGACAACAAGCATGAACTCTTGATTGACCTTGTCAAAAGATTTATTCATATCAATTTTAAGGACCAGGACAATTTTTTTGTTGCTGGAGATAGGATGGAGGACTTCATGTAAACTTATGATACCATAATTTATAGATATTCCTTTTACCGAACTATATTTGTAGGGATTTATGATTTGGGGAATAAATTATTTCACTTTGGATGCCATAGATGTGGTTAGGATTTTATAAATTACATTACAAAAATTTATGGGTCTAAAATCTGAAATATAATTGCATGCATGACCTTTACGAACAAGAGCTATGAAGGTATAATTAATACCTCTAGGGATGGATATTTCATTTTGGAGTTCAATGATTGCCTTGCACGCATCTTGCCCAATAATATCCCAAAAGGTTTGAAAAATTGGGAGGATAAACCATCATGTCTAGGGGCTTTATCAAGGTGCATAGTGAATAAATCTTGCTTGATATCATCTAAAGAAAGAGTTTTTATGAGCAAGAAATTTTTTTTTGGATTGACTAGGGCAAAAATTTTGATTGAGTAACTGATTCTTGACCCGATCAAAATTTTAGGGCTGGGTACCCAAGATATCTTTAAAAATTAAGAGGCTTCATCTCAAATTTCAAAAATATTCTTGGTAATGGAGTCATTACCTTTGGTTAATTCCCATATTTTATTTGAACTTGTGTGCTTGAGGGTGGAAGCATGAAAAATATTTGTATTGGAATTGCCCTCCTTGATCCAAAGGGTTCTAGATTTCTTCCTCCAAAACATATTTTGTTTGCCCAAAATTTTATGATACTCTACTAAAAGTTGTTTCTCCTCAACTTTTATTTGGTCACTCAGCTGGTCATTCTGTATTTGATGTTCAATGTTTTTTAATTTATCCATAATTTGCTTTTTTCTTTCAAAAATATTGCCAAAAACTTCCCTATTCCATATTTTGAGTTTTTTTTTGACAACCTTGAATTTGTAGGAAACTTAAGTAATGAAAGACCCAAAAAAATCCTACTGACACCAGGAAGATATTCGATTATGAAGATCAGGGTGATGCATCCACATGGCTTCAAATCTAAAATAAATCTTGAAATTGAGGCCTTTGTCAGTATCAAACAAAAGGGAACAATAATCAAAGCCAACTCTTAGGAGAAAAATGAGATTAGCATCACCCATAATGGGAATAGCCTCTTGAGAAAGAAAAATCTATCAATCTTAACTTGGTTATGTTGATCCCAAATTCTCGTATTGTTCCATGTGTATTTTGCTCCTTTAATTTAAATATCCATTAATTCACTGTTAGTTACAAAATTATGAAAATATTCAATGCTTCTCGATGAATTTTTGAAGACCTTACCATCTTATAAACCATTATTATTATTGTTTCTATTAAATATTGAAAATAGAACATTGAGTATAGTTTTTTTTTTTTAAGAATATTGTAGCGATATGATTTTACATTTTTATAAGTTCAGTTCAAATCATAACAAATGCTTGTGAAATAAGGTTTATGACCATGTGGAGGTCAAGTTGTGAAGAAAATTTGTGCAACATTGAGCTAAGATAGTTAGGTTGTGAAGTAGATACCGATGTTGTACTAGGGTTGTGGAGGCCACATAACAGATTTGTGTGGATGAACAATAAAAAATTTAAGGTTATGGAGGTGAATTTGTGAAGCATATTTATGGAGCACTCTGCTACGACAACTAGATTATGAAGCATATATTTCATATGAGTGTGGTGCTAATGTTTTGTAGGCCACATAAAATATATGTGTGGATGAACAATAAAAAATCATGGGTACTGTATTAGGGTTGTGGAGGTCAGGTTGTGAAGTAAATTTGTGCAGCACTCCTACAACAACAAGGTTGTGAAGCAGATGTGTGAATATGGATGTTGTGCTAGGTTGTTAAGCAGATTTGTGCAAACAAGTGTTGTGCTAGGGTTATGAAGGTCACATAATGGATTTGTGTGGACGATCAATAAAAAATCATGGGTACTAAATTAGGGTTGTGGAGGTCATGTTTTGGAGAAAATTTGTGCAACACTTGCTATGACTGATAGGTTGTGAAGCAGATCTATGTAAACGAGTGTTGTACTAGGGTTGTGGAGGCTACATAATATATCTATAAGGATGAATAATAAAAAAATTAAGGTTGTGGAGGTCAAGTTGTGAAGTGAATTTGTGAAGCACTATGCTACAGTAGCTAGGTTGCGAAGTATATGGGCACAAATTTTTAGTTTTTAGAGGATCATTGTATATGAGGTAGATGAGGATTGCAGAGATGTATACCTAGTCTGGAAGCTTTGACCCCATTGTTGAAGAAGCTAAGTCCATGAAGGCAGATCAATTTTAAAACTTGTGACCCCTCCTTTTCGTTTGAATGGAAGGAGTGGTCACTAGCATTAATGGAGGATATGACACCCTCTTAGAAATTTCTCCTTTTTCAAATCAAATCCATATCCTTGATAACTTGATTGATAATATCTTGAAGGATGGGTCGTCGAATATCATGGAAAAATTCCAAGGTAGGAGGCTGAATATTTATGCTCTAAGGAGATGGGCTTTGGAAATATGAAGATCTATCAGTTCTATTGAAACTATGGTCATCCCAAGAAATTTCTTCCTTATTAGACTCAACTTTGAGGAGGATTCCAATTAGATCTTGGAAGGGAACCCATGGCATTTTGGAAAATGAGGTTTATTTTTTACGTAAATGGGCACCAAATTTTAATCCCCTAATGCAGAGAATTAATCTTATCCTACTATGGGACAAGCTACCAGACTTCCCACTTCATCTCTAGTATCAGAGCATCTTCAAAGCTATTACCAAGATGATGGGGAATTTGATTTCCTTCAATCAGACTACCAGTTCCAAATCTTGAATACTCTATGCTAGAATGTGTGTGATGGTAAATGTCAAGAAGGATCTTCTAAGTTCTGTTGAGCTCTTTTCTAACCTTGGCACCTAGGTTCAGAAAAATTGAATATGAAAATAAACCCCAAGTTTGCAAGGAGTGTGGTAAGGGTGGGGACCATAAGATGGTAAGAAGCAAGGGTTCCTAGCACAATAATTTAATAAATGAGAAATAAATAATATTAAAATAAATACAATCACTTTTAGATACAAAACATCTTTTGCATTGGTTTGGTAAATCCCTCCAGTGGGTCTAAATAATATATGTTTTTATATTTCATCCATGATTTGAATGAATGATTGAACAATCATATATATCTACCCTAAACCCTACGTCTCTTCAATGTGTCGGTTCATAATAATTAATGTATTTAATTATTATGACTATATGACTATCTAACCCTAAATATATAATATAATAAATAATTATTTATTATTTATTATATTATCAAATATACTAACATTAGGATATAAAATGTATTATATTTATTATTAATAACGAATTTTAGTATAGGATCCTAACATTCCACCCTTCCTGGAAAAACTTTATCCTCAAAGTTGGAATTAACTGGAAACTACACGATGTCTCTTAAGGAGGAACTTCATCTAAAATGCCCTGCCACATAATGAGGAATTTATCCATCCAATTATAATTTAGATGAGAACATTGACATCTACAATGAATGACTTGCCACTAAATTCATTACACTTATCCATTTCAAATTTTTATCTTCAACTAAGACGCAAAGTATTTCTTACACTTATCTCTTTCATGTGACCTTATTCTAGTTTACCATTATTTTAGGGTTGAGCATAGTAATTTTAAATTAAGCTAATAACGCGTACATCATCTCCTTCTCATTCTATTCTATTCTAGTAATTGAAACAAACCTTTCCCACATCAAAATCAATAATTCATGGCATATTTCAACATGGGAAGAGGCCCCACTCCATGATAATCTAGACAATGGGACCAACCATAGTAGACCACCATGATAAGTAATATGCTAATAAGAAACAACAAGATCTAAAAAGCGTCTATTGTCTCAACACCTTATATTTAATAATAATTTATTCTAGGACATCCTCATCTAGCCCCTTGGGCAATCCTCATACATAAACTATCCCATCCTTGGTAAGCTTGTTATACATTTATTTATTATCTTTGTGTTAATTTCTAATGTAGTCAACTTTGTTAAGCATGCCGAAAAAGTTATAATATTGTGTTGTTTTCTAACGTGATCCTTTTTAAAAGCAAGGGAACTTGTGCAATTATATACTCCGTAAGGTTTTATGTTCATGATCAAGTCTCACTACATTCCTCCTTAAATTTAAATGGCCAAAGCGATGATCGATTTTGCTAATATTTAAAACAGGTTGATGCAAGATCGTAATACTTGACCATTCATTTTGTTTTGCATTTGTGTGAGGCAAGCTAAAATATTAATCAGCATAATAATTTAATAAATAAATATGGTGCTTATAACTTGCTATCTATGATGATCGGATTTGGCTCCTTTGTTGATTCAAAAAACTTGCTAAAGCTTTGAATTCATTGCACTGTTTGACTCCTTCAATTTGCACATTGTGGGAGACTTGGCACTTTGTAATTTTCCTCCACTCATTGTATTGACATTACTTCTTTTAATGGCTCTTATATTCATGCTACAGACACTTTCAAGCTCTTCCATTGTACGTTCTGGTTGGTCTGCAATTTACGTGTTCTACTTGCAGCAAACACTTCAATCTATTATAGTGTAGCCTGCATTTCAATAGCTTCGGATATTTATATATTTTTTTTTTTTTTTAGTTTGATAAATAGATATGTATCGTATTTAATACTACTTGTGAAATCCATGAGCTAGCAGTACAAGCATCTCCTTTTGAAAATTCAAATCCAATCGTTACTGATATTTTGATTTCTGTGCGAAGGAATCTTTGTTTTGGTAGGAATGTTATAAAATTTGATTAGAATCCACTGTTGAAAAAGAATCACAATACAATAATTTAAGACTATTCTATTTTTTTATTATATCTATGATGATTCCTCTCATATGTATCAAATCCCTCGTTTAGGAATGACTATTTTAATCCCATTCGTCGATTGTTATTGAAGGAAAGAGTATAGCCCTCGCCCACCCTCAGTGAAAAGAAATCTAATGTGAAGGAAAGGCATAGTCACTGGCATTCCAACCTGATTATTCCAAAAAAAATTAAAAATTTTAAATTATTTACGTCCTCATACCATTGTTTTCAGTCAAAAGGTATAGTTCTATTTTCTATCAATGCACCAAAAATATGTTTTATACTTTAAATTTCAAAACGTTGGTGGTGTTACTAGAAAAGTGGCCTACAAGTTTCATAATGCTATTAATTATCGTTAATCACATGAACCAACCATCAATTTGATGATATTCACTTTTTTTTTAAATTAGAAAGTGTGAGTGTTTTGTTTTTGTGATCTTCACTCTATTACCTGGGTTCATTGTTTTGTAACAGTCCTCACAACCACACTGCAACTGAACGACTACAAATATCGGTGGTAAATTTTCCATGTGTGAGCGTCTTGATTCATAGCAACTCTTAACCTTAGGTCTGATATTCCTCTATGCGCAAATGTGATGAAATTTAAGACTATTCAACAGCTTTAAAACCTATATGTGATGCATACACTTTTCGACAATGTTTCTCCACTACACGGTTGAAAACGTTGTAAACATTATGAGTACCTAAACGTTGTGCAGTAAAGAAAGCTTAAATAATTATTTTATGATGAAAAATAGGTACTGTTGATCCTCTTTCTGCTCTCAAGGGAAGATGTCCAATGGATGAAACCTTTTCAAACGCTAAACTAATTTTGAAGTATTAATGCAGTCTCCAGGAACCACTCTCTCTTGATTGTGTGAAGCTCAAAATTATTTTTACTACAGAATAATAGCTTTCTTTAGTGTGGCTTTACTATGTGATCTCAGAGATATAAAATGATAGATGGTCTCTTCAGGTTGATTTCATATTCTATGTAATGTTATCTCATGTTGAAACGTCTCCAAAACCACACTCCTTGCTCTCCTAGCAGTTTTTATGCTCGTTAATGTAACGGCTCCTCTAAACTATTTCTTGGTGGTAATGTGATAGCTACAATTTGATCTCCTTCATTGTCCTTCCTTGGACTTGGACTTGTAATTATGTTAGAAGGTGTTGATTCACTATTTTGGCAAGGGTGACGGTTGTACTTTCCTAAGATTCTTTTACATTCAAGATGAGTTTATTAGTGGAGGATTTCTTGGAGAAAATGAGAGAAGTTTTTAGAAGGCATTATTAGAATACAATAGACGATAAACCTATGTAGCGTGTCATAAATCTTCTTCTAGAATTTTTATTTCATCGCAACTTCCTTTGGTTGGATCTCACACTCCTCCCTCACTCGTAACATGTTGCTTTTCTTCCAACGCATAATTGTAATTGGAATTTAATCAAGAGGTCCCAATCATAATATAATATTTAATTTATTTCGAAGGGGAATACAATAGTCTTAAGCAATTCGAACAAGAGAGTTCAAAATGTTTTTTTTATTATTATATATTTAAAACAGGCTTGTAAAGCTGGCTACTCCTCAAAACATCCTAATTTTTCGTAGTGGTATTTAATTTTTGTTTTTGCACTCTGGGATTACGATCACAAAAAAAAGGGTAGTGAATACACATCTGAGGGCGGTGGTGGTTGGCTTCTACAGCGACGGGTCTCAAAATTACGGGTGATAAAATGGTTTTACCACGGTCGAGGCAAGTTTCTCTTTTAAAAACAATGGATTTCACTGCATCCCGTGATGAGCAACACAATATGGAAAATGGAGTTATTCACTAAGGCTTTTATGTTCCACCGAACTACTATAACAACTGGGCAACAACGGTAGCAATGTTACGAGATCACACAATGGAGGGATTATCGAGCACTCATTTTCCATTTTCCCACATTTTGGATGCATAAATCAAGTTCTCGCTGTATTACATGGGGGATGTGTAAACTCCAAAGATGCATCCGCATTTAGACATTCTATAGGTGAACCATGTTAGAAATATTGTTTAATCCAAATCCCGTACTCTGTCACCGCCGCTGGAACGTCCTGTCTGGCAGAGAAAGTATGGGCGAAGTTGAGGGAGCAGGTGAAGTCCGTATGCCTCCAGGCTGGCCTCGGGAGTCGCGCCAAGCCAGCCTCAGACCCCCTTGCAAGTATAAATGGAGACCTCGGGCACGATCTCGGTATTCTGGGCAGCAGCCCCAGTTTCCCTGCACACCAGCTGTGCAGGCCATTCCCTGCACACCAGCAGTGCAGAGGATCCGGCGGCAAGCCTTGCCGCAGTTGCACGCACAGAGAGGGTTCGGGGGTTCTTGCTGCTCCTTAGCGCAGAACCTTTCCTGGCAGTTTAGCAGACCCTTCTCTGTCGCGGTGCAGATCTTCTTGTATGCCCAGCAGACCAATTCTGCAGATGGGTTGTGTGTGGTTTTATCCGCAGGCGACAGATGTCGTAGATGTAAGGCTCCGTAGAGCCAGTTATTTGTATTGCAGCCCTCCCCTATTTTAATACTATAAACTCTGTATTTTATCTGCCTCCGCCTGTGTTTGCCTGTAACAGGGCCTGTCTAAAGATCCTCAGCATTTTCGTGTTTTAATCTGTTTTGGTTTAAGTTTATGTTTCTAACATGGTATCAGAGCTGATACCATGTTAGAAACATAAGGACAATTTTAAATTTCAATCGTCGAAGTACGACAGTTCAGACTGCACAAGGCGCACGGCCAGCTCCTAGCTTCAGGAGCAAAGTGCGGACGACACCGACCCACGGGCGAAGTTCGTCACTCGCGAGCACAGTGTGGACTGCGCTGGAAATGCTGCCAAAGTGCGCACTTCGCACGTAGTGCGGACTACGCTGGAAAAACTGGCAAAGTGCGAACTTCGCACGCAGTGTGGATTGCACTGGAAAAACTAGCAAAGTGCGGACTTTGCACGAAGTACGAACTTTGTCGGATCACGACCTTCATTGAACGCAGGAGGGAAGTCAGCAACGAAGTGCAAACTTTGTTGGCTAATGAACTTCGCTCAGCATAGACTGACAAGCTTTAGACTTGGCCAACTTTGGCCTTCGACTTTTTTGTCTTTCACAGTTGCCGATGGGTTTGTCTGGCTTGGAAAGACCCGAATGAGAGGAGAGAAACGCCAAAATAGAGAACACAAACATTAGAAAATAAACTACTACAAACCCTAAAGATACCACAAACAACAGCAAAGTTTATTTATATGAAACTAGGGTTACAGTATTCCTTAATCGAGGAAATAACATGTGCAGGCTATGCTATAGGATAAACTAAACAAGGAGAAATGTCGAGTTTGCTACTCGTACATTAATCTACTGCACAAGAAGCAGATGGTGAAGGGTTTACCCCTTATAGAGCAACCGAACCAAGTTTGTGAAGGTTGCCTAGTCGGCAAGCAGCATAGGGACGCATTCCCTATAGGACAGTCTTGGAGAGCATCACGGCCATTGGAGCTGGTGCACTCAGACATTTGTGGTCCCATGCAGACCACCACACTTGCCGACAACAATTTCTTCCTGACCTTCATTGATGACTTTAGTCTACGCTGAGCAAAGTTCGTCAGCCAGCGAAGTTTGCACTTCGCTGCCAACTTCCCTCCTGCATTCGACGAAGTTCGTGATCCAGAAAAGTTCATACTTCGTGCGAAGTCCGCACTTCACTAGTTTTTCCAGTGTAGTCCGCACTGCGCATGAAGTTCGCACTTTGCCAGTGTTTCTAGCGTAGTCCACATTGCGTGCGAAGTTCGCACTTCGCCAGTTTTTCCAGCGTAATCCTCACTACGCATGAAGTTCACACTTTGCCAGTTTTTCCAGTGCAGTCCACACTATGCTGTGAAGCACCTACTTCACCTGTTATTTGGTGCCAATCGCACTTCGCGTGCGACATCCATTTCTCTTTCGGACCCCTGGTGCAGTCTGTTCATCGACAACTAGAAATTTAAAATTGCTCCTTCAAATTGGTATCAGAGCTGATTGAGCGATGACGTGGAGATAGAAGATGGATTTCAAAAATAATTCCATGTAGTTGTAGATCCTGTGATTTAATGGCAAGAACTACAATTACTGGAGCATCCATATGAAGATCTTGTTCAGATCTTAGGAGCTATGGGAGTTATTCGAGAACGGCTACCCAGAACTGGCAGATGCAGCAACACTGGCCGCCCTCTCTTAAGCAGACAAGGATCTGTTGAAAGAGCACAAGAAGAAGGACCAGAAGGCCCTCTTCTACATCATGCAAGCGGTTGAGGAGACCATCTTCCCATGGATTGCATCAGCCACCAAGGCCAAGCAGGCCTGGGAAACCCTGGCAAGTTTGTATCAAGGCATCGACAAAGTGAAGTTGGTGAAACTACAGATGCTTAGGAGAGAGTTTGAAAATCTATAGATGACTGAGTCCAAGTCTATGAGTGATTTCTTCACCCGGACGATGGACATTATCAACCAAATGTAGTTGAATGGAGAAAATGTGCAGAGCCAGAGAATCATGGAGAAGATTCTCAGAAGTCTGCCTGCCAAGTTTGACTCGATTATGATAGCAATCGAAGAGTCGAGGGATTTGACAACCCTCTCGACAGATGAACTCATGGGTTCCATATAGACCCATGAACAAAGGATGTGCTGCTCAACTCAGTCTTCTTTGGAGCAAGCCTTCAAAGTACAAGTCTCAGTCCAAGACAGCGGCAGACAAGACTCCCACCACAGCGCCTCTAGTTCTCAAGGAGGAAGAGGCAGAAGCAGGCGTGGGAGAAGGAACAAGCAAGGAGGGAGATCAAACCCTCATGACATTGATCCAAGTTGCAACTTTCATCAACAAGGAGGAAGAGGCACTGGTAGAAATTAGCAAGGAAGCTCTCAATAGAAGAAGGACATGTCAAAGGTCCAATGCTACTACTACAGCAAGTTCAGCCATTATGCCACACAGTGTAGAAATAATATGGCAAACGAGAATCAGTAGCAAGCCCATTATACAGAGGAACCCAAAAATGCGGTAGGAGGAAATGTGCTGTTGAATTATAGTATTGAAGAGGAGAGCAAGAAAAACATCTGGTATCTTGACAGTGGTTACAGCAACCATATGACTTGGAACAGGGAGATGTTCTCACAACTGGATGAAACAGTCCAGTCCGAAGTCAAGATGGGGAACAACATCAAAGTTCCTGTGACGGGGAAAGGAAAGATCCTCATTCAAACCCAGCATAGTGAAAGAAAAACAATTCAAGATGTTTTTTATGTGCCTGGGTTGAAGCACAATCTGCTAAGTGTTGGACAACTTGTGTAGAAGGGGCACACTGTACTGTTCAAATACGGTGTCTGTTCCATCAGAGATAAATTGCATGGACAAATCATAATAGTGTCCATGATGAAAAACAAAATGTTTCTACTACAGATTTAGAATGAATCTTTGATGTCTTTGAGTGTAGTTGTGAAAGATGCTACCTGGCTGTGGCATCTCAGATTCGGTCACCTAAGTTTCAGTGGCCTGATCTACTGCACAAGAAGCAGATGGTGAAGAGTTTACCCCTTATAGAGCAACTAAACCAAGTTTGTGAAGGTTGCCTAGTCGACAAGCAACACAGGGACGCATTCCCTGTAGGATAGTCTTGGAGAGCATCATGACCATTGGAGCTGGTGCACTCAGATATTTGTGGTCCCATGCAGACCACCACACTTGTCGGCAACAAGTTCTTCCTGACCTTCATTGATGACTTCAACCGAAAGACTTGGATTTATCCAATCAATTTGAAGTCAAAGACGTTTGCAAGGTTTAAGGAGTTCAAGGCTCTGGTTGAGAAATAGAGCGATCATTATGTGAAGACTCTCAAAACTTATGGAGGTGGAGAGTACATCTCCAACGAATTCCACAACTTCTACAAGCAGCATGGAATTCGATGACAGTTCACTGCCAGATATACACCACAGCAGAATGGTGTAGCTGAGAGAAAGAATAGAACTATCATGGAGATGGCACAAAGCATGTTGAAGGTGAAAAGTTTGCCACATGATTTTTGGGCAGAAGCTGTAAGTTGTGCAGTTTATCTACTGAACCGATGTCCCACCAAGAGTGTGAGGGACAAAATTCCAGAGGAAGCCTGGAGTAAGTTGAAGCCAAGTGTGGCTCATTTGCGAGTTTTCGGGTGCATAGGATATGCACATGTTCCAGATGAGAAAAGGCAGAAGCTGGATGACAAAGCTGAAAAGTGCATCTTCATAGGATACAACGAACCATCAAAGGCATACAGGCTGTACAATCTTGTGACAAAGAAACTTGTCATCAGTCGAGATGTGAAGTTCCTGGAGGATGAAGCCTAGAACTGGAATTCAAAGACTGGTCAGTCTGAACCAGCAACTGTTGAATCTATAGACTTGGAGGATGACAGTGCACAACCACCTGTACCTTCAAGCAGCAACAGTGGTGCTAGCAGTAGCACAACCTCATCTTCCCAGTCACCTCCACTTGTAAGAAAAATTCAAAATCTGAGGACTCCTACGAAGACTCAAAGCTTGCAAGACATTTATGAGGTAACCCGTAATCAGTTAGATGAAGATTATTCTGATTTTGCTCTCTTTACTGAATGTGATCTAGTGGAGTTTGAAGAGGCAAGTCAGAATTGCAAATGGGTGAATGCGATGGATGAGGAGATAGCAGCCATTGAGAAGAATGAAACATGGCAGCTAATAGATCTTCCAGCACGAAAAAAGACCATTGGGGTCAAGTGGGTATATAAAACGGAGTTTATTGCCCAAGGAGAATTTGACAGGCATAAGGCCAGATTAGTGGCAAAAGGCTACAAGCAAAATTTAGGAGTTGATTATCATGTGGTGTATGCACCTGTAGCCCGAATTGACATAGTCAGAATGATTCTGGCACTAGCAGCTCAGAAAGGATGGAGCGTGTACCAAATGGATGTCAAGTCTGCCTTCCTCAATGGAGTGTTGGAAGAAGAGGTCTACATAGACCAGCCGCCCGGTTATGAAATACAAGGGCAAGAAGGCAAAGTCCTAAAACTAAAGAAGGCCCTGTATGGGTTGAAGCAAGCACCCAGGGCATGGTACAGCCGTATTGATGGCTATTTTTAGGAGAATGGGTTTCAAAAATGCCCATATGAGCACTCCCTGTACATGAAGACAAATGTAGCAGGTGAGTTCATCATCGTCTGCCTGTATGTAGACGATCTAATATATACTGGCAATAGTAGCAGCCTATTTGCGTAGTTCAAAAAATCCATGAAGTCCGAGTTTGAAATGATTGACATGGGGCTGATGAAATATTTTCTCGGCATTGAAGTTGACCAATCAGTAGATGGCATCTTCATTTCTCAGGGCAAGTATGCAAAGGATGTCCTGAAGCGCTTCAATATGGAGGATAGCAAACCTACCATCACACCTATAGCCACAGGTTTGAAGCTAAGCAAGTTGGATACAGGGAGGAATGTAGATCCAACTTTGTTCAAGAGGCTAGTTGGTAGTCTGATGTATTTGACTCCAACTCGGCCAGATCTAATGTTCGGATTCAGTCTGATTAGTCATTTCATGGAGACTCCAAAGGACATGCACTGGCAAGTAGGCAAGAGGATCTTGTGCTATGTCAGTGGGACACAAAACCATGGCCTATTTTACGCTAGACGAGACCAGTTGGAACTAGTCGGCTACACAGACAGTTACTGGGCTGGCAGTATCGATGATCGGAAGAGCACCTTCGGGTATGCTTTCCATCTCAGATCAGGGGCAGTCTCATGGGTGTCCAAGAAGAAACCCATTGTTGTGTTGTCCATAGTCGAAGCAGAATATGTCACCACCACGACAGCCGCATGCCAGGCAGTATGGCTATGAAGAGTTCTGAGTAAACTGCACAATCCTCTAGAAGGCACGACAACAATTTTTTGTGATAACAATTCAGCCATTGCACTATCAAAGGATCTTGTGTTCCATGGCCGGACGAAGCACATTGATATTCGTTATCATTTCATCAGAGAGTTGGTGAAGTTCGAAGAAATTCATTTGTAATTTTATAGATCCAAGGAGCAGTTGGCAGATATTTTCATGAAGCCTTTGAAGGAGGAAGACTTTAGCAGATTGTGAGAGCAGATTGGAGTCAAAGTGCTTGTGAAATCAGGTTTAAATGAGGGTGTTAGAAAAATAAACCCATATTTCATGCCTGTGCCCAACTACGCTCCGAACCTTGGGCAAAACTGGATTGCGCTCCAGACATGGGCAAAGTTAGACTGTGCTCCCGCAGTCTGTGATCCTGGAAAAAGTGTGACATGACGTCGCACCTACCTTCTGATAGATTTGACACCTAACATATCCGATCTCCGCAGGAGTTAATGCCAAGTTGACGATTAGTCAGAAACCCTAGTTGAGGGCCTTTCAGAGGATAACCTTTCTCCGAACCTGTCATAGGATAACACTTATCCTCTTCTCCCCACGGCTATAAAAATGTGGTTTGGGTCTTCATACAAAGAGGAGAAAGAGTGCATGTGTGAGAGAAGTTCATGAAAGAAGAAGCAAAGAATAGAGCAGAGAAAGAAAGCAGAGCGATTCAGTGAGCAGTGTGGCTCAGCTGATTAATGTCTGAGCAGCAGACTCGACATTTCTCCCTATTTAGTTTATCCTGCAGCGTAGCCTGCAGATGTTGTTATTTCCTCGGTTGAGGAATACTGTAACCCTAGTTTCATATAAATAAACTTTGTTGTTGTTTGTGGCATCTTTAGGGTTTGCAGTAGTTTATTTGCTAACGTTTGTTGTTCTCTGTTCCGGCATTTCTCTCCTCTTCAATACTGCAAGTCAACAGCACATTTCCTCCTTTATAGCCATAGGGAGAGGAGGATAAGGGTTATCCTCTGACAAGTTCAGATAAGTGTTATCCTCTAACAGACCCTCAACTAGGGTTTCTGACTAATCATCGACTTGGCATTAACTCCTGCGGAGATCGGATCTGTCAGGTGTCAAATCTGTCAGAAGGTAGGTGCAACGTCATGTCACACTTTTGTCGGGATCATAGACTGCAGGAGTGCAGTCCGACTTTACCCATGTTTGGAGCGCAATCCGGTTTTGCCCAAGGTTCGGAGCACAGTTGGGCACAGGCATGAAATCTGGGTTTATTTTTCTAACAAACCAAATATAATTTTGGGTATATTTCGCAATGGCAATGACGGTTGCTATAGTTTTACGCTTGTGTTTTCTGTGGCTTCTTGTTTCTACTGTTTTGCCGAAGATCGCAGATGGCCAGAAGAAGCAACCTCCAAAGCCTACAATAGTCTCTTTTCACTTTCTTTGTCTGCATGGTTCATATGATTTTTTTTATGATTTTGACTTCACAACTTAAAAACCAATGGCTTTGCACCAACTAAACCACCATCAATTCATCATCCCCAAGTTCAAATGATGCAGGTAATGTTTCTGTTGTACTCGCTCCATGCGAAATATCCATATAAATATATATATATATATAAAATGTGATAAGAGTTATCCGCACATGCATAACATATACAATGTTGGTGGGTTTTGAATACAAGCAATTATCTAGTGTCAATTGATCTACAATGGTAAAAATGTAGACAATGCAATGTCTACATGTGAATATTACTCTCTACAAGTGCTACTAGTCCTCATAAGTCTTACTTATTGTCTTCGTACTAGGTTATGTTAATTAGTATTAGTCCACTTACCCGTAGCAGCTTAGATATAGTGAACATGCAATAAGTTTTATGTAGTCTCTTTGTATAATACATCATCACTTTATTGCAAAGCAACCAACAAGATCTAAAGAGTCAAACTGTGATAGCGATGTGGAGAAGTTTATTAGGAAAACTAATTAAGGGATGTCATGGGTGCAAAACTGTAGCTTGGTTAAGGTGGACCTGCTTTACATGCACAGTCCTCTTGACTACCCTTTATGTATGTAATATATTGAAAATGGTGGAGGTGGTCATGGTGACAGTCGTACGGGTTTGGTGTAAAACATAAGCATCAGATTTTGATGTGTCCAAGGAGACAATCATGATGGCAGAAAAATAAGGCAACACTCCTCAAGTTTAGCAGTAGTGGGGGTAATGGATTGGAGATAAGAGAAAATATCATCAAACTCATCCACTAATGGATAAAAGGTTGGGTAGACATGGATCTGGCTGATCCAGTCCATATCATTAACACTTGATAAATCCTACACTTTATTTGATTGGAATTATTTACCTCTTTCTCGTACACTTATTTTATTGGAAAATTTGCATTTTTAGGTTTTTGATTATTTTTTTGCAAAAGTGCATTATGTACCTTTTGAAAACTGATGGCTTTAGGTTTTTCCAAAAAAAAATACTAATAGTGTTTTCTATAATGTTTTCTATATGTTGCACACTAAAAATATTTTCTAAACGTTCCTAGTTTACTTTCCCCAATTCTTGAAATTCAGCCTTCAATTTCCAAACTTCTTCCTGCTATTTTTGGTCCCACATGGTTGGATCCATAATGCTATGATACCAGATGGTAGGAACCAAGGGTTCCTAGCACAATAATTTAATAAATGAGAAATAAATAATATTAAAATAAATAGAATCACATTTAGATACGAATCACCTTTTGCATTGCTTTGGGAAATCCCTCTGATAGGTCTAAATAATAATTATTTTTATATTTCATCAATGATTTGAATGAATGATTGAAAAATCATATATATCTACCCTAAACCCTACGTCTCTTCAATGTGTCGGTTTATAATAATTAATGTATTTAATTATTATGACTATATGACTATCTAACATTGATTATATAATATAATAAATAATTATTCATTATTTATTATATTATCAAATATACTTACCTTAGGATATGAAATGTATTATATTACTATTATTAATAATTAAGGTTAGGATATGATCCTAACATAATATCTTATGCCCCATACATCCTAAATCTCTGAGTACTTTGATGGGCCATAAGAAAAAAAGTAAGAAGCTCAATGAAAAGTGGGTGCCTAAGTAAAACCCAAAAGAATTGAAATGAAAATATCTAATTTCTATTTCTCAATTTGGGCTCAATGAGGAATGATAGGAGGAAGCCATTCTTCCATAAAACATGTTTGATGAAGAGAAGTTAAATAAGGTTCCTATGAAGAGAAGGGAAGTGAGCCCAGTAGCGGGGGATATTGTTCAATTTTATAAATTTGGGGAGAGTGGAGAAGAGGTAATCCCCTCTAGTATTATCCTCCAAAATTTCTTTGACTATATTGATATGGATGATCCAACTCTTCAAAAGTTAATGGAAATCTATCTAGCCTCTCCAAAACCTATGTTTGATAAAGGCTCTCTAGGTCTGAAGACCAAAAGCTATAAGAAAGCTCGTATTGATGTAGGGTTCAAAAGGAAAGTGGAGATACTTAACAACTAAGCACTCAAGAAAAAGAAGATTGACTTTGAAATTTTTAACAAAGTACAACCCATTCTAATAGATAGTTTTGAGGCTCTTCATCCCAAAGAGAATGAGGTTGTTCCAATCATGTAGACTTGAAACAAATGTGTTCAGGATTGTGACCTGAAAAAATGATTTCTTCCTTTAGGGGTCAAAAAAATGTTGGTAGGAATCCTAAAACCTCGCTTAGAAGGGCTTCCAACAAGTGTTTTTTTGTTGTTTTTTGTTCAGTTGTTTGTCAGGTTGGATGTTGTTGTTGTAGATCTACTCTAGTTTTAAGGAGAATTCTTGGCTCTCTGGTTTTGTAAGCATCCCTGGCTTCCAGTGGTGAGTCCTAGTTCTTAGATTCAAGGCCCTAGTAGTGGGCGGGATATTCAAATTTTGAACTTTATATTCAAATTTTGAACTTTGAATTTGAATGTATTTATGGGCATAATTTTTTAAATATAATTTTAAATCTTGAATTTGAATGTTGTTTTGGGTTTTAGTTCCTCCTATGTTGGCCCCTATTTCCAATTGACTATTTCACCATGAAAATCTCTTTTATTTGCTTGATCAAATTTGTAATGTATTTTCTAGGAGGTTGCTTCATTAGATTTTTGTGTTGGATTCGTGCAATCCAACTCAGTATTTCTTGATATATTATTGCTAGATCTATGGTTTGGGGGTGTCTTTCAAAATCCTAATTGTAATAGGTCCGAGGACCCTTTAAAAACCTCTTCTAATATCAATAAAAATAATAATAAATACATATAAATGTATTTTTTTAATATTTAAAATTATTAGTCACAAACAATACATCTCATGAATTTTGTGTTATTATTTATATTTATTAAAATGAAATTTCATATTGGTTGATGGAATTTTTCGGTTTATAATACATAACTTAATTTATTAGGTATAGGGTAAGTTGTATTATAGAAGAAGATTTTTTTTAAATATTAATGTTTATTTATTTATTTACTTTTATAAAATAGGTAAATTGCAAGGTTTATTTACAGAATAAAAATGAAATAAAACTTTATAGATCTTATCTCTTGTCTAATATATATTAGATATATTAAAATTGATTTTTAATTAAAATATGATAATGTGCATTTATGGTTAAAAACAAAGATATTGCATAAACTTAAAGAATAATGGACATTTGCCTTGACAATTTAAACATTATTTTCTCAAATGTTTTGAAATTTAATTTTAGTTATTTTAAAAAACAAAATTATAAAAATAAATTATATGTGATTTTTTGTTGTTAATTAGAGATTTAGGAAGGCATATTGATTTGTTATATGACATAAAATTTTGAGATGATGTAATAGTTAATATATTTTAATTATTTATTATATTAATAAATGATTTTCTTTTGAACAATGAACATATAATCTTTAACATTAATATTTTTTTTTATTTGGTGGAAGGAGTTTTGAAAGGGAGCCCAAACCTTTTACAAAATGGATCCACATATCTTGAAGAGATTAATATTATTAATAAATAAATTTATATTTATAAAATAAATTACACCTAGTGCTTTTGTAATACAATCTTTGTGATATTGGACCCTATAGCAAAGAGGATAACAAAATAAATTTTATAATTTGACCTTATTGAGATTGATTGAAGAGCAAAAAAGGATAACACATAGTGAGTATTACTTCTAATGCACATATTTCTAATACAATCATGTATTTAATTTTGTTGCAATTAAAAATTATTTTTCAATTCACATTTTCCTTTCTCTTTCTTCTTTCTACTTATATTATCTTGCTTTGTTACAAATATGTAGTAGGTAGATCCATAAAAATAGATAAATTTTACAATAGATACATCTATGGAAATCGAACCTGAGAAGGACAGCAAGCAGGAACTCTTGATTGACCCTGTCAAAAGCTTTATTCATAGCAATTTTAAGGACCAGGACAACTTTTTTGTTGTTGGAGATAGGATGGAGGACTTCATGTAAACTTATGATACCATAATTTATAGATATTCCTTTTACCGAACTATCTTTGTAGGGATATATGATTTGGGGAATAAATTCTTTCACTTTGGATGCCATAGATTTTGTTAGGATTTTATAAATTACATTACACAAATTGATGGGTCTAGAATCTGAAATATATTTGCATACATGACCTTTACAAACAAGAGGTATGAAGGTATAATTAATACCTCTAGGTATGGATATTGCATTTTGGAGTTCAGTGATTTCCTTACACACATATTGCCCAATAATATCCCAAAAGGTTTGAAAATTTGGGAGGATAAACCATTAGGTCTAGGGGCTTTATTAGGGTGCATAGTGTAGACACAAAAACAACACCAATCTGATTATGTGACTGCAAACACTGATTGCATTGACACACATAGCCCCAAGGGCAGCCCCCAGAGGTTAAACAGTGGTCCTAACCACTCTCACAGCAGTTTTGGAAGGTCAAAAATCAACTTGGAACCTTCAGGCACTTTGCTCAGTATCCGTTCCACCCAGGGACAAATTCAAACTGGGATTTGCCCCATCCAGGGACGAATTCCAGATTTGCTCTAGCATGGGGTGAATTTCAGGTTTGACGGGCAAAAAGTCAAATCTTGACAAATGGTAGCTCAGATCTACCACTTAATGCTTCCTTCATCGCATGGGAGTGTGGGTGAGTGTTTTTGAGTGTTAGAGGTTGTTACAAGGGCAGTCATGAAGTCCCTATTCAAGGAGGAATCTCCTCCCCCATGGGAAGGCATGATTGCCAAGTGGAACCTCTGCATGCCCATTTCAAAAAACCTCTAGGTCTATAAATTGGTGAGTTTCCTCACCCCAAAATATATAGAGAAGAAGCATTTTGGAGCAATGAAGTGTTGTCATTTTACTTTCACACCCACACCATTTTTGAGTTGTGTCTTTCACATCCTTGATCTCTTTCGGAGAGGAGGTCATAGGGTGGTTATTGGAAGCACAAATCCAGAACCAAACTCGACATTTGGCCATGATATCCCACCCAATTTTTTGACAATACCCCACAAGAGATTTTGGACCCATCCCGAGTGGATTGGTGCCAAAATCAGACCTCAAACGGCGGGCGGCCTGTCCCATGGGCGCCCCCTCCCACACTGCTACAGTCCTAATCGCCCCATTTGGAGCGATGGGAATTATATGATAGACTTTCTTTATTTCATTTTTGCATTCAATCCTATGATGCTTAGATAGGTTATCATTTAAATTTTGTCTTGTTTGGAACAATTTTGATCATGTTTTTATCTTTGCTCGCTTCTACTAACTTGCAGGTAGCATCATCAAATTCCCATTGAAGGAGGCCAAATTGGGAAAATATGACCATCTAGGTCTTCCCAAAATACCCCCAATTAGCTAACCCCAAGTTTGCATGTCTTTTGGAGCTTCCTAGGTAGGACATTTGGGACAGTACCTTTTCGATATTTTGTTGCAGGTGAATTCATCCTGCCCCAGAGCGAATTCAAATCGGCGAGGAATTTCCTGACTGTTTCAATTGTAGTATTTTCTTTGGGATGCCTTGATGCCCCTGTCAAATTTTTAGAACATTTGGATTCATTTTAGTCATAGTTTACATGCTTTACTTTATCTACAGGTGCTACTGACTATTTCTTGTTCCTTTGAACGTAGGGTCTGGACATCGGAGGAGCAATAAGGAGTCAATACTCATCAACGTGAGCGGTGATTATGTTTGGTCCACCCATTTTACATGTGGGCACGCGAAAGAAGGAAGGGCATCCATGGATGTAACCAGAATGCTTATTTAAAACACTCCTAGCCCTTGAAAGGGGAGGATGCGCATTGTAACCGAGTTGTGAAACATATCAATAAAAAGGGTTGTCTTATTTATTTGTGTTTGTTTTGTTTCAATTTTCTCATGCTTTTCCTATTTTCATACTCTTTCAAATTTTGAGGATTTAGCGTCAAGTTTGGTTCGGTTTGCATCGCATCTTCGCTTTCCTTTTTGCTTTCGTATCCTCGTGTTTTCAGTGCAATCATGGTGGGACCAAGTGTTGGATTCGTCGCTCCAGGTATATGAAGAGCACCTTTCACCTCGAGACCCTAGAGTGCTATCAGTGTCGAGGGTAGACCCTATCCTCCTATCAGCACATAGGGCCGATCCATTCATGCCAATACCTACAGAGCCAGATCTGGAGGATAGGAATCATCTAGAATGTTTATATCACCACACCTATGGTAATGGAGACCAAAATCATTTCATCAACATGATATCCATTGACTTAACCACCCCCATCCACAATCTGGCTGATCCAGCACGGTCATTGCATCTAGACATAGATGCCATAGACTGGGATCGCATCAATTCACCTCCATCCCCATTAGAGTACTGGCCTTTCGGTAAAATGCTTCATTTTATCCCAGGGTCAACTCAGGATATTTTCCATGCTAAAGAGGAACCTGAGGTTCCTCTTTAGCATGGAAGATATCCTGAGTTGACCCTTCCCAACGCAGATTTAAACTCAGCAAATGATATCCATTTGATCCTGACTCCACACCAATAGGACAACGAATCCCACATGTCAGTTAAGGAGATGACTGACGTAGAAATCGGATCAGATCCAATGAATCCACAGATCATCAAGCTGGGGGTAAGTCTATCCCCTGAAGAGCAAGCCGACTACATTGCCCTTCTCAAAGAGAAGAAGGAGGTTTTTGCATGGTCATACAGAGACATGCTGGGACTAGATCCGCAACTAGTCATGCATAATCTAACGCTTGATCCGATAGTCAAGCCAGTTAAGCAAAAACTATGTAAGATGCACCCAACAATGGCCTTGATGGTCAAAGACAAATTGCAAAAGTTGTTGGATGCATAGTTTGTCATCTGCGTGGATTATCCGCCATGGTTGTCCAACATGGTGCCCATCAAAAAGCTTGACGGGAGGATTCGCATATGCACTTATTTTTGAGATCTAAACAAATTGATTCCTAAGGATGATTTCCTCTTGCTGAGCATCGATGAATTGGTAGATGCTACTACAGGCCACAAAATACTATCCCTCATGGATGGTTTCTTGGGATACAATCAAATTCGTATCAATCCCGAAGACCAACTAAAAATGGCGTTCATAATGCCTTGGGGGACATTTTGTTATAAGTTCATGCCTTTTGGCCTTAAAAATGTTGGCGCCACCTACCAACGTGCCATGATGTACATCTTCCATGATTACATGCATACAACTTTGGAAGATTACATGGATGATTTGTTGGCCAAATCTCTTTTGCGCCCAGATCATATCGATGACTTAAGCAAGATCCTCGATCGCCTCATGGAACATAAAGTAAGACTTAATCCCGAGAAGTGTGTATTTGGCATCACATCTAGAAAACTCTTGGGTTTCATAGTCTCAAAGCGAGCATCAAGGTGGACCCAAACAAAGTCAAGGCAATCCTTGAAATGCTTCCCCCAACTACCATCAAGCAGCTCAGAAGATTGCAAGGGAAGGTCGCGTCAATCAAGCACTTCATAGCATAGCTATCTGACAAGTGTCGACCCATGAACAAATTATTGCACAAGGGGGTAGCATTTCACTGGGATGACGAGTGCTAGTCAGCCTTTGATGACATTAAACGATACTTGGCTTTGTCGCTAGTATTGGCACCACCTAGACCAGGAGTGCCATTCTACTTATACATCTTAGCTACTGAGGTGGCACTGGGTGCCATGCTAGCCCAGAAGAATGAACTTCACAAAGAATAGGCTACTTACTATCTTAGTCGCACCTTGGTCAGTTATGAACTTAACTATGCATACGTTGAGAAACTCTGCTTTGCAGTGGTGTTTGCTACCAAAAAGCTATGCCACTACATGTTGAGCAACACTACGTATGTTTTGTCTAAGGAGAATCCATTGCGATACATGATGATTCGTACTTATCATAGTAGCCGCACGGCAAAATGGATTATGTTGTTGACAAAATTTGACATAGAGTTTATTGGACATAAATCCATCAAAGGAGAAGCCATAGCCGATCAACTAGCAAAGTCTCCTCTCGAAGATGATCAGCCTCTGGTCATATAACTACCCAATGATGGGGTCTTCCATATCTCAGAATCGCTAGATTCTGATGAGCCTGAGTCACAGGCCGACATAACCCTATTTTTTGATGGTTCTAAATGTGAGCAAGGAGGTGGCACGAGAATTGTATTCTTCATGCCGCAAGGGGCTCCAATGCCCCTATCATTTAAATTAGACTTCTCGTGCACCAATAATAATACAGAATATGAAGCCTTGCTCATAGGTCTTCAGACAGCAATCATCATGAACATCAAGCGATTGAACATCTTTGGTGATTCGCTGCTAATTGTCAACCAAGTCAAAGGGTATTCCAATGTAAATGCCCAGTTCTACAGGCCTACAAAGCACTTGTGGAAAAATTCTTGGCAAAGATTGAATGGTACGACATCAAGGCACTCCCTTAGTCATCAAATCATTTTGTAGACACTATGGCCTCCTTGGGGTCACTAATCCCGCAAGACCTTTCTAGTGATATGACAACCATTCAATTCAAAACACTATCACAATCCGTGATGGACCGTGCAAGCTCTAACTTTATGCTAGGAATCCACATGATCTAGATTGAACCACCTCAGGATAGGTTCTCTCAAATCCATGATCATCTGAAACACACCAACTGGGGTTCCTTATTCTCCTCTACTTCCCATAATAGCAACACAACACTATTCTTACAAGTTCTTTCCCATTCAGCTTTTGCTAGGGATGAACTTCAAGAGGGATTGGATTTTCATACCGTCGAGGTTTCGATCATTAGGATTGGTATTCACCCATAAGGGACTACCTCAAGTTAGGTAACCTCCCACTTGGATTGACACATGCTAGAAAATGAGCATTCAAGAAAAAAGTAGCAAAGCATGTCTTGTTAGGAGACATTTTGTACCGTCATAGCTATGAAGGGATCCTCCTTCGGTGCTTGGACCAGCAAGAGTCCACTTGGGTGATCGTCCAAGCGCACGATGGTACATGTGGTGGCCACTTCAATGGTATGGCTATCGCCAAGTGCATTCTTCACATGGGCTATTACTGGCCATATTTAGAGCGAGATTGTAGCGCATATGTCAGGAAGTGTGTGAAGTTTCAACATCTTGCTAATTTGATGCACGTACCTTCCCAGGCCTTGCAGCCAATCCAATCGGCTTGGCCATTTTTGTAGTGGGGCCTAGATCTAATTGAAAATATCTCCCCTGCATCGTCAGGCCATCACACGTTCATCATAACGACCACAGAGTATTTCACCAAGTGGGTGGAAGTAGTTCCGCTTACCTCTACGACTGGAACCCACATTGCGGAGTTCATTTTGCATAACATCATATGTCATTTTGGTATTCCATCCAAAATAATCTCGGATAATGGGACGTCATTCAAGAACAAATATGTGCATTCTTTGACCACAAAGTACAAAATTCAACACAGTTTTTTGACACCCTATTATCCACAGGAAAATGGGCAAGCAGAGGCGTCAAACAAAATGCTAGTTGCCATCCTCAAAAAGATAGTCGTGGATAGTCATAAGGATTGGCACATTCAGATCCCACTTGCCCTGTGGGCTTACCGCACTAGCATTCGGACACCCACTGGGGCAACTCCATTTTTGCTCATGTATGGATCTGAGGCTATCATGCCTCTCGAGTTGGAGATTCCTTCCCTAAGAATTTCAATGCAAGAGTTCATCGATGATGACACTGCATGACAAGCCCGGTTAGACCAGCTTACGTTGCTTGATGAACAACACGTTAATGCTCTCGAGCATTTACGTATCTATCAAGAGCGACTTAAGAGAGCATACAACATGAAAGTTCACCTGAGGGACTTTCAGGTTGGTGACTTGGTCTTAAAATAGAACCAACAGAACTCTAGTTTGCCATCCCATCTAAGGGACAAGTTCACGGAAAATTAGTTAGGTCCCTATGTAATTGATAGTAAAATAGGGCTTGGAACATACCGGCTAGCCTCTCTTGACGGAATCAAGGAACTAGAACCCTTGAACATCAGTCATTTGCGGCCATTCCATATCTAAAAGAGCCATAGCCCAAACAAAATGCTCCAAGGATTCCTACTACCACTTGGTCAACCAAAATGCTCCAAGGATTCCTATAATCGCTTGGTCAATCCCAAAATTCTCCAAGGATTCCTACAATCGCTTGGTCAATCCCAAAATACTCCAAGGATTCCTACAATCGCTTTTTCAATACCAAAATGCCCCAAAGGTACACGTTACCATTTGGTCAACCAAAAAGCTCCAAGGATTCCCACAATCGCTTGGTCAAAAATAAGAAAATTCAAAAACAACAAAATCATCAAAAATAACAAAATTTTGCATCTTATTTCCATGCATACTCAAAATCATCACAACAATACAAATCTCTTTTGCATCTCATCTTCATACTCACAAAAATAAATCCATCAAAAAAAAACACAAAAATATATAGCTGCATTAAGCATCACATCCATACATTGCATATTTGTGGTCATCTAGGTCAAGGCACCATAGACTGTAATTACTTCGCAAATCCATCTTATTCCATATTTTTCTACTCTATAAATAGTCCATCACAAATAAATGCCATTTGCATCTTTTCGCCATACTATAGTTAGTTGACTTTTAATGTATCAAGATTTTTCATCATTCAGCTGTCAATAGCTTTTTAACCAAATGTTGTACAAAGTCAGACAAATTTTACGAAGGTAGAGTTCTACTTGGATCACACCTTGTTACATAGCATCCCAACACAAGTTAAAACACATAAAAATTCCCAAGTTGTGTGAACGAAAGATGAAACCTGCAAAGCAATCCAGGTCACCATAAGAGAAATGGTTATCTTGCTCATCCCCCTGTGCGAATGACCTCAAGAATGCTGAGAGTTGGCAAAAGGACAAGAATCTTCCCTACCCAATTCCCCAAGAATCCCAAGTTCTCAAAAGAAGTTGCAAACATCATACAAATTTGCAAAAGGTCAAAACTCCAAAAATTTGACATCACAACCAAAGTGCACACATCCAAAGGCACATACAATAGTGGTTCTCATCACTCATTATTCAAATCCCTTGCTCAAAAGAAAAATAACAAAAATAAACAGTGATTTTTATCACTATAAACGAGCAAGTATCCCAATACAATTGAAGAAAAGAAGGGAGTCAAACTTGAATCCTTGGAACTCTCAGCATTCGAAAGGTCATGAGATAAACCTCATTATCGGTTTGGTTGATAGCCTATCGGTCACTCGTGGAAAACCTCTCGCATGAAGATATATCTGTCGCATTAACTTGTGTGCAGATCAATGTTTGCATGTGGATGAGCTAGCTTATGGTATCCTAGATCGCACCGTAGATTAATCTGACTAAATACAACAAAGGAGTTAGTGGGGCTAATTAGGTGATCCTCAATATAGGTTTGGTTGACATCCTATATGGCACTGGCGGTATCTTGACAAATACCACATAAACAAACTCAAATTGCACACATAGGGATGTGACATAACTGGGTCAAAGACAAGTCGAATTTATACCTTGTTCAAAAGTCTTGTAAGATAAAATATAGTTTTGGATAGTTAGTTAAAACATCTGAGTCTCAGAAAACCTAACTACATTATAAACCAACTATAAATATCTTTCCACATTACTTCACCATCAAAAAATACAAAATACCATACATAAAAATTCATTTACCACAGCAATCGCCTAGGACAAAAAGCCATAAGTTCTAAACAGTCTATGGTGCCATCACCAAAAATCATAAATTCAATTCATTCATATTCATTTGCATATCATATACATTAAGAACCATTTGCATTCATCATAACACATGCATCCATCAATGTAAATTAACATGCAAACATACACATTCATCAATCATTAGGCATAACATCAAATCATGACACATGTGTAACAAAAAATAAAATTCAGGGCAAAAATTTCAAAAACAACAAAAATTGAACAAAAATGCACCAAAACAGCTAATAAACTTTCCCGATGAAAGTGCTTTTGCACTTGACATCCCGGGCATGCAAAACGGATGTCGGGGTCACAAATCCTCACTATCCTCCTCCCTAATAAGGCTACCATAGCCGGACCGCTCCACGGGAGGATGAATTTTTGAGAATTTCATCCCCAAACGGCATCATCAAAATAGGTCAAAATCCAATCAAAAATAGCAATAACATTGCCGAACGAAGGCTCCTTGGTGCCTAAAATTCTTGGCATCCAAAACAAACGTTGGGCTCACAAATTATCACTATCCTACTCCCTAAGAAGGCTACCATAGTCAGATTGCTCTACGGGAGAACGGATCTTTGACAATCTCAGCCCCAAATAGCATCACCAAAAAGGGTTAACACCCACCAAAAATAGGTCTAAATGTGGGAAAGCTACGCACATATAACGCTAAACATCTGAAGGCACCCTTGCACAAGTCATTTTGGGTCAAGTGAATCATCACTTTTCTCATGAAGGTCATTCCCTCATCGATTCGTTGCTTGAGGGGTCACACATAGTCACCAGTCAACAAGTACACACCCAATTAAGGAAAATGACATGCATTCAAAGAATCATTGATAAATACAATCATGCTCTTGCTTGGGGCAGTAAACAAGCAATAATCACAAGCTGATCAATCACTTGGCATTTCGTGAATCATGAACTCAAGGTTCTCACAGACAAAAGGTTGCACCCTTTGCCTATTCATGACTGATCAATGTCCAAGATCAAGTAACACCTCACCGAAAAAGGTTAACACTTGAATTAAGTTCCTTCGCTTGTCAAAAGCAAGGATTCAAGAATGCATGCCCTTTCCATACTTGGGGCATCAAAATTTGGTTAGGTTATTGAGAAACCCTAATCATTTAGTGCTTTGGTTATCTATTTTTGCTCGATGATGCGCCATGCATAGCGCATCCCAAAAAGGGGCATCTGTAGACACCAAAACAACACCAATCCGATTATGTGACTATAAACACTAATCACATTGACACACACAGCCCCAAGGGCAGCCCCTAGAGGTTAAACAGTGGTCCTAACCACTCTCACAGCAGTTTTGGAAGGTCAAAAATCAACTTGGCACCTTCAGGCAATTTGCTCAATATTTCTTCCACCCAGGGATGAATTCAAACTGGGATTCACCCCATCCAGGGATGAATTCCAGATTTGCTCCATTCAGGTTTGACGGGCAAAAATTCAAATCTTGACAAATGGTAGCTCAGATCCACCACTTAACGCTTCCTTCATCGCATGGGAGTGTGGGTGAGCTTTTTTGAGCGTTAGAGGTTCTTACAAGGGCAGTCATGAAGTCCCTATTTAGGGAGGAATCTCCTCTCCCCTGGGACGGCATGCCCATTTCAAAAGACCTCTAGGTCTATAAATTGGTGAGTTTCCTCACCCCAAAATATATAGAGAAGGAGCATTTTGGAGCAACGAAGTGCTGTCATTTTATTTTCACACCCACACCCTTTTTGAGTTGTGTCTTTCACATCCTTGATCTCTTTCGGAGAGGAGGTCATAGGGTGGTTATTGAAAGCACAAATCCAGAACCAAACCCGACATTTGGCCATGATATCCCACCCAATTTTCTGACAATATGCCATAAGATATTTTGGACCCATCCCGAGTGGATTGGTGCTGAAATCAGGCCTCAAACAGCGAGCGGCCTGCCCCATGGGTGCCCCCTCCCACACTGCTACAATCCTAATCACCCACCTTTGGAGTGAAGGAAATTCTATGATAGACTTTCTTTCTTTCATTTTTGCATTCAATCCTATGATGCTTAGATAGGTTATCATTTAAATTCCGTCTCATTTGGAACAATTTTGATCATGTTTTTATCTTTGCTTGCTTCTACTATCTGACAAGTAGCATCATCAAATTCCCATTGAAGGAGGTCAAATTGGGAAAATATTACCATCTGGGTCTTCCCAAAATACCCCCAATTAGCTAACTCCAAGTTTGTAGGTCTTTTGGAGCTTCCTAGGTAGGACATTTGGGACAGTAGCTTTTCGACGTTTTGTTGCAGGTGAATTTGTCTTGCCCTGGAGCGAATTCAAATCGGTGAGGAATTTCCCAACTATGTCATTTGCAATATTTTCTTTGGGATGCCTTGATGCCCTTATAAAATTTTTAGAACATTTGGATTCATTTTAGTCGTAGTTTAATTCATTTTTCTCATTCACTTATTGCAGGCTTGGGGATTGCATGCTTTACTTTATCTACAGGTGCTATTGACTATTTCTTGTTCCTTTGAATGTAAGGTCTAGACATCATAGGAGTAGCAAGGATTCAAGACTCATCAATGTGAGTGTTAGTGACATTTGGTCCACCCATTTTACATGTGGGCACGTGAAAGAAGGAAGGACATCCATGGATGTAACCAGAACGCTAATTTAAAATGCTCCTAGCCCTTGAAATGGGAGGATGCACATTGTAACCGAGTTGTGAAACATATCAATAAAAAGGGCTATCTTCTTTATTTGTGTTTGTTTTGTTTCGATTCGCTCATGCTTTCCCTCTTTTCATGCTCTTTCAAATTCCTAGGATTTAGCATCAAGTTTGGTTCGGTTTGCATCGCATCTTCGCTTTCCTTTTTGCTTCCGTATCCTCATGCTTTCACTGAGTGAATAAAGCTTGATTGATATCATCTAAAGAAAAATGTTTGATGAGCAAGAAATTTATTTTTGGTTTGACTAGGGCAAGAATGTGATTGAGTAACTGATTCTTGGCTCGATTAGAATTTTAGGGCTGGGTACCCAAGATATCTTTAAAAATTAAGAGGCTTCATCTGAAATTTCAAAAATATTCTTGGTAATGGAGTCATCACCTATGGTTAATTCCCAGATTTTATTTGAACTTTTGTGCCTGAGGGTGGAAGCATGAAAAAAAATTGTATTGGAATTGCCCTCCTTGATCCAAAGGGTTTTGGATTTCTTCCTCCAAAACATCTTTTCTTTGCCTAAAATTGTATGATACTCTGCTAACAGTTGTTTCTCCTCAAATTTTATTTGGTCACTCAGCTGGCCATTTTGTATTTGATGTTCAATGTTTTTTAGTTTATCCATAATTTGCTTTTTTCTTTCAAAAATATTGTCGAATACTTCCCTATTC